>CAUDMG010002820.1:0-525000 GCA_958450375.1 Homarus gammarus | reverse complement strand
ACACTCCATGGCACCCTTAATATCACTATGACTTAAATTGTGTTCTTCGGAGAATGACGCACCTTCCTCCTCTTCACTGACGTGTTCTTCTTCCAACATCTCGTCGGCAGTCACTTCAGGATCTCTGATCACCTCCAGGATGTCGTCGTTGGTGGTCTCGGAGAAGCCTGGAACTGTAACAGTCTGCGCAGCTTCTCTGGCAAGGTCCACTGCTACTGCAACATTCTGAAGCTCACCAGTCACAGATTGACTCCTCCTCTCACCTGGTATTCCATGCAACACATGTCTCCATGCGTGACGAATTGTAGCAATAGACAGCTGATCCCATGACTCCACCAAGAAGTCCACAGCTTTCTTGATGTTAAATACTCTCCAGAATTGTTTGAAGAGTATTTTTTGCTGTTCCAACTGTTGATCCTCATCTTCTTCGCTCTTGCTATCGGTGGTGGTATCACTCAGGTTACGCAACTCCTCCCTGGTGTTGGTGTAGTCGTTCAGGAGCTGGAATTTTTTGGTTGAGAATGCAGCTTTCACATTGCAAATCAACTCCTGGTCCATGGGCTGGATTAATGACGTAGTGTTGGGAGGAAGGAAGACCACTTTTACGTTGGGGTGACGATCTAACAGTAGGGGCGAGTGTCCTGGTGCGTTGTCCAGCAGCAACAAAATATTGAATGGCACATTCTGTCACTCTCAGAATTTTTTTACATCGGGAACAAAACAGTCATCAAACCAGGAGAGGGACAGTGTAGAGAACATCCACGCCTTACGTGCGGTCAGCCAGTGGACATTTAGCTTGGTCATGTCCATGGTTTTGTAGGCATGCGGCTTGCGTGCTGTGTGGATCACCGATAACTTGAGCTTACAGGTACCGGAGGCATTGGTGGTAAACAGGGCGGTGATGCGTTCCTTCTGCATTTCCCGGCCCCGAATCCTGCTGGCATTCTTCACAACGAAGGACTTGGAAGGTAGCTTTTTCCAGAAAAGACCAGATTCGTCCATGTTAAACACCTGGTCGTCACTGTACTGTCCTTCCTCCATAATCTCACGTAAAAACGGAGGAAATTCCCGAGCTGCAGCACGATCAGCACTCGCTTCTTCACCACCAATGTTTATATTGGTGATCTTGTTCCAGATCTTAAACCTCTGTAACCACCCAGAGGAAGCATTAAAGGGTTTGGGCTCTGAAGTTCCCATCTTTCGTGCCACTGCCATGTACAGTTCACGTGCGTAGTCCTTAACAGAGCGCGTGTCGACCGCCATGTTCCGTCGCGCCTGACGCACCAAGTACCGCACAAGTAATTGTATGTATATTATGTATGCTGGATTATATATCATGTATGTATATTATGTATGTGCTCCATTTATGTATTATTTATTCAGCCTAGCTAGCAGCGTGTGGCAATGTTATTACCATATCCCACACGCTTAATTAATGTGCCTGGCGACGTATGGAAGCTGCTAATGTATCACTTGCCATACGTCGCCTATAGCAGTTGACCGGGAGCCTAGTCAAGAGAGAGTGCTGCTCTCCTTTGTGTACATACTCTTATCCAGTAAACCGAACCTACAAAACTATACAGGTGTTTGTGTTCTCTCCTGTATATAGAACTTATTATTCAGAACCTAACATGGCGCAGTGCGTAGTCTTACTGGATAATTACGAGTGATAGTGCAAAGTTTGTAGAAAGCCGGCTAGGGTCCCCTCCCGTCTTGGGTCAAGCCTTGGGTCAACTCCCGCGCCATCTCTCCTCGAAGAATTTCAGCAACTTTGAGCAGTGTCAGTGATTTTCTGTGAAGTGTTTAGTGCATTGTGTGTTCGTGCCATTCATGTGTGACCTTGTTCTAAAGGATTCCCAAGGTATACGGCACGTTCTGGGCATTTGTAAGGAGTAAAGTTCAGTGCACCCGTCTCTGACCGCGTCCTGAGGGTAACTAGACTGACTGGGAGTCGCCGCGCCTCTCCCTCCACCCCCCTCACAGCGCCGCCTCCACCCCCCCTCACAGCTGGGGCGAGACGCTTTGCCGGCCCAGGACACACACTCACTCGCACACGTACATGGACTGTACTAACACTCGCTGACCGCGCGGCTTCCTTATATATATTTTATATATATAACCTACTTATCTGTGTATTTAATTAATTTTTTGTCTGAAATCTTGTTGATACGACGGGCTGACCGGTCAACACTGATTAAGACATAGTACACAGAGGAAGTAGTTATGTCTCACGCCTTACGTAGCCGTGGACCCAGCGTCTGGATGACCCAGGCGGGTGATAGCCCCGCAGAGATGGATGACCAGACCGGCCACGACGCTTCAGCCCCCACATCGCGCAGTCCCTCACCTCAATATTCAGCGTTGTCTCCAGAGATAATTGCTTTACTGAAGTTTATGAGAGATGAGAAACGCGAGGATGAAGCCCACAGACGTTTGGCGGATGAGCACAGAAGGCAAGCAGAGGCAGAACGAGACAACCAACGGAGATTGGAAGACAGTGAACGGTTTGAAGCCTTGATATCTCGCCTCACTGTTAACCAAGCCCCTGGCTCTAACACTGCCTCGGTACTGACTGGTTCAGATACCTCATCCATGCTTCCTTCACACCCCCCAGCCCCACCTAAAGCAGCAGCTCAAACGCCGCCCATCTTGAAGCCTGATGAGACTTTCCAGACTTTTCGTGAATGGCGGCGACGGTGGACTGATTACTCTACAATGGTGGATCTCCAGAGTTTGTCACAGCCTAAACAACTCATCCAGCTGCGCATGTGCCTGTCCTTGGAAATTCAGCGTGTCTTGGAACATACGTTGCAGGTACCCCCAACCTCTTTGCTGTCTGTAGAGGAGGTACTGGACGTTCTACAACGGCACATCAAAGGACAGCAGAATGAAGCTCTGCGCAGGAGGGAATTGTTTAGCTGCAGACAGATGGAGGGTGAGTCTTTTGATGCCTTTTACGTGCGTCTTAAGAGAGCCTCGGAAGAGGTAGATATATGTCCAGGCCACCACCAGCAGTGCGAGGAGACCCAGTTGAGGCAGGTGATCCTGATGGGTGTTAAGGACGAGGAACTTGTCCAACGCCTCACCTCCCTCGACTCTTCCTCTTCTCTTAAGGATGTGTTGACGATATGTCGCTCCTATGAGGCTGCCAGGTGTGCCACCTCTGCCATCCGTGCTCCCCCTACAGCTGTACGCGCTGTGTCCCGGTACAAGAAGGACAAGAAGTCCGTTCCTACGCCTTCGCCCACCACGTCCACGCCCGGTTTATTTTGCAACAACTGTGGTAAGCAGCACGGAACACAGGTGTGTCCAGCTGCTCAGTCTACCTGCAACAGTTGTGACCGTAAGGGCCACTGGTCACTCACAGTACGGTGCCCAGCCAAACGCGTCCAGTGCAATGTGTGTGGTCGTCTGGGCCACTATGACAAGTGTTGCCCTTCCAACATACCCAAGGGACCGCGTCGGCGGAAGCTTCAGCCCCCCTCCACCAGAGAGGGCCGCCCACAGTCTTCCAATCAGAGGTACGACGACTCCTGACAACGCTCGAGCCACATTAGGAATGTGTGCTCCCCCCCGCGTCCCAGGACCAAAGTCCCCCAGTACATCAGCGTCATCGTGACCTACGGCGGTGTGTCATCCCGTCTTCAGATGTTGCCCGACACCGGCGCTGATGCTACAGTCATCGGTCCCCAGCATTTGCAATGCTTGGGGCTCTCTCCAAGTGATCTAGGACCGCCCCCCAAGGATCTCCGCTTTATGGCAGATGGTTCACAGATGACCCCGGCCCTAGGTTCACTCTATGCACACGTCACCTTTGGCAACAGGTCGTGTCAAGCCTGGATTGATGTGCATAATGGCGTCCCGACTCCTTTGCTGTCCTACAGACATTGCCAAGAGTTGGCCATCATCCCCCAGGACTTCCCAACACCGATTCTCGAGGTAAAACACGCCAACAGGGTGCACGAAGGGAGCAGCAACTACCCTGCTGCCGCCCTGCCCCTACCTCTGGCCAGTGACACCTCTCCTTCGGTAGTTGTCCCTGCTGCTTCAAGTCTCCACGCCTTGGCGCGCCTCCACGACAGTCACTGTGGAGCCGAGGCCACCAAACGGCGTGCAAGACAGACTGTGTTCCGGCCTGGCATCGACCCCGACATCTCCAATGCTGTCCAGGTGTGTAAGCCCCGCCGCGTATTACAACCCAGCCAGCAGCAGGAATCCTTTATGAGCGACGACAACCCCACCCGCCCCTTTGAGTCTGTGTCGGCCGACTTTTTCTGTGTGTCAGGAAAGTCCTTCCTCGTTATCGTCGACCGTCTCTCTGGTTGGCCGGTTGTCATCAAGTGCGGTAATGACACGACGTCTGCCGCCACCATCAGCAAGTTCCGCCACTACTTCCGTGACGTGGGCGTTCCTGTACGCCTGCGAACCGACGGAGGGCCTCAGTTCACAAGCCGGGACTTTGCTGTGTTCCTCGACCGATGGGGAGTCCGGCATGTGTTGTCATCGCCCCATTACCCGCAGTCCAACGGCCACGCTGAGGCTGCTGTCAAATCCCTGAAGCACCTCATCCTTAAGGTGGCCCCTTCTGGGAACATTGACTGCGAGGCCTTCGACAGGGGTCTTCTTGAACTCCGCAACACACCTAACTACACCGGACGCTCCCCTGCCCAGGTTTTGTATGGACGCCCCCTTCGTTCTTGTGTCCCTGCTCACCCTCAATCCTTCTCCAAGGAGTGGCAGGCCAAGACAGAGGATTGTGATCGCCGAGCCGCCGAACGTGTTCAGGACGTCGTCGCCCGCTACAATGACCACGCCCGTTCTCTCCCCAGGTTGAGTGTCGGCACCCAAGTCCGTGTTCAGGACCCGACCTCCCTACGTTGGGACAAAGTAGGCGTAGTCATGGGTCTCGGCAGGTCACGGGACTACCAGGTGCGGTTACCCAGTGGTCGTGTGTGGTGGAGGAACCGCCGTTTTCTCTGACCCATAACAATGCCTTCTGCTGGCCCCGCCACCAGTGTTGAGTCCCATACCCTTCCCAGTGATGAAGTCCCTCGACGCTCAGAACGGATCCAAAAGAAAAGGTCCGCTCAAGACTTTGCTATGAGCGTATAGGGGGGAGGGAGGTGTATGTATATTATGTATGCTGGATTATATATCATGTATGTATATTATGTATGTGCTCCATTTATGTATTATTTATTCAGCCTAGCTAGCAGCGTGTGGCAATGTTATTACCATATCCCACACGCTTAATTAATGTGCCTGGCGACGTATGGAAGCTGCTAATGTATCACTTGCCATACGTCGCCTATAGCAGTTGACCGGGAGCCTAGTCAAGAGAGAGTGCTGCTCTCCTTTGTGTACATACTCTTATCCAGTAAACCGAACCTACAAAACTATACAGGTGTTTGTGTTCTCTCCTGTATATAGAACTTATTATTCAGAACCTAACAGTAATTTTTCTGTCTTGAGAAGCACCTTGTTGTGAAAGTACTTGATCATAGAAGCACCTGTAGACTTTGTGATCTTCATTTGCTCCTTTATCTTGGCTGAATCCTTCTTTATAGTCCGGATTGTAGATTCGTTCACACCATGCTGGCGCGCCAAATCAACCTGCCTTGTTCCTTTCTCCAACTCTTGGATGATGGTATACTTCACCTCGTAGCTTAAGGAACGTCGTTTCTTCTTTGGTTTAGTGCCGCTGGGTCCAGGTAAAGAAAGGTTTCTCTCTGGGGGTGGTGGTCCAGTGGAAGCCATTTTACAGAACAATGGATGCGCGTTTACACGGAGTGGCCTTGAGGGATGAAACTGCCGCGGCTAGGTCAAGCGTCGTCTTTCCTCCCTCCCTCCCTCCCCCGGGTGGACACGTCATAATACTTCAAGCCAATTTCAGCTAGCAGCAGAGGGGGGTAGGGATGCATGGCCAATCACAGGTCTGATACGTCATATGACGTCCGTGATAACGCAACAAAGACACACACTGCGCAACCTTACTGCGCCGCTTGCCCAAGCGGAGGGGGAGGCAGGCAGGCAGGCGGGCGGGTGGCGGGTGGGGCGAATCTAAAAATAGCGTCGCGCCGGACACTCTCCGCGTAATGGGGTTCACGTACCGCGTAATGTGAGCACGTGAGGTTCTGGCAAGGCACCGTGTAAACGTGGAAACGCGGAATGCGGGACCGCATAAAGTGAGGGTTAACTGTGTATATATATATATATATATATATTATATATATATATAGCTCACCTATGCCTCCCCCACCTGGTCTTCCTCCCTAAATGCCACACAACGTAAACACGTAGAAAAAGTGCAAAAGAGGGCATGCAAGATTATTCTCTCCCCTTCCTACTCCATATATCAAGAAGCGCTCAACACACTGACCCTTTCGACTCTCACTGACCATCACCACGACCTCATCTGCAAATTTGGTAAGAAGCTTCTACACCATCCTTGACACCGGCTCCTACTACCACCTGAGATCCCTAGTCCGAGAATTGCTGTTCGACACCACAACCGCATCCAGCCCATACGTGCACGAACTGATGGCTATAAGAACAGCCCAGTCCCAACCATTGTAAAAATTATCAATAACTTGTAATAAACCAGTGTATTCACTCCCAGTAAACACTACTCCTTGCACTGTCACTATGTTGAAATGAACTGTAGTTTGAGCTTTTCCCCATCTAGTTATTATATGTCTTATTTGTGACACTTATGTTACTTGTATATTATTTGTAATTCGAAACCCATTCCCCAAATATGTAACTGTATATTTTCAGCCTTCTGGCTGCTGAGCTCTTTCAATAAACCGTTAATTATTATTATTATTATTATTATTATTATTACACACACACACACACACACACACACACACACACACACAGTCAACCCTCACTTTACGCGGTTAATGTAACCCACAGGGTACCGCGGAAAGTGAGAAACGCGTAAAGTGAATAACATAACATGTGGGATTAATTGAAATAGAGACCGGGCAGACCCCCAAACTCCACTTTTTGACGACACACAACTATGTTGTAGTAAAAATATTATCTTAACTTTATGATGGTATGCACATACAATTAATAATTAAGAGAAATATCAATTATATTAGGTTTTTTAACACTTACATTAGTAGAAAAGATGGCTGGGCATACGGGATGGGCAGTTGGTTCCGAGGCAGAGGGCAGATTATTGGCCCTCACCTGTATCACTTGTATCAATTGTATCACTATCCACCACAGAGGCTTGCAGGGCCTCTTTGTCAAACCCCCCAAAGTCCATATAAGTCCATATCCTCACTATAATTATCACTATCACTGACTTGGGCCGGCTGTGGTGGGTGGCGGGTGAAGAACTGGTAATGTTTTGATGACTGGGCGACTTTGTGCGCACCATGTTCGCGCCGCTTACACAACATGGCGGATGGCGGGAGGTTTGGATCCAAAAATGGCACGGCTCGCCAGACGCTCTCCGCGTAATGGGGTACACGCACCGCGGAATGTGAGCATGTTAGGTTCTGGCAGGGCACCGCTGAAACGTGGAAACGCGGAATGTGGGACCGCGTAAAGTTAGGGTTGACTGTATATATAATGTGTGGTTGTTTTGTTTTATTAGATGATTTTTGTTGTTGGATTTGATTTGAAGTAATGTTAGGCCTGGAATGCTTCCCCCTTTAACACATTAATAAGTGACTTTCTTTATGTGAACTTGCACACTGTTTTATGGAACACAACTCTAGGATAAAGTGATGGCTGTCTGTGTATGATATATAGAATTGTGCAATATATATGTGGACAGGCTGTACTATAGTCTATAATACTGCCTACAGTAACTATTTTACATACGGTACTCTAAAATAACAGGAATATAAAGGAAAGCAAGAGATTTTGACGGAAATATGTAACAAAGTCTGATGTTGAGAATTATGGGAGTGATAGGGATGGTACACTTTTCTCTGCTAGGTAACTGTGTCAGTACTCTGACAAGTTCATGTGCAATTTGATCTCATTACCTCAGGCTTTGGCTTTGAGGGAAAATAAGGTAATAAGGTTTTTTTTCTCTCAATTTAGGATGGCCGGCGCATGGAGAAACAAATAAGAGAGAAGTTTGATTGTAGTGTGGCCAAAGTGTTACCAGCACTGAAGAGGGCACCACTCCTTAACCCTTACTTCACTACATCAGGTAAGTTTGGCATTCGTGAATACTGTACCAGAAAAATATATCTTTAATTTTTGGCTTCAAGCTGACATGGGAATTACCATTGAGTTTCCACACTGGTACCATGTCAGTGTTGAGGATGGAGTCTAACACTTGATACTGTACTTGAGTGGACACAGCCATACATGTTGGATTGTTGGTGCCTTTATCCTGCTACAGTACAGTTGTTGCCTCAGACACCCAGGAGCATACCTGAGTCTACCTAGGGTATGGAGCTCACCTGGTCACAATAACAAACTAAAGAAAACATTGTTGTATACTGTACAGTACAGTACTGTAAACACCAAATAATGACTGATATTCCATAAACACTGACAAACGAGCATAAGTCATAGGCCATTGTTTGTGGACAAATTACCCATTACTGTAGGTGATTACAGTTATCAGGTTAGGATAGGTTCGCTTAGTAATATTTTTAATTCAACATTTTCACCTCTGCTTCACAGTACTGTACAGGGTAGGAAGGGACATAACTAAAAAAATTTGGGTATCCCCAAGCTTCCATTATCAACTCTGTACTGTATTCAGCCCAAGAAAAGAAACTATACTAAAAAAAAAAATCATTCCGAAATCATTTGCTTGTGTTTGATGGGTAATTACTAAAAGAATGAGTTAAATTTATACGTTTATTTTAACCTGAGAGTTATCAAGGCATTGTATTTTGGGTTTGTTTACTTCTGACTCCCGGCAGCTTGTGTGTCCTAAAATACTTGGAAGAAGTTAGAATTCATAAATAATTATATATTGGCTGATTGAATAAATAGTTCGGGGGAAAAATTGCATATTTGCCACAGCTGTTGACAAAAACCAGAGAATTGGTCCAGCTGAAGGTCTAGAAGACTGGTTTTGATGTCAAAATGATCTTTTGTAATAAAGCAGAGCCACACTCTCAGGCACATGCAACCCACCAGGTCACCTGGTCATACACACACAGTCTTAAGGTCAATCACCTGACTGCTGGGTCTGCTTACTCTTGGAAAGACATTAGGCATAAACTATTATGTGTGACTAAACTCATTGTAAATTTTGTTGTGTTGTTGCTGCCCAAAAACAATAGGGGGGGGCATACAAAAATATGTTTACAGGTAGACCACCTCATATCTGGCAATCAGTAATCCAGTTCCACCGCTGGTTCAGACATAATTTGGCCACCGTAATTTCAAATTTCCCGCTGGTCTCCTCGCCAACCCGCCACTACTGTTTGGTGGCGCTACTAGCAGACTCCGCTGTTGGCACGGTGTTTGAGGAGCAGCAAGTTATTCCTCTGTGTTTTTCTTCATTTATTATTATAAACTGCTCTTCTTTAGCCCCAGTCATGTCTTCATTGAATAAAGGAAGTGCTTCTTTTGGTGTAAAGCGCAAACACCATACGTTGTCTATACAAGATAAGGTTGAACTTCTCAAAAAACTCGACAGTGGCGTGTATGTTCACAGCATATGCGACTTGTATAACATTGGCTCTTCCACAGTGTATGACATAAAAAAACAGAAAGGAAAGCTGCTCCAGTTCTTTGCTGATAGTGAATCAAAGAAACAGATGTCCATAAGGAAAACATTGAAAGATGGAAGATGTTCACAGCTAGATAAAGTTCTGATAAAGTGGTTTAAACTCAGCGTCAGTGAAGGTGTGGAACTGTCCGGGGAGATGGTGAGGGAGCAAGCAAAATTATTTCATGCAGAATTAGGAATAGATTATGCGTGTGATTATACTGAAGGGTGGCTTCAGCGGTTCAAGCAGGGACATGGGATAAAGTTTTGTGCAGTGTCTGGTGAAAAAAGGTCAGCGGACAAGGAAGCTGCTGCTGCGTTTTTGGATGAGTTCGTTAAGTTAGTTGTACAATCCAACTCTTTACTTTGGAAGTGGCAATAGCCAACCTTCTGTTGTAAGAAAATACAGATACCTTGTAAAGTTATGAAATGGGTTAGAGGTGTTTATTTATTTAATCTAACCACCTGTGGTTCAGCAAAATCACTAATCCGCCACTGCTCAGGCCCCAGTCAGTCCTGATTTGAGATGGTCAAACTGTATAATGTTTATATTGTACTTGAAAATGGATAAATGATGCATGATACTGTTGAAACATCTCTTGATCCTGTATGTACAGTCGTGAACAGAAGTCCTGTCGCCCCTTCTGCTGCTCCACGAACCCTGAGATTCAGACTCCTGAATCCGAAGCATTTATGGGCAGAATAATGTACCAGTGTCTACTGCTTCGGGTTCATGAGTCTGGATCTCTTGGTTCGCAGAACAGCACAAGGGGCGACAGGACCTCTGTTCACGACTGTATATACAGTGGTCCCTCATTTAACGAATACAATTCGTTCCAGAGGGTTGTTTGTTAACCAAATTCATTGTTTCAATGGGATTTTGGGTAATTGGTTCCAGCTCACAGAAAAGTACATACACAGTAAAAAAATATTCAGTAAAGTACACTTACTTTGAGGTGTGCATGTAGAAGGTTCCTGGTTGATGATGATGATGATGATGATAGGAATTAGAAGTGGGGGTGGAGGAGAAGGGAGAAGAGAAGGAAGTGGGGATGGAGGAGAAATCACCTTTCAGGGGACTCATGCTTAATGCAGTATTTTCACCAATAAAATTTTAAGTTCACCAGGTGTAATTCAAGATTATTTTATTTAAATCAACACTGCACTGCTCTATATATTATCAATATGTTAACTAAATTTCAGAATGACCAATATTTTTGATGTAAAAATATTCAAGACACCAACAAAATCGATGTTCACTCCACTGTAAACAAAGCGGCTGATGGACGAACAAAAAACTAGTTCCCTGTACTGCATATATTATCAATATGTTAAATAAATGTTAAAATGATAAATAATTTTATTATAAAAAATGAAAAAATATTAAAAGAGCACAACTTTCTTGATATTTACTTCACTGGAAATGAATGTAAACATGGAACAGATTTCTGAATTGGCAGACTAGCCCATCAGCTGGTCAGGTGATGCTCACAACAACAAAACGTGTTTGTCGTAAAAATTTCTTCAATCAAAGTTTTATTCGTTAACAGAATTGAAGATCCTTATGGGAGGTAATTCGTTAACCAAAATTTAATTAATCGAACTGTTCGTTAACCGAGGGACCACTGTATAATAGTAATGCTGCCGTAACTAATCGGGTTCATTCCACAGCTTGGTGACATCATTACAACAATTGCTGAAAATGAATAAGAATTTATAACACAATTTTGGATACATTTTATGGAAAACATCACATCAAAAATAAAGAGCTAGCATTAGGCCTTCATGAAGTATTAGTCCTAATTCATTCCAGGATCAAGTGCATAAACAAATACAGACTTCCTGAAGGTGCAGAAGCTACATGGTTTTTTTTACACCTACACTGCTCTGGTGGTGCAAGGGTGTCCGGAATATCCACCGAGGGCTCCATGGAGAGGTGTCTTGAGTCCATCCATCTGTAATCTTCTGGAGATGACATCTACAGTAGAGGAGTGTCACTTGTGGCTCAGATGAAGGCTTGATATAGAGCTCTGTTGGAATGGAGGAGTAGAGCATCTGCTGTTGGTGGGAGACACTCCACTCTTTGAGATTTGTGGCAGAACCTTTGAAAATTTTTAAAGCTTTCATCCATTGCACTGATGGGGGAGAGGCCCATCATTGTGAGACTGTTCAATGTCTGTGTTAGTTCTTTACCAAAGTTCTGCCATGTGTTCCAAGCCATTACACTTCTTTGCAGGACCCCTGAGCTTGGGATTGTGTGATATGATTCAACCAATCTTGTTCCTTTTGTGAATGCCTTTCCAAAGACTGGCAGATTCTCTGGAATGGTAACTGGAAGCATGGGTGGTATCGCAGCTCCAGTGATCTTTACGTCCAGCTGAGGTATGAATGTATATGACTTTGGTAAACTTTCAGTCTCGCCTCCTCGCATGATCCTTTCTCACGAGGGGTTCCTGGTTCATGTATTGACCTGACCAGAAACAGGCTCATGGTTGTCCTGTACAAAGCTTATTTTGATGTACAAAGAAATGTATATTCCCTTTAGTTGTTTGCCCTTAGGACAATTATTTCTTTTACCTGTAGTAATAATGATAAAAAAAATTAACGGTTCATTGAAAAAGTTTTGCAGCTTGAAGGCTGAAAATAACATTGGACAGAAATGACTTATTACGTACAAAGACATGGGGTGGGTGGGTCGTTTAACGTGAATTGAACATACAAATTATTATAGTTTACAGTTGATGGCCCGGGCTGGTCATGGAGATATCAGGTGGTGTGGTGTTCAAGTGGTATAGTGACTCATCCTCAAGTGTTGATATGAAGGACCTCATGTGGTAATGGAGACACCGGGTGGTGTGGTGTTCACATGGTGCAGTAACTTGTCCTCGGGTGTTGACAGGAAGGATTTCACATGGTCATAGAGACACTGGGTGGTGTGGGGTGATGTCACAGTACCTCACTCTCTGCTAGGTGGTGTTGTGTTATCTCGTAGTCAGGTGTAAAGCCGGCCCACTGACGTTCCCAGGGGTGCTTATCTCAGTGGTACTGTCTGGTGCTGAATTCACTGGCTTAAACAATGTTCAACACTGATCCCACTTCTTTCCAAAACGAAATTGTCACTTTTGGTTATGTTGATATCCCGGTGGTGAGGATGGGTCTGGGAGAGAGACTTGAGGAATGGGGCGACATGGCCAAAGGGGGCCTCTTGCCTGAATAGGCCTTGATCCTCCGGTGTTCAAGGATGGTATTGTATTGTATATGTGTGTGTGTGTAGACTGCCTGAAATTCAATACTGCCAACTTGCATAATGAGGTACAGTGATCCCTTGGTTAACGAATTACCTTCCATAAGAATCTTCAACTCGGTTAACAAACAAAAATTCGGTTAATGAAATCCTTACGAAATTGTGTCAACGAGTTTTTGCCTGCTTTCGCCTGCTCACCAGCTGGAGTATCGGTCCGCCAATACAGTAATTGGTTTTAGGGCTTAAATTCCTTACCATTTGAGTAAATATCAAGAAGGTTGTACTATTCAATAATTTTCCAAGTCTTGTATTAAAATTTTTAGTCATTTTAACAATTATTTAACATAATTGAAGTACAGGGAACTAGTTTTTAGCGTGCCAAACAGCCACTTGACTCACCCAGAATGGCGTCAGTTTGTGTCTGCTCAGTGGAGGAAGCATCTTGCTTGAGACTCTCTTGAATATAAACTATTTTTACGTTTTTACAGTACAATTATTGGTCATTCTGAAATGTATTTTACATATTGACAATATATATTGCAGTACAGTGTTAATTTAAAGAAAATAATCTTGAATTACACCTAATGAACCTAAAATTTTATGGGTGAAATGGCTGCATGAAGCATGGGGTGATTTCTCTTCCACCCCAATGCCTTCTCTTCTCCCTTCTCCTCCACCCCCACTTCTAATTCCCATCATCATCATCATCATCATCAACCAGGAACCTTCTACATGCACACATCAAAGTAAGTGTACTTTACTGCATTTATTTTTAGTTTGTATGTGATTTTCAGTGAGCTGGAACCAATTACCCAAAATCCCATTGAAACAATGGTTTCGGTTAACGAACAACCTTCTGGAAGGAATTGTGTTCGTTAACCGAGGGACCACTGTATATTGTAAAAGCGCCATAACTCAACAACCGGTGAGGATAGAGACTTCGTTTCAATGTCTAGACCTACAGTATGTTTTCGACTGGAAAGGTTCCAGCTTTCATGTTGTGAAACCACCATCACTTTTCTGAACACATAAAAATCCAATATGGCCGCTGCACATAATGAACCAAGTCATAAAATCGTCATAACTCAACATCCGCTTTAGATGGAGACCTTGTTTTAATGTCTATACCCATTTTTTTTTTCACTAATGAATCCATCTACAGACTTCTGAATGAATATTAATTCGAGCAGAAAGGCAATTATTGAATGATTGTTGAAATAGGATACCGTTTATTTGTACAAATTATAAACGAATTAAAGAAGAAATATTTCCTTTATATAATTGGCGTTGTATTATGAAATCTGTTAATATTTACTAGAAATGACGCTTAGATATATATAGTAGTACAGTATTGTGACCGAAATCAACATTAGTGGTTAGTAATCCAATAAGCACTGAGGATGTGGAATCCTATAAACACTTCATGACAGACATCACGCATCAAAAAAGCATTACATTGTTAACATGTACTGTGCTATTTGAAAGAATAATGTATGCAATGATACAATTCTGAATTCACCTGCAGCCAATTCGAAGACATTATCATCTCTGAAACAAAGTTATGATACAGTTTGATTCTGTAATGCACACCCAAACCTGTCAATCTATTACGTATCACTAATTTCCGCCTTCCTCTTCATCTTCGTTTTCATAGCTGCGATTATTCTCTCCATTCCCCAGATCCTCTTCTCCTTCTTCATCCTCCTCTCATTGTGTCATTGCATTATAACACGCGTCCCCTCATTCACATAGACCAGGGGTGTCAAACATGCGGCCCGTTTGCTGCTCCAGCCTTACCTTGAGGAGCTAAAACTAAATGGTGAGTGTATCCCTCAGCTGAATAAAATAGTCTGCTGTTTCCTAGAACAAAGTACTCAATCAACATCACCAATGAAAGAACAATAAGACTAGAGATGGTTTTAACGGTTAATTGTGGTTGTAAGCGTGCCACTGTACGAGTCAAGCATTTGCAAACATAAACCTCTCAAGAAATACAGTTGCAGAAAGAATTGGTGAATTATCAGAGAATATTAACAGTCTACTCAAAGACAAAGTTAAGTCCTTTACTGCATTTTCAGTTGCAATTGATGAAAGTACCGATGTAAGTGATGTAGCACAAGTTGCAGTTATTATACGTGGTGCGGATGAAAATATGCAGGTAACAGAAGAATTTGTAAAACTGGTAACAATGAAAGGAACAACAACAGATGATGACATCTTTGTGGGTTTGGTAGGGGCACTGGATAAATTAGGTGTTGACTGGGCACAAACTGCGAGTCTGTCTACAGATGGAGCATCACAAATGGTGGGTAGAAAAGCTGGCGTGGCAACAAAATTAAAGGAAAAACTAATAGCTGTGAACCCGAACCATCAATTTATAATGTGCATTGTATTATACATAAAGAAGTGTTGTGTAGTAAAACATTAAAGATGGATAATGTCATATGCGCATGAGGTCTGAACCACAGACAGTTCAACTGCTTATTGGAGGTAAATGAGAACACACGCGGACTGCCATATCACACTGATGTTCGCTGGTTAAGTTGGGGAGTCATACTGAAGCGATTTTATGAATTGCGGAGTGAAATACAGATGTTTATGGAACTGAAAGGAAGGGATTTGCATGAACTGAAAGATAATGAATGGGTTCAAGATCTAACTTTGATGGTGGAGATTACAGAACACTTAAATTACGTGAATACAAAGATGCAAGGACGCAATAAATTGGTGACAGAGTTTTATGACTGCATTCGTGGCTTTGAGATGAAACTTCAGCTTTTTGAATGGCAACTAGCAGAGAGTAATCTTTCTCATTTTCCGACCTTGAAGTACCTGCGAGGCACACCTGAGTTTCATACTGATATCAACACAAAAAAGTTCTGCATCAAGATTTCCAAATTAATGAATGAGTTCCAAGAAAGATTTGCTGACTTTAAAAGACTTGAGAAGGATTTTTTCATTTTTCGGGACCCATTCTCTGTTGGTGTTAATGAAGTACCACAACATCTTCAGTTAGAATTAATTGAGCTCCATTGTGATTCTGTGTTGAGGAACAAGTTTTCGAGTGATGATGTTGGCACATTTTATCAATATTTTGGACCAAATTATCCCAGGATTAAATGTTTTGCCTCAAAGATTGTCAATGTTCATATGTCTGTGAACAAATCTTTTCTGTGATGAACTTGAACAAGTCTCGGCTTCGGTCTCAATTTACTGATGAGCACCTTAATTCAATACAGTGGTCCCTCGGTTAACAAACACAATTCGTTCCAGAAGGTTGTTCGTTAACAGAAAATTTTGTTAACCGAAACCATTGTTTCAATGGGTTTTTGGGTAATTGGTTCCAGCTCACCGAAAATTACATAAAGTAAAAAAAAAATGCAGTTAAGTACACTTAATTTGAGGTGTGTATTTAGAAGGCTCCTGGATGATGATGATGCTGATGTGAATTTGAAGTGGGAGGTGGAGGAGGAAAAGGGAGAAGAGAAGGAAGTGGAGGTGCAGGAGAAGCATTATACTGCTTCTTGGAAGGCGAGTCACCTTCCATGAAAATGTCAGGAACCTCTGGACTGACAGATTCTCCAGCAGGAAAATCCTTTCTCCTTCTTGAAGTGGAAGGCTGAGGGCTAGCATCTTTCTCACGCTGCCTCTTAGAGAAGAAACTATCGATTTTTGTTTGTGGGGCATCTCTCCTCCTCATCATTAACTGATGTTTGAAGGAGACCATTGTGTTCTCAACACTACACAAAATAGGTTCTGTTGTTTCCACATCAGGGTGCCTTGAAGCCAGTTTTGTGAACTTCTCCCAGTGGTGAACAACATCTTTCAAATCTGAAGTAGACATATGGTCCTCACTTTCCCTTCTCACCACTGTCAGCCTCTAACATCTCATCAGTTGCTTTAAGTCTTCAGGAGTAAGTTCCTGCTCATGAGACATCACAAGCTCTTCCACATCATCCTCCTCCACTTTGAGGCCCATTGACTGACCAGTGGACACAATCTCCTTGTCCAACTCTGCTTCTTCCTCAAATCCCTCAAAATCATGGACTGCTGATGGCCACAGTGCCTTCCATGCAGAATTGAGGGATTTAATGGAGACTTCTCGCCATGAGGACACAATCAATTTTATAGCCTCCAGGAGGTTAAATTGTGTCTTCCAGAACTGTGTCAGTGTTAGTTCAGGATCAGTGGAAGTTGCCTAATGACACCTCCTGAACATTTTCTTTATGTACAACTTCTTGAAGTTGCTGATCACATTCTGGTCCATTGGCTGCATGATTGAAGTAGTGTTGGGAGGCAAAAACAACACTTTGACAAATTCACATTGAGCCTCCAAAGTGCTGGCAAGTTCAGGGGCATTATCCATAAAGAGAATAGCCTTTAAAGGGAGTTTATTGGTGGTTAGGTAGCTCTTCACAGAAGGGCAAAACACCTCAACAGCCCATTCATTAAAGAGCTGTCTTGTCACCCATGCCTTACGGTTGGACTTCCAGTAAACTCCAAGCTGGCCTCTTCCCAGAGTGGTAGACAAGCATAGGCTTCAGTCGGAAATCCCTTGAAGCATTGGCTCCAAGCAATAGTGAGACGGTCTGTAGGGTTTCGTGATATAATGTTGTCTAGCACTCAGGATGGATGGAAACTCTAAGGTGGTTTTCTTATATAATATAAGTTATATGGTAGACAGTCTGGTGCTGGAGGTGCCGTGTGGTGAGGAGCTGCTCAGTAGACACGTTCGGTGGGTAGCGTGTTGAAGGAGGTAGATGTGCAGGAGCTTCGTTAGAGAAGATGTTGCCTGTTGCTGGCCTCCAGGTTGAATGAGAACGGGACAGCGAGGAGCTTGCTTGGAGGAGGTGTTGCGTGTTCAGGAACCGAGAGCAGAATAAGAGAGCTGGTTGGTGAGGACGCTCAGAGAAGGACAGCTGGTGGGTCGCCATGCTCGCCGGCGGGAGCGAGGACCGCCAGGCAGCGGAGGAGGAGGTGTTGCGTGTTCAAGAAGAAAGGCCAGAATGAATCTCAATGGAGAGACAGAGCTTATATACACAGCAGCCGTGAGTCACCGGTGAGTCATGGTGGGAAACCCCGGGAAGTAGCCGGTCTTTTGGCTCTGTTGCTAGGATACTGTGGCATCTGGTGACGCCCCCCCCCCCCCCTGGGCCGCTCGTTTGGTTGCTAGGGAAGACGTAGCAGGTGGCATGCAGCTATGCAGTTGTAGGGGAGACGTCCACTACAATACTCCCCCTTCCCTCCAAGCGGTGTAGGAGACTTGTTGTCTGTAGAGTTGCTTAGCACATGTGAGGCAGAACGGGCGGTGCGTGCCTCATGTGAGACAACGGCGATGGCGTGAATGAGCTGGTCGCTGGATACAACTGTCAATATACACACCATCTGTGGGAGGAGAGAGGGAGGAAAAGGGTGTGTGTGTAGGCAATGAATGTTGTGCTTCCCTCACGACAGGTACGGAGTCGTCAGATGCGCCTGCTGGGGTGTGTGGGCCTGGGTCAGGAGCAGGGGCTGCGTCAGCAGAAGCAGATTAGGGCACGTGACAGCAGCTGGGTCCACGACAGCAGCAGGGTGCAGGACATTAGCAGGGAGTACCTGAGGGAGAAAAGAGGGTGTGTGGAGGCGATGAATGTTGTGCTTCCCTCACGGCAGGTACTGAGTCGTCAGATGCGCCTGCTGGGGTGTGTGGGCCTGGGTCAGGAGCAGGGGCTGCGTCAGAGGCGGCAGGGGTTACTGCTGGGCCGGGGTCGGCGTCTGAGGCAGGACGGGTGTGCTGGGGTCGGTAGGATGTGGTGCTTGGGGCAGGGAGAGGAGCTGGTGTCTGCTTAGAGTAGCAGAGCTGCTTCTGTGTGGATAAGCCATTCTTCCATGCTGCTTGAAGACTGGGAGCGTGATCAGTGTCTCCTCCATCCTGTGTGAGTGCGAATCTCCGGGAGTCACCATTTGTAGGGTTTCGTGATATAAAGCTGTCTAGCACTCAGGATGGATGGAAATTCTAAGGTGGTTTTCTTATATAATATAAGTTATATGGTAGACAGTCTGGTGCTGGAGGTGTCGTGTGGTGAGGAGCTGCTCAGTAGGCACGTTCAGTGAGTAGCGTGTTGAAGTAGGTAGATGTGCAAGAGCTTCGTTCGAGAAGGTGTTGCCTGTTGCTGGCCTCCAGGTTGAATGAGAACGGGACAGCGAGGAGCTTGCTTGGAGGAGGTGTTTCATGTTCAGGAACCGAGAGCAGAATGAATCTCAATGGAGAGACAGAGCTTATATACCCAGCAGCCGTGAGTCATCCGTGAGTCAACCTGGGAAACCCCGGGAAGTAGCTGGTCTTTTGACTCAGTTGCTAGGATACTGTGGCATCTGGTGACGGCCCCCCCTGGGCCGCTCGTTTGGTTGCTAGGGAAGACTTAGCAGGTGGCATGCAGCTACGCAGTTGTAGGGGAGACGTCCACTACAGGTCCTTCATGGGTTTATGCTTCATCTCTGGTGCTCTGGTGATGAATGTCCTTTTGGACATTTTTTTCCTGAACAGCCCAGTTTCGTCCACCTTGAACACTTGCTGTGGAAGATAATTTTCTTCCTCCACCAATTCTTTAAAGTCCACTTCAAATTTTGCTGCTCCTTTATCTGCACTGGCAGCCTCACCATGCCTAATAACACTGAAAATGTCACTTCTTTTCTTAAATTTTTCAAACCAGCCTTTGCTGGCCCTAAACTCTTCAAACTCTGTGCCAGAAGAACCAGGTTGATCTTCCTTTAAATGTTCATAAATTTCCCTGGCTCTTTCACAAATAAATTCAGTAGAAACTGAATCACCTTTCATCTGTTTTTCCCCAATCCTATTGAGAAGTAACCTCTCTTTCTGCTATTCGGGATCTACCTTTGAACACTCTGGTAGATTTGTTTCTCACTTTCACTTCCTTGAACTTGTCTTCTGTGCAAGAATTGTCGACACAGTTGATGCCGACATGCTTTAGTCTTTACTAAGCACATTTGTTCTAATGCCTTGTTCATGTTTCTTTATTATTTCTTGTTTTACCTGGATTGAAATAACTTTTCTTGATTTCTTTGGAGCCATGCTGGATTCAATTTCAGCACTAAAATTTTAAGTTTTATTGCTGTAAATAAAGAATATTTTCTTTAAATCAACACTGCACTGCGCTATATATTATCAATATGTAAAATAAATTTCAAAATGACTAATAATTTGACAGTAAAAATGGAAAAATAGTTTATGTTCAAGAGAGGCTCAAACAAGATGTTCCCTCCACTGAACAGAGACACAAACTGATGCCAAGCTTGGTGTGTTGTGTGGCTGTTTGGCGCGCTAAAGACTAGTTCCCTGTACTGTACTACAATTATGTTAATTAATTGTTAAAATGACTAAAAATTTTAATATAAAACTTGGAAAATTATTGAATAGTACAACCTTCTGTTTGTTCATTTGAGGGACAACAAGCATTGCATTGACTGGGATAATGCCTCCTCAATATTACCTTGTAATTCATTTGATAGTAGGAACATCATAGAATCTAGTCTCATTAAACATACCGAAGCATTCAACATGAATTTGGGTAATGGCATGTACAAACTGGACAATTTTGTAATTAAGAAGATTTGTAACCAGGTGAGAAGGTTGGGTCACCTTACCCTCTGACCTGACTACCGACCGTTGCGGTGCTATTTAAAGATTTGTAGGGTCATTACCTAATACCTGACCATTGTGGACCTGGTCTCACCCTCCTCTGTATATATGCACCTTGTTTTGTACTCCTCTTTAGTCTGTACTCACCCCTGAAGATGTGAATTACACGAAAGCGATTGGGAACTTCGTGTTTTCTTTTTTCCTTGTGGTTATCAGCATATACGTACCTAGATCACGCTCACCTACAGTGATTTACTTGCATTTATATATAAATATATATATATATATATATATATATATATATATATATATATATATATATATATATATATGCTGATAACCACCAGGAAAGAAGAAAACACGAAGTTCCCAAGCGCTTTCGTGTAATTCACATCTTCAGGGGTGAGTACAGACTAGATAGAGTAATGCAGAACAAGATGAATATATACAGAGGAGGGTGAGACCAGGTCCACAATGGTCAGGTAATTAGGTAATGACCCTACTAATCTTTAAATGGCACACAACGGTTGGTGGTTGGGTCAGATGGGACAGTGACCCGCCCTCTCACCTGATCACAAATCTTCTTAATTACAAAGTTGTCCAGCTTGTACAAGCCGTTACTCAAGTTCATGTTGAATGCTTCGGTATGTTTAATAAGACTAGATTCTATGATGTTCCTACTATCAATTGAATTACATGGTAATATTGAGGAGGCATTATCCCAGTCAATGCAATGCTTGTTATCCCTCAAATGAACAAACAGAGCATTGGATTCCTGGCCTGTCCTGACACTGTATTTGTGTTGTTTAATTCTAGTTACAAGATCTTTACCTGTCTGGCCTAAGTAAAACATATTACATTCCTTGCAAGGAACTTTATAAATGCAACCAATTGTGTTGTTGGGGGAGTTCTTGATTAACATTTGTTTAACAGTGCATGAGTTTTTAAATGCCACATTGACGTTCCAAGATTTTAGCTGTGCCGGAATGTGTGAGAAATTTTTGTGAAATGGTAATATTAAGATATTCTTATGGTCATGGGTGGGCTTGGGATCAGTTCTATAAAAAGTTTTCTTAGTAATGTTTAAGCATTTGTCTATGAAAGATCTAGGGTATTTAAGGTTTGAGCCAATATTATATATATATTTGTATTCCTCATCGATGAATTCCGGACTGCAAATTCTCAAGGCACGTAAAAACATTGTTGTAAATACTGACTGTTTGACTTTATTATGGTGGGCAGAATAATAATGAATGTATGAACACACATTGGTTGGTTTTCTATAAATACTGAACTTGAAAGTGTTACCCAATCTGTGTATCAGACAGTCTAGGAATGGCAATTTACAGTCTTGCTCTAATTCCACAGTGAATTTGATCGAGGGGGCTAAGTTGTTAAGTTGTGGTAGGAAAACTTTTAGGTCCTCATTACATGGCCAGAGACATAATACATCATCAACATATCTAAACCAGACTGCTGAGGGTGGTAAAATATTACTTAATAGTTTCTTTTCAAAGAATTCCATATATAGGTTGCTTAATACAGGTGAGAGTGGATTACCCATTGCCATACCAAATTTTTGAGCATAATATTCCCCATTGAATTCGAATTTGCAATCCTTAATACATAGTTTGATGAGTTCGATGAAGTCATCTTTCGAGACGGGCAGTGAAATGTTATCCAGGGAATCTATGAGGAACTCTAGTAAATCATCAACTGGGACCTTTGTAAAAAGTGACGTTACATCAAAGCTGACCAGTTTAAAATCATGATTAATGTGCAAGTTATTGAGTTTATCAACCAGATCCATATTATTCTTGATATTGGAGTTAGAAATGTTGCCAACTAGGGGGTTTAGTAAGGAAACTAACCATTTAGATAGTTTATAAGAGATTGACCCAACAGAGCTAATGATGGGTCTTGCTGGGTTATTGGGCTTGTGGGTCTTGATTAAACCGTACATGTAAGGCAGTGGAGGGGACGTTGAAGTAAGATGTTTAATGAGAGTAGCTTTGCCTCTCAATAGGGACTTAAGTTTTTTGTTGAACTGGGTGTTGACAGTGTTGAGAGGATTATTTATGAGTTTAGAATATGTTGTAGTGTCACATAAAAGGTCATTCATTTTTGAGATATAGTCATCTTTGTTTAAAATCACTACTGTGTTGGCTTTATCTGCTTTAGTAACATGTAGATCCTTATTTTTCTTGAGGGCTTGGAGTGCTTTGGTGAATCTTTCTGGACAGTTTGAAACACAAGGCTTGGACATAGATGCATACACAACACCTTTACACATGTTCACTTCTTCACTTGTCAAATTACTGAATTTCTCCAAATTGCAAAATGCTTTGGCTATGTCAACACTGTCGACTCCCTTGTTGGAACCATCAAAACTTAAACCATAGCCGAGGGCACACAAGGTATCATTGTCTAGTTGTTTAGAGGAGAGATTCACTACACAGTTGTTATTGGCATCCTTAGTCCAATCACTATTTCTAATAAGGAGTGCCAATTTGTGGTCTATCTTGGCTTGAAGATCAGAACGCTCACGTCTCAGGTTATCAAAACAGTAGTCCAACACGAAAGCGCTTGGGAACTTCGTGTTTTCTTCTTTCCTTGTGGTTATCAGCATATACCTAGATCACTCGCACCTACAGTGATTTACTTGCATGCATATATATATATATATATATATATATATATATACAGTATTACTCCGCTCAACGCGGTTTCGCTTAGCGCGTTTTACCGTATACGCGTTGCCTCGCCAGAGCCGAACTTTCACTTAACGAGGATATTTTCCATGTATACGCGGTGAGTGTCCGGCTCGAGAGCTATTTTTAGATTCGCCCCACCCGCCACCCTGCCTGACTGCCTGTTTTAGCTCATAAAATTCATACAAATTACCCGGCCAGAATATAATTTACATTGCTGGAATTCTTACAATATGATGATCATTTTGAATATAAATATCATAGATTTTGCTTTAGACATACAAATTTTAGATATAATGTTTACTCTGAGTAAATATGTTATTTTTTGTGCAAAATATATGATATTTGTATTCAAAATATTCCTGGGCTTACAAGGAATCCAGCAATGTCAATTATATTGTCCTAACTTTAGTTTGAGGTATTGTTTATTACCCAAAAGGTAAATATTCTGGTTTTCCCACACATCTGGTAGGGACAGTTGATAGGGGGAGGGAGGGAGGGACCGACAGACCATCTGTTACCGTGTGAAGAATATTTTTTTTTTTTATTATCTGAAGATATTTTTTTCACCCAACCTTTCTCTTGAAGGGAGGATTGGTGGGGGGAGGGTTGGGACTGACCGTGCGGTTGGAAGTGGTGGGGTACTTTGATTGACAGATAGTGTCGTGAAGAATATTTTTTTTTTTTTTAACTGAAGATATTTGTTTTAGCTCATAAAATTCATACAAATTACCCGGCCAGAATATAATTTACATTGCTGGAATTCTTACAATTTGGTGATCATTTTGAATATAAACATCATACATTTTGCATTAGACATACAAATATTAGATACAGTAGAAGTCCAAAAATCCGGACTGCTTGGGGATTGGGTCGGTCCGGGTTTTTGGATTTTCCGGATTCTCAGGCAGTACTTTTAAAATTAAAATTTAAGGAGGAATAAAGAAGAGATGAACAGGTACATTTTGATAGTTTATTCATTAGCAAATAAAGCATGCTCTTTTATCAAAACGAGCAGTTTTAAAGAAAAATAAAGTCAACACTAGACAAAAATGTAAACAAACTGTCTAATACCATGACGAGTCTTGAAATTCCTAAGCCATCCATCACTAAATGCGCACTCTGATTCAATGTTCATTTGCTCCTTAAAAGACTTTGCTTTGGCAATAAGCATCGGCCCAGAAATTGCCATATCTTCTGATCGTTTTAACAAAAAACATTCGTGCAACACTTTATCAAGATTTTCTAATTTGGGCCAATGTAAACTTTTTCTTTCAGCAATTTTAATGTAAGGCTCAGAAGAAGCTGTGAATTCTAGAATTTTATTCTTTGCCTTTATTATATCATAAATTGTAGACTTTCCAATGTTGTATGTTTCCATTAGAACAGCATTGCTCACATTACATTCTAGTTTCTTAATTATTTCAAGTTTGTCACTAAATTTCAATGTGTTCTTCTTTCTCTTCACACAACAAAGTTTATCTACTTTAGGGGCCATTATTATGGGCTTGTACTCTGTACATGGAAAGAGTAGGACTCAAAATTACATACGTTGTCACAGTTTGATAGCTTGTTTTAAAGTGGCGATCATGTGGTCGTTTGTTGTCGTTGTGCAGCTGTGGCATTTACGCATGCACACATACACACAAAAGATTTATAGTGCCTCAAATTTTACATTTCAGTTCAAGCTAATTACAAAACTAACAAAATTAGCTACCTATAATTTACAATTACTTTTATTACAGTAAAAGTCCAAAAATCCGGATGCCAGAAATCCGGACCACCCGAGAATCCGGACTTTTCAAAAACGATTTTTTTTTTTTAGCGGGCATTTGTGTGCATGTGCGCATGCGTGAGCGCCACAGCGACAACAAGCGACTACGTGGTCGCCACTTTAAAATGGGCAATCAAACTGTGACAACATACCGTATATACTTGTCTATAACCCCCCCCTCGTTATCAGTCGACCCTGATTTTTTGACCAAGAGATCGTTAATTTATGATATTCCTCGTTTATTGTTCCACCCACGTTTTTGAGGGTAATGGAACAACAAAACCACTAAAAACGCTCTACGTCCTATAAACTGAGGCTCTCCGTGCATGAAACACAAGTGCTGAAGGCAAATTGTTTACCATTTATTATTACGACACTTTACACTGAAACCCGGGTAGTTTCAACAAAAATATTGTATATTTCCATTCAAGTATTTATTCAAGTCAATTAGGAGGGAATATTATTGAAATACAATAGTTTTTAAACTAAACCATTCGAAAAGTGATTACGGTAACAACTTTTGAACGAAAGAAAGCGAAAGTCATTGTTTTCGTCATGATTTTATCCTACTTTCCACTGTAATACGTATGTAATTTCAGGAAAAATATTACATTTCCGTGAATGTATTATATCAGGCACAGTATGAATAGAATGTCATTGTATTATATCAGAATTTTAACCGAAAACTATTAAAAAAACGAGTAACATCTCAAGAACATCAGAAGCTTAGGTAAAGTCTTTTGTTTTCGTCATGTATTTTATCCTATTTTACATTGAAATACGTCACGTTTCCACAAAACTACTATTTATCTCCGAGAATATATTCATTCAGGCGCAGTTTAGGTAAAATAGACGAGTGATGTAATAGTTTTTTAACTGAAAACGTTTCGAAAAACACGTACCCTCTAGCCCTGTTCAAAGAGAGGACTGGGAGAAGCTGTTTGATGCTGCAGACGATGACAAGGAAAATGATTTTGATGGATTTTAATGAAAATATTCAGAAATATGGTATCGTAGTATTTATTCAAGTCAATTAGGATAGAATATTATTATTGTAATACAACAGTTTTTGAACTGAAAACCATCCGAAAAGCGATTACGGTAACATCTTTTGAACGAAAGAAAGCGAAAGTCATTGTTTTCATCACGATTTTATCCCACTTTCCACTGTAATACATACGTTCAGCAAAAATATTACATTTCCGTGAATGCATTATATCAAGCACAGTATGAATAGAATACCATTGTAATATAACAATATTTTGAGTCCTACTCTTTCCATTTACAGAGTACTGTACAAGCCCATAATAATGGCTCCTAAAGTAGATAAACTTCGTTGTGTGAAGAGAAAGAAGAACACATTGAAATTGAGTGACAAACTTGAAATAATTAAGAAACTAGATCGTGGTGTGAGCAATACTGTTCTAATGGAAACATACGACATTGGAAAGTCTACAATTTATGATATATAAAAGGCAAAGAATAAAATTTAGAATTCACAGCTTTTTCATTAAAACTGCTCGTTTTGATAAATGAAGCATGCTATACAGTTGTACCCCACTTAACGCGGTCAATAAAACCCAGAGGGTACCGTGTTAAGTGAAAACCGCGTTAAGTGAACAACAGAACATATGGGATTAATTCCAATAGAAACTGGCCCATCCCCAAACTCCACTTTTTCCAACACAATACCTATGTTCTAGTAAAAATAACATCTTAATTTTATGATGGTACATGCACACAATTAATACTTAAGAGAAATACAGTCGCCAAGTTAATGTCCATTTAAATAATGGACTCCACTCCCTCCCCCTCTTCTCACAGTACACTTCTGGCTCTTCCCCCTGAGAAATTTTGGGGGGAAAACCAGGTATAGTAATTAATAATTCCTCAAACTAAAGTTAGGATAATATAATTGACATTGCTGGATTCCTTGTAAGACCAGGAATATTTTGAATATAAATGTCATATATTTTGCACAAAAGATAGCATATTTACTCAAGAGTAAACATTACATCTAAAATTTGTATGTCTAATGCAAAATCTATGATGTTTATATTCAAAATGATCATCAAATTGTAAGAATTCCAGCAATGTAAATTATATTCTGGCCGGGTAATTTGTATGAATTTTATGAGCTAAAATAAAAATCTTCAGTTAATAGAAAAAAAATATTCTTCACATAGTAACAGATGGTCGGTCGCCGGTCCCTCCCTCCCACCCCCCACCAACCGTCCCTACTAGATAAATGTGTGGGAATACCAGTCTGTTTACCTTTTTAGTAATAAATAATAAATCAGACTAAAGTTAGGATAATATAATTGACATTGCTGGATTCCTTGTAAGCCCAGGAATATTTTGAATATAAATGTCATATATTTTGCACAAAAGATAACATATTTACTCAGAGTAAACATTATATCTAAAATTTGTATGTCTAATGCAAAATCTATGATGTTTATATTCAAAATGATCATCAAATTGTAAGAATTCCAGCAATGTAAATTATATTCTGGCCGGATAATTTGTATGAATTTTATGAGCTAAATAAAAAAAATTATACTTCACCCGTGTAAAGGGGTGCACGCACCGCGGAATGTGAGCATCCTGGGTTCTGGCAGGGCACCGCGTAAACGTGGAAACGTGGAATGTGGGACCGCGTAAAGTGAGGGTTGACTGTATTTTATTATAAAATTCATTTACTATGAATAATTATTATTATTATTATTATTATTATCATCATTATCATTATCATTATTATTATTATTATTATTATTATTATTATTATTATTATTATTATTATTACATTATCGCCCCCAGGCCCCGATGTGGGTCAGTGACCTGTGCCTGGGTGGGATAATACCTGTAAAAAAAAAATATAAAATAAAAAATAATAAAAAACACCTAAGTTATAACAAAAGTGTGGTGGTGGCCTTGGCTGGATGTCGGCTGTGAAAGCTCCTGGTTTTCTTAAAAAACCTGGTCTTAATCGGGACAACCAGCCAGAATTACTGGAAATATTACTTGTGAATGTGTAGTGCGTGAAGATATGACAGTGTCATCCACCTGTGAACTTCCTAATAGCACATTGGTGATAATTATTGGAGAGCCGGTGACTGTCTAGCAGGGGTTCTTAACCTGGGGTCCATGGATGGGCTTCAGTGTATGTCATACACTGTATGAGGCAATGAATTTTCAATTAAATAAAGTATATTCATTGCATGCAAAGTTGTGTTTATGTGCTTATGTGCATTTTTCTAGGGAGGGGATCCATAGCTTTCACCAGATTCTCAAAGGGGTAGTAGCTGGTGGTGCTGGTGTTGTTCAGTGCTACACTTGGCCATGGTTTGTAACTCGAGCCAGTCAAGTGTGCTAAAAGTCTCCCCCCCCCCCCCCATCTCACCCGTCAGTCAGCACACCAAAACTTACCCTCCCTCAAACCACAACCATCTACCTCTCCCCTGCTCTCCCCTCCCAGCTTGACATCATGGCTGGCATCTGTGTATGTCTTTTTTCTGGCTGGAAATAGAAATGCACAACCTGTATTTGTGTGAGAAGTAATACACAAAGTCTGGGCTGTAGGAAAGAGACCATCTGTCAAAATCCCTATGGCAGGGATCCATCACCTGATGACAACATTTTGGACAATAGGAGTAAACCCACTCAGTCAGAAAATACTGTTCATGAGATGAATGACACTCAGTCAGCATATTGGAAAGGCATATCAGGGGAAGTTGCAGAGAAGTGGGTCAAAGAAGCCTACTCAGAAGTTGTCAAGTGGCCGCCAGCTAACCTTTTTGAACCACCTAAGTGTGCGGCCACCAAAGAAATGATCAGGGAGATGACTCGCCTCGTATACAATTACACTCATGACAGCTTCCTGACCCCATTAGCTCTTCATATACTGGCAATAATACCCCATCTTTTCTGGGGAGTAAGTGCAAGTGCAAGGAAAATGTGGCAGCAATGAAGAGAAGACAGACAATGTGGCAGAATGAAGCTCTTGATGATCTCCTGTGTGAGGCAAGAACATTGCAGGAGAGACTAAAATTCATAGGAGACAGAAAGTAGGTCACTGTGGATGTTGCCAGAAAGTTTGGTAACAAAATGCATGTGGGTAAAATGTCTTCGGCGGTAAGATCTCTCTCAGATGAATCTTCCCGCTGTGTGATGCCAATAGACAGAGAGACCTTACAGCAACTGAAGGAAAAGCATCTCCCTGTAAGTGAAGAGCAAGGCATCAGGTTCCCAGGTGTCTATATCCCTCCAAATGCTGTCATGTTCGAGAAAATAACAGGAGGGATGATGTGGAAAAAAGCACTGAAGACACAGGGAGGGGCAAGCCCTTCAGGCCTGGATGCAGACGGTTGGAGAGTCATCCTCAGCACTAGCAAGTGTGACGCCATAGCAAGTGATCTCTGCAATGCCACCACCGGCCTTGCAAGAAAGCTAGCAACCTCGTGCTGTGACCACCACCTTGCTTGTCGCCTCATTCCCCTGGATAACAATCCAGGATGTGGGCCTATAGGGGTGGGGGAAGTGCCGAGGCGGATCATTGGAAAGTGCACAATGGAGGTGGTTAATGATGATGTCACGGCAGCTGTAGGGAACCTGCAAGTATGTGCTGGCCACCAGGCTGGGGGGAACTGCCATTTACGCCATGAGCAATATATTTGAACAGTGCAATTATGAGACAGTACTCCTGCTTGACACTTCCAAACCCATTCAACATAATCAACCACAAAGCTACACTGCATAACATCAAGAAGAAGTGTTCAAGCTTTGCAATGTATGTTGAAAAGACCTATAGGAACCCATCAGACCTCTATATAACAAACATCAAGGCCCTAAGAGGAGATACCATCATACGGTCAACTGAGGGAACAAGGCAAGGGGACCCTGTTGCCGTGGTAATGTACACTGGACCTATCTGTGCTCCAACATGCAATAAAATTTGAAACAACTGTGGTCAAGCAATTGGCTTATGCTGATGACCTTACAGGAGCAGGAAAAGTGGAGGACATCAAAAAGTGGTGGGACCTGATAACATCATATGGTCCACAAATAGGGTACCACCCAAATGCCAGTAAGTCCTTCCTCATTGTGAAGCCAGAACATTATGAACGGGCAATGGAGATGTTCGGTGGAAGTGAGGTCAAAATAACAAAGGACGGCCAAAGACACCTATGTGCGGTAATCGGCACGAAGGACTTCAAGACCGAGTACGTAACGAGAAAGGTACAAGAGTGGGCAAAGGGATCCAAGCTCTATTGGATATTACTAAAACTGAGCCACATGCGGTGTTTGCGGCATTCACCCATGAAGTTGAGCATCGCTGGAATTACCTGATGCGCACTACTGATATCAGACCCCTTCTCCATCCTCTGGAAGAATCCATCAGGGTTTCTCTTTTTGCAACACTAGTAAAAGACCTTCACTCAACCCCAGCAGAAAGGTCACTCCTTGCACTACCACCAAGACTGGGAAGACTGGGAATGACAAATCAAGAGGAGCTTCCTGCCACTGAACATCAGAATTCAGTCAAGCTTATGGCAGCCCTCACTGAGCACATTGCTCAGAATGCAGCAAGTGAGGTGGATACCAATGAATTAAATAAGATTCGATGTTCCATTACGAAAGAGCGACAGCACACCCAAAATGAGAAACTGCAACAACTGATGCAGCAAATGCCAGAGAAATTGGGAAAAAAAGTAGTAATAGTACGGGAGGTGGGCGCCTCGAACTGGCTAACAACGTTAACGATAAGGGCAGAAGACTTCAGCCTTAACAAACAAGAATTCACAGATGCCATTGCTCTAAGGTATGGTAGGCCAGTAGAAGGTTTGCCCACCCAATGCTTATGTGGCTCATCCAACAACATAGACCACGCCATGGTGTGCAAGAAGGGTGCTTCATATGCATGATGCATGACGAAGGAAGAGAAGATACCTCACAGGCTCACAGCAAATATGCTGAAGGAAACCTGCCGCACTGTCACGGTGGAACTGACCCTCCTTCCATTGGACGGCGACAATCTCCGTCAGAGGACTTCCAACAAAGCCTATGTGGATGCCAGTGCTCGAGGATTCTGGACTTGGGGGACAGCAAGCCTTCTTTGACATCAGGATACTTGACCCCATGGCTGCATATCACCATAACCTGTCTCTCGAGGCTGTACACAGGAGGAACAAGAACGACAAGAACAGGGCGATGTGGAGAGAATTCAGAATGTGGATCAAGGCAGCTTCATTTCTCTGGTGTTCACAACCTCTGGCGAGATGGGACCAAGTGCGAGGTACCTTTATGCAACATTGGCTGAGGTGTTATCTGAACAGAAGCAGCAGTCCAGAAGTTACATTGCAGTTTGGTTGAGATGTCAACTGTCCTCTCTGCTTACAGGGATAGAAATTCACATATGCCCGGCCACCCGAGGCGACCAAAATATCAGAAGGGCGAGTGAATCTTAGAAATTTACTGGTTTTTAATCACCCGCCAGGCGACTAGCATGTCAGACTCGCAGTGTCTAGGAGCTATCCAGTAGTTTTGAACAAAAATTTATACTTTTGAGTCTGCTTTACCATAAGGAAGTGTTATGTGTCCAGCTATAAAAAAATTATTGCAAGAGCTAACGTGTGTTGTACGCGCGAACCTGTGTACTCAGTTGTTGCACCCTGCTGCTTCCAGGGAGTCAACAATGTCTGTGCAACTTGTACCTCCTTACAGTATTGATGTGATGTCTAACTAACACAGACATTATTATTTATCATCATGAGTCACCAAAGGGGATTGTTTGATATGTGGAAGAATATTAATCCACCACCAAGCAAAAAACAAAAAAACATGCAGAGTTTGACTGGTTGCTGTATGGTACTGCTGAACAGGCCAAAGCTTTTGCTCATAATGATATGTAGTGCTTTAAATTTTTAGATTAAAGTTAGTGTAGTGCCTCAAGCTGTGAGCATTATCTTCCCCCCAGGCACCCACCCTAGTGTTAGCTGGTCCACAGTCACTCTGTCTACCTCTACTACGGCACTCTCCTGAGACTAATATGTGTCTGTGAAAAACTTTCATGAAATCAGTTATGGTTTTCGTTCAGTACATATCACACACAGCTGGTTGGTTTTATCTCTTAAGTCCCATTCTTTTACTTACCATCTTTTATCTGTCAACTTTGGTCTTACAAACATTGTGATAATAGTGCCACTGTGATTCCTAGTATGCTACTGTAAATGGAAAGAATAGAAAATAATACATGGTAGAGTAACCCATAAGAAACAGACACTTCCCTGAGAGGAATAAAATCGTCTGGTGTGAGCCAGAGGAGAATGCTAAAATGCAACGCTACTCCTGAATGGTTTAAAACTAAGAGTTGTCTAACCTATTATACTATGAAACAGTATTCTCTGTGTCTCTGCTGTGTGTGTGTGGATGTTACCACAAAAGAATGCTTTGCTTGATTTAATTACTATACTTTAGTATCGTATCGTATCCTCAAAGGTTCAGGGAGGCAGAAGTGGATCCAACCAAGCTGGAGGGCTGTACTCAAATGTTATCTCTACAAAATGAGTAAGTTATCACCTACAGTGGTCCCTCGGTTAACGAGCACAATTCGTTCCAGAAGGTTGTTCGTTAACCGAAACCATTGTTTCAATGGGTTTTTGGGTAATTGGTTCCAGCTCACCGAAAATTGCCTAAAGTCAACAAAAAAGGTATTAAAGTACACTTACTTTGAGGTGTGTATGTAGAAGGCTCCTGGATGATGATGCTGATGGGAATTTGAAGTGGCAGGTGGAGGAGGAGAAGGGAGAAGAGAAGGAAGTGGAGGTGGTGGCGAAGCATTTTACTGCTTCTTGGAAGGTGAGTCACCTTCCATAAAAACGTCAGGAACCTCTGGACAGATTCTCCAGCAGGAACACCCTCTCCCCTTCTTGAAGTGGAAAGCTGAGGGCTAGCATCTTGTTCCCGCTGCCTTTTAGTGAAGAAACTGTCAATTTTGGTTTGTGGGGCATCTCTCCTCCTCATCATTAACTGATGTTTGAAGGAGACCATTGTGTCCTCAACATTACACAAAGATAGTTCTGATTTTTCAACATCAGGGTACCTTGAAGCCAGTTTCCTGAACTTCTCCCAGTGGTGAACAACATCTTTCAAATCTGAAGTTGACATATGTTCAAATTGGTCATCACTTTCCTTTTCCTCCTCACCACTGTCAGCCTCTAACATCTCATCCAGTTGCTGCAAGTCTTCAGGAGTAAGTTCCTGCTCATGAGACATCACAAGCTCTTCGACATCATCATCCTCCACTTCAAGGCCCAATGACTGACCAATGGACACAATCTCCTGGTGCATCTCTGCTTCTTCCTGAAATCCCTCAAAATCATGGACTACTGATGGCCACAGTGCTTTCCATGAAGAATTGAGGGATCTAGTGGAGACTTCTTGCCATGATGACACAATCAATTTTACAGCCTCCATGATGTTGTATTGTGTCTTCCAGAACTGTGACAGTATTAGTTCAGGATCAGTGGAAGTTGCCTGATGACACCTCCTGAACATTTTCTTTATGTACAGCTTCTTAAAGTTGCTGATCACATTCTGGTCCATTGATGTAGTGTTGGGAAGCAAAAAGAACACTTTCACAAAGTCAAATTGAGACTCCAAAGTGCTAGCAAGTTGAGGGTCATGACCAGGAGCATTATCCATAAGGAGAAGAGCCTTTTAAGGGAGTTTATTGGTAGCTCTTAACAGCCCATTCATTAAAGAGCTGTCTTGTCACCCATGCCTTACGGTTGGACTTCCAATAAACTCCAAGCCTCTTACCACTTTTTGTTGCTTGAACACCCTGGGGTTCTCAGAGTGGTAGACAAGCATAGGCTTCAGTCGGAAATCCCCTGAAGCATTGGCACCAAGCAATAGAGTGAGACGGTCCTTCATGGGTTTATGCTTCATCTCTGGTGATGAATGTCCTTTTGGGCATTTTTTTCCAGAACAGCCCAGTTTCGTCCACATTGAACACTTGCTGTGGAAGATAATTTTCTTCATCCATCAGTTTTATAAACTCCACTAAAAATTTTGCTGCTCCTTCCTTATCTGCACTAGCAGCTTCACCAAGCCTAACAACACTAAAAATGTCACTTCTTTTCTTAAATTTTTCGAACCAGCCTTTGCTGGCCCGAAACTCTTCAAATTCTGTGCCTGAAGGACCAGGTTGATGTCTTTAAATGTTCGTAAATCTCCCTGACTCTTTCACAAATAAATTCGGTCGAAACTGAATCACCTTTCATTTGTTTTTCCCTAATCCAAATGAGAAGTAACACCTCTGTTTCTGCTACAGGTTGTACCTCTCTAGTCCGGCATTCTGTGGTCTGGAAACTCCCTTGGTCCGGAACAATTTTAGTTTGCCCAATAGATAGATAGGCAGCTTTTTTTTTTTTTTTACCACTTATCTGAATTATTATTATAATTATTACAGGAGTATTACATTTTCGCCCCTCAGGCTCCAATGTGGGTCAGTGACCTGTGCCCGGGTGGGCTAATCCCCGTAAAAAAAAAAACAACAACAAAGCTGCTGGAAATTAAGGTTTGTTTACATCCGGCAGTTCGGCTCTCTCTCTCTGTTTGTCTATACAGCGTACAACATTTAACCCTTCAATATATATGAACAGTAAATAAGTGTTGCTTTCATATTCTTATGTAGAGTAACGACGATATGTTTTTCACATATGCGCAGTCCCACTTTTTTATTTAACATAAATGGTTTGCTACTTTTACTGTTCTTTTTATTAACATTAGATAACATTACTTAAAACAACCATATTAATTTTTTACATAAATTTTACTACAGCTACAACCAGGGTCTTATTTTTTTTTTGTTTTTTTGTAGAACCACTCAGTCACTGGTTTTGTAATCAATGAAAACAATGCTGTGTCATTTCCTCGTGTGTTTTAATATTCTACGTATTATTAATGAATTGTATTGCTCATTTTGCACACATAAGCATTAATTCAATAAAAAAGACATTCAGTAATAAACAATAATGAATCTTTTGTACTTAATAAAAATGACGCTGTTTACACGATTGTGCACGCCTAAACGTTGGCGGACCGCTCAAACCCGTCAAAATTTTAAATCGTGTAGTGTTTTTTTTTTGTGTGTCCAAATAAAAAACGTTGGAATAATAACTCGCGAAATTTGAGAAGCTACTGTACGACATTTAACCCTTCAGTATGTCTTCAAAGAGACCACGAAGCAGTGAGAGTGGTGCTAACATATGCGCAAGTCACTAGCTGTCCAGGAAAAGGGTGAATTTCCATGGTCCGGCACCGGTCAGGTCCTGAGGTTGCCGGACTAGAGAGGTACAACCTGTATTAGGGATCTACCTTTAAACACTCTGGTAGATTTGTCTCTCACTTTCACTTCCTTGAATTTGTCTTTCTGTGCAAAAATTTTCGACATGCCATATTCTTTGCTAAGCACATTTGTTCTAATGCCTTCTTCATGTTTCTTAATAATTTCCTGTTTCACCTGGATTGAAATTGCTTTTCTTGATTTCTTGGGACCAATGCTGGATTCAAAAACAATTTCAACACTTGATATTTTAAGTTTAATTGCTGTAAATAAAGAATATTTTCTTTAAATCAACACTGCACTGCGCTATATATCATCAATATGTAAAATAAATTTTGAAATGACCAATAATTTGACTGTAAAAACGGAAAAAATCTTTATGTTGAAGAGAGTCTGAAGCAAGATGGTACCTCCACTGAAATGGTACAGAGACTGACGCCTGTATGGTGTGTTGACAGGGTGTTTGGCGGGCTAAAAACTAGTTCCCTGTACTTTAATTCTGTTAAATAATTGTTAAAATTACTAAAAAAATTAATATAAGACTTAAAATTATTGAATAGTACAAACTTCCTGATATTTACTAAAATAGTAAGGAATTTAAGCCCTAGACCTGATTACTGTATTGGCGGACTAATACGACAGCTAGTGAGCAAGCGAAAACATGTTGAGGGGCGCTCGTACGGAATTCGTTAATCGAGAGTTTGCTCGTTAACCGAAGTGAAGAATCTTATGGAAGGTAATTCGTTAACCGAAATCTCATTAACCGAGGGACCACTGTATTTCAAAACTGTCCTGGCAGCTAATAAATGAATCATAAAGAGAAAAGTTTTGCTCTTTTCTCCATTTAGTTGACCTTCTGCTGTCCATTCCAACCAGTTCTGCTGATGCTGAATGTGGCTTCAGTCAGGTCAAGCTCATCAAGACAGACTGGCGCAGTCGTCTCAGCGATGACCACTTGATGATCTCCTAATGGTCTAATTGCAGTCAGAATGTGTTAGCAACTTCAATCGAGAGCAAGCCATCAACAGATTATTAACAACAGGGACCTGCCATATTGACCAAATCCAGTGAAGAAGAAAGCCCTCAGTTACTTACAGTTATATATACAGTCATGCGCCGGTTAACATCCGATCGCATATACGTCCGTGCACCCCCCCCCCCCCCCCAAAAAAAAAAAAATCTGTGACGCCTGCTGGACCACCACTCCACGACCCCCTGACCGAGACATGATGATCCTCCCCATACTGGTCAGATATTATGTGTTAAAGGAATATGCTTCCTTCCTTAGGCTTTTTTTAAGCATTTGCCTCCAGGTGTAATGTTAACCTACATCTATTGAGGATAAAATCTTTCACCTACAAATTGACAATAACACATTTACTATAATCAGACATATCTAGTTGCCTCATCAATTGCAACCCCAGTTGCAATTGGGGTTGCAATTTCAAATTCTGTGGCATTACTAAGTATAGTGAAGTCTCTGGTGCACTCTAAAATTAAGAGAGAAAACGGAGGACTCAGGCGTCCTGATGTGAGAGAAAACGGACTCGTATGATGGGGGACCAAATAAAAAAGCATAGCTACATGTTTTGTGGACTACAGTATTAAGCGTACCCTTTTCATCACTTTGTAATATACCTAGCCATACCCATGTGTGTTTATGATATTTACCATAACATTATATATATACAAGTGCTCCCAGACTTACGACAGGGTTACGGACCCAAATCCAGGTCGTAAGTCCGACATAGATTAAAAAATAAATAAAATAAAATAAAAAATAAATAAAAAATCTACACTGAAATACAGTGCACTTAACGTAATAAATATGATGAATGGATACAGTACAGTAAAAGTAATAAATAATGAGGAATGGATACAGTGTGACTGAGCACTTACCTTAAATGTAGTCAGCTGAATGTACACGGGGCCCCCATAATTTTCTATTTACAGGATACATGGAGACTATATTTATTGAAAGAAGCAGAAGAGAAGACAGGGCTGGGTGGGTCATCAATGTCGCTTTCTTCAGACAGGTTTATGTGCTGTGGAAACTTGCTGGTTGAAGGTACAGTGGTCCCTCGGTTACCGAAATTTCGGTTAACGAACTGCCTCCCATAAGATTCTTAAATTCGGTTAACGAACAAAAATTCGGTTAACGAATTTCTTACGAACCGACCTTAACTGTTTTCGCTTGCACTGGCCGGTCAACCAGCTTTAGTATTAGTCTGCCAATACATTAATTGGTTCTAGGACTTAAATTCCTTACTATTTTAGTAAATATCAAGAAGTTTATACTATTCAATAATTTTAAAAGTTTAATATTCAATTTTTTAGTCATTTTAACAATTATTGAACATAATTGAAGGTTAAGTGACTAGTTTAATGCGCGGCATCCAGCCTCTTAACACAGCAATCAGGCATTAGTCTCTCTCTGTTTTCACTGGAGGTAACATCTTGCTGGAGACTCTCTTCAACTAAACGCTTTTTTTCTGTGTTTCCAAGCAAATTATTGGTCATTTTGAAATATATTTTACATATTGACAATATATAATGCAGTGCAGTGTTGATTTAAAGAAAATAATCTTGAAATACGCCAAGAGAACTAAAATTTTATGGGTGAAATGGTGCCATGGGGTGACTTCTCTTCCACCCCCATTCTAATTCCCATCATCATCATGATCATCATCCAGGAGCCTTCTACATACACACCTCAAAGTAAGTGAACTTTTCTACCATTTTTGTTGAATTTAGGCAATTTTCAGTGAGCTGGAATCAATTACCCAAAAACCCATTGAAACAATGGTTTAGGTTAACGAATTTTTTGGTTAACGAACAACCTGCTGGAACGGATTGTGTTCGTTAACCGAGGGGCCACTGTATTGGATCATCTTGAGGGAGTGAAGAGGCAGCACTGGCGGGGCATGAGGAGACGGCACTGGGGGACTTCTTGAAATAGATGTCCAATTTAGACTGCACAGTTTGCTTTTTCCTTTCTTTATAAATCCCCCTGTAGCAAGCTTGTGACTCTTGGACCATTCTGTCAACTTTGGCATAACGGTCATAATTTTGATCCATGCCATCAAACATTTGCATTGCTTTATTAATTGTAGCAAATGCCTCTGCCATATGTTTCACTGAAAACTTTTTGAGGGGTGCAGGTTCTTCTTCTACATTTTGTCTCTCTTCTTCCTCTGCAATTTTCTGTGCATCTAGTTCAATAAGATCCTCGTTACTGAGCTCTTCTGCTCCACTTTCAACCAACTGCCCAACATCTTCATTATCAATTTCTAACTCCAGCTGTTTACCTAACTCCACTATCTTGTTACTAATATCCGAAATAACTTCATTTTCATTAAATCCTTTGAAACTGTTCACATATCTTTTCAGGATTTTCTTCCATATTCCATTCATGCAATGTTTTGTAACCTGATCCCATGCTACACTAATGTTCTTTATACATGACAAAACGTTGTACTCCTTCCAAAACTCTCTGAGCGTTTTCTCACCTTCAGTTGCAGCAACAGCCTGAGCGAAGGTCGTGCGTAAATAATACGCTTTAAAGGCAGCAATAGCACCTTGATCCATGGGTTGGATGATAGGGGTAGTGTTAGGTGGAATGTACACTACCTTAACAGCAGCGTGCATGTCGTCCAGGTGTGGTGGGTGTCCTGGAGCATTATCCAAAATCAGTAAAATCTTGAATGGAATCCGTTGTTGCAGACAATACTCCTTGGCTCGAGGAATGAAACAAGTCATGAACCAATCCTCAAACAGTACTAGGGTCATCCAGGCTCTCTTTTTACTGCGATAAAACACTGGCAGTGTGTGCTTGCTGACATGTTTAAAAGCCCTGGGGTTCTCTGAATGATAGATCATGAAGGGCTTTAGCTTGAAACCAGCAACATTCCCCCCCAACAGAAGTGTAATTCTGTCCTTGAATGCCTTGAATCCTGGCATTGTTTTCTCCTCTTTGTGGATGTATGTCCGCTCAGGCATGCGCTTCCACAATAATCCAGTCTCATCCACATTGAATATTTGCTCAGGCAAATAATTCCCTTCCACAATCACTTCATCTAACTCCTCCTTAAAAGCTTCGGCAGCACCAACATCAGCACTAGCTGCCTTTCCACTCACCTTAACATTGTGTTGACTGTAACATTTTTTAAATCTATCAAACCACCCATGACTTCCTGTAAAGGTTTGATCACATTCATCTCCTGCCTGCTCCTTCAGGCTTTGGAACAGGCTTCTTACTTTAGCCTGTAAGGTTAGAAGGCTTAAGAGTACATGCTTCTGTATCTGGTCTTCTATCCATATCACCAATAATTTTTCCATATCGTGAATAGGACCTTGTCTTCTCTTTGATATTATAGTTCCCTTTATAGGTGTTGTTCCTATCACTACATCACGAATACATTCCTTGTCCTTCAGAATAGTGGATATAGTCAAGTGTGAGAAACCTAGGACACGTGAGATTGTTGCTACTGTTTTTCCATTCTCATGCTGTGTTATTATCTTCATTTTCATCTCAAAAGTAATTGCCTGTCTCTTTTTCCTTGGAGCACCACCAGCACTCTCACTTTTACGCTTTCCAGTCATTATAAAGTCAATTAAATACGATTATAACGAAAGTTCACAGCGCGATCAGTATAAAATACGATAGCCAAACACAAACTAAGCGCTCCACTGAGTGTGTACCCACTAGGCGACCCGAGACGCGTCACCCACATGCCCCGGATGGAAGCTTTTCGGTATAGAAAATGCGCGCGTCATTTGAAAATATTTTTGGTCATGACTGCCGTGGTCGTATGTCCCGACGGACGTACGGTCAAAGCAGGTCGTAAGTACCAATGGACGTAAGTTGGGGACTACCTGTATTTAGTGGGTATATATGGTCGTAAAATGGGAAACTTGGGGTTGGGTCTTGGGTGCCTGGAACCGATTAGAATAAATCCCATAGGTTCTGTACTTTCGTTATCGGTGGGGTCCCAATTAGGCGAGATAACCAAGGGATGACTGTACTGTACTGTATATGCTTGTGACACTGGCCAGTTGCTTCTGGTGTTATGGTACAGGGGTAACAAGTGACAGCACTAGGATCCCGCTTCCTCTATCAAGGAATAAACAATTAAAATTTAAATTGAAAAAAAAACATTCAAATAATGGAACCTAGCGAACCTAAATGGCCCTAGAGTGGGCACAGTCACGTATGCATCGCGTATTCTTATAGATTGTGCTGCCAGGCGTACATTATCTAGTGAATTTAGTCAATATTGTACAGTAACAATGGACCTAAGTGCAAACCTGTTTTGTACATGTACTAAATGATTACGGTACTAAAATTTTTATGTCTATTGCAAATATGGCTTGTTTATACAGGTATTCAAATAAATTACTATCTTACAAGAATCCCACCAATGTAAGTTATATTCACCCAGGTCGTTTGGGTGGCAAATTATGAGAAGAGCTTAGTCACTCTTAAGTAATGATAAATAAACACGCAGGCAGGCCTTCAGCGCCAACTGTCAAATCTGATCTCAAATAAATAAACAAACAAACGCCAGACATTCTGTCACCTCACCTCCCCCCCCCCCACCCTCTCTTCCCACCCTCTCTTCCCACCCTCCTTGTGTTCCCAGACAGAAGATTGGTGATTTCTTTATGTTTATTTTATATAATATCTCAGACTAAAGTTAGGATAATATAATTTGCATTGCTGAAATCCTTGCAAGACAGAGATTAATTTGAATAGAAGCATCATATATTTTGCTCAAGATATAAAAAATGTAGTACATTAGTGTACAATACTGTAGTACATTTTATAAAAAGTTTTTCAACTGTATTTTTGGGTAGATTTACATAAATTTCTTTGTTTATTTTCATCCATTTACATGCACACACCATACTAAAAGAAACGTAAAAGAAATAAATGACCTTAGTGCAAAGCTGGAGTGCACATGTACTAATTTGATTACGGTACTAAAATTGTTATGTCTAGTGTGAATTATAACATGTTTATATTCAAATAAATCAGTATCTTACAAGAATCCCAGCATTGTTAATTATATTCACCCAGGTCATTTCACTGGCTTTTTATAAGAGAGAAGCTTAGTCACTTAAGAACTGATAAATATACATGCGTTAGACCTGGGCCTGTGCCAACTGTCAAACGTACTACCTCCCTTCCCCCCACGCCCCTTTGCCCGCTTTCCACCCTCTCTCTCTCCCCCATCTGCCCGGCGTTGCTGGAATCCCTGTAAAACAGTGAATAATTTTAATATAAACGTCATGTATTTTGCACAAGAGATAAAATTTAATCACCTGTATCACATTAAAGTAGTGATTTAAGAGTAAAAGTGTATATGTACGTATATAGTATTCCACATACACGTAAGTATAAATACAAAGTTTATGTGATGGTCGGACAACGTCCATTTCGGTTAACGTCACGTTTCCAAGAACATATCTAGGACGTTAACCGGCGCATGACTGTATGTACATGCAGTACAGTAGTTTTTTTAAGAGGATCTAAAAATAAAATTCTAATTTTCAGCTTATGATATAAAGTAAACAAGGAAACAGATTTTCTATATTATACTGTAATATGTTGTGCATGCCAATGTTTGTAGTTTGAATATAATTTGCCTTCTGCGATTATTGTGTCAAAGTAAACAACTTTCTATGTAGGCTTATCCATTATACAGTATGTTAACTATTGAATTATTTTTTTTTTTAATGTCTCATAAAATTTTGGAAGGGCTAATAAACATTGGGAAGGGCTTGTAACTATTGAGTTCTATTTGCCCGGCTGGCTACCTGAAAAAAGGCATATTTCCACCCCTGGCTTAGGTCAGAGCCTGTAGTGGCCACAACCATCTTCCACTACATAATGTAATGGCCACAACCATTTTCCACTACATACAATGCTGTAGTGGCCACAACCATCTTCCACTACATACAGTACTGTAGTGGCCACAACCATCTTCCACCTCATACAGTACTGTAGTGGCCACAACCATCTTCCACTACATACAATACTGTAGTGGCCACAACCATCTTCCACTACATACAGTACTGTAGTGGCCACAACCATCTTCCACTACATACAGTACTGTAGTGGCCACAACCATCTTCCACTACATACAATACTGTAGTGGCCACAACCATCTTCCACGACATACAATACTGTAGTGGCCACAACCATCTTCCACTACATACAATACTGTAGTGACCACAACCATCTTCCACTACATACAATACTGTAGTGGCCACAACCATCTTCCACTACATACAGTACTGTAGTGGCCACAACCATCTTCCACTACATACAGTACTGTAGTGGCCACAACCATCTTCCACTACACACAATGCTGTAGTGGCCACAACCATCTTCCACTACATACAATACTGTAGTGGCCACAACCATCTTCCACTACATACAGTACTGTAGTGGCCACAACCATCTTCCACTACATACAGTACTGTAGTGGCCACAACCATCTTCCACTACATACAATACTGTAGTGGCCACAACCATCTTCCACGACATACAATACTGTAGTGGCCACAACCATCTTCCACTACATACAGTACTGTAGTGGCCACAACCATCTTCCACCTCATACAGTACTGTAGTGGCCACAACCATCTTCCACTACATAGAGTACTGTAGTGGCCACAACCATCTTCCACTACATACAATACTGTAGTGGCCACAACCATCTTCCACTACATACAGTACTGTAGTGGCCACAACCATCTTCCACCTCATACAGTACTGTAGTGGCCACAACCATCTTCCACTACATACAGTACTGTAGTGGCCACAACCATCTTCCACTACATACAATACTGTAGTGGCCACAACCATCTTCCACTACATACAGTACTGTAGTGGCCACAACCATCTTCCACTACATACAGTACTGTAGTGGCCACAACCATCTTCCACTACATACAGTACTGTAGTGGCCACAACCATCTTCCACTACATACAATACTGTATTGGCCACAACCATCTTCCACTACATACAGTACTGTAGTGGCCACAACCATCTTCCACTACATACAGTACTGTAGTGGCCACAACCATCTTCCACTACATACAATACTGTAGTGGCCACAACCATCTTCCACGACATACAATACTGTAGTGGCCACAACCATCTTCCACTACATACAGTACTGTAGTGGCCACAACCATCTTCCACCTCATACAGTACTGTAGTGGCCACAACCATCTTCCACTACATACAATACTGTAGTGGCCACAACCATCTTCCACTACATACAGTACTGTAGTGGCCACAACCATCTTCCACTACATACAGTACTGTAGTGGCCACAACCATCTTCCACTACATACAGTACTGTAGTGGCCACAACCATCTTCCACTACATACAGTACTGTAGTGGCCACAACCATCTTCCACTACATACAGTACTGTAGTGGCCACAACCATCTTCCACTACATACAGTACTGTAGTGGCCACAACCATCTTCCACCTCATACAGTACTGTAGTGGCCACAACCATCTTCCACTACATACAATACTGTAGTGGCCACAACCATCTTCCACTACATACAATACTGTAGTGGCCACAACCATCTTCCACTACATACAGTACTGTAGTGGCCACAACCATCTTCCACTACATACAATACTGTATTGGCCACAACCATCTTCCACTACATACAGTACTGTAGTGGCCACAACCATCTTCCACTACATACAGTTCTGTAGTGGCCACAACCATCTTCCACTACATACAGTACTGTAGTGGCCACAACCATCTTCCACTACATACAATACTGTAGTGGCCACAACCATCTTCCACTGCATACAGCGCTGTAGTGGCCACAACCATCTTCCACTACATACAGTGCTGTAGTGGCCACAACCATCTTCCACTACATACAGTACTGTAGTGGCCACAACCATCTTCCACCTCATACAGTACTGTAGTGGCCACAACCATCTTCCACCTCATACAGTTCTGTAGTGGCCACAACCATCTTCCACCACATACAATACTGTAGTGGCCACAACCATCTTCCACTACATACAGTACTGTAGTGGCCACAACCATCTTCCACTACGTACAGTACTGTAGTGGCCACAACCATCTTCCACTACATACAGTACTGTAGTGGCCACAACCATCTTCCACTACATACAGTACTGTAGTGGCCACAACCATCTTCCACTACATACAGTACTGTAGTGGCCACAACCATCTTCCACTGCATGCAGTACTGTAGTGGCCACAACCATCTTCCACTACATACAGTACTGTAGTGGCCACAACCATCTTCCACTACATACAGTACTGTAGTGGCCACAACCATCTTCCACTACATACAGTACTGTAGTGGCCACAACCATCTTCCACTACATACAGTACTGTAGTGGCCACAACCATCTTCCACTACATACAGTACTGTAGTGGCCACAACCATCTTCCACTACATACAGTACTGTAGTGGCCACAACCATCTTCCACTACTTACAATACTGTAGTAGCCACAACCATCTTCCACTACATAGAGTACTGTAGTGGCCACAACCATCTTCCACTACATAGAGTACTGTAGTGGCCACAACCATCTTCCACTACATAGAGTACTGTAGTGGCCACAACCATCTTCCACTACATAGAGTACTGTAGTGGCCACAACCATCTTCCACTACATACAGTACTGTAGTGGCCACAACCATCTTCCACTACATACAGTACTGTAGTGGCCACAACCATCTTCCACTACATAGAGTACTGTAGTGGCCACAACCATATTCCACTACATACAATGCTGTAGTGGCCACAACCATCTTCCACTACATATAGTACTGTAGTGGCCACAACCATCTTCCACTACATACAGTACTGTAGTGGCCACAACCATCTTCCACTACATACAGTACTGTAGTGGCCACAACCATCTTCCACCTCATACAATATTGTAGTGGCCACAGCCATCTTCCACTACATACAGTACTGTAGTGGCCACAACCATCTTCCACTACATACAATACTGTAGTGGCCACAACTATCTTCCACTACATACAATACTGTAGTGGCCACAACTATCTTCCACTACATACAATACTGTAGTGGCCACAACCATCTTCCACTACATACAGTACTGTAGTGGCCACAACCATCTTCCACTACATACAGTACTGTAGTGGTAGGGTGTGTCAATTTAGGGGGTGAACTGGCTAAATTGAAAATCGAGTAATTTGGTAGCAATTTATTGTAGTCTTTAAGCATGCAAAACAATATTCTGGCATAAATTTTTTTTTATGGTAAGTCCTACCTACATCAAATGGATTTTTAAATGTACATATTTGTGAATTTATAACATAACCAGCGTTTGCACACATGTTACTGTTTCAAGTTTCAAATTATTATATTTTATTATCCATAGTCTATTTGAAAGTAACCAATGCCTTCATACTCTCTTTGCTTTGGTTTCTTGTCATCAGTAGTCTGCTTGCTATTTGTGCTTTGATGTAACCTTCTCGCCTCTCGTGGCTGTAAACATGGCCCGCTGCTTCTGTGACCATTTTCACACATCTCTCCACACTTTGAGTGTGGGAAGGCCACTTCGGCACCTGCATTGGAGTCTCTTTAAGGTTTCTCAATTCTTGGCTAGTTAGACTTGTTGTCAATGGTGGCTCTAAGACTTCCAAACTCAAGTCAACCAATTCTGACAATTTGGTGGCAGTGATGTTTATTGGGGGAACTTTTCTTGAACGAAACGAACAGTCTCCCAACTGGTCGTCATCTATTAGCGTTCCTCTAATCTTTAGAATGACTTCTACAGCCTCGGTTCGGAGATTGGTACATTGACTGCAAAGCATTGCTTGCAAAACTGCTTCTGATCGAGCATACCAAGAGGACCTTCTTGCCACAGGTAACACGATGTCCCTCACTACCTTCCTCTGTGTTCTTACTAGCTGCAATTGAAACAAAAGGTGATTGGGCCCATCCACCCACATAGGATTAAGTTTCACACTAAACCACTGGGGAAGATAAACTCCAATAATAAATTCAACAATTAACCTCAAATTCTTCAGCACTTTGCCCTTCAATTCGTGTTTGGAAATCCAAATCCTGCAGAAACGAAGAGCTGCAGTTCACCAACGGCTGTGACTGACAGGTCCAATCTCCAAGAGAGCCAATGACTGAGGCACTTCTCCTGATCTTATTGCTTGGGCAATACGATAAGCATAGGATTGATCTGTGCTGAGATCTTTGATGACTCCTTCAGACAACGCCGGAAGGGGAGGGCCAACTTCGACCTTTGGAAAGGTTGTATTTATTTCTAGTTGTGTTGCTTCATCCAGCATGATGCCAAGGGGACCTGACCACTTGTTGTTGCTCTTTGTAGGACCATCAAGTTCCTGGATGAGATGACGAAGAGGTAGCTCGCCTGTATGTAAATCACATACAATCCAAACAAGTCTTCTTCCTAGTTTTTTCTCTAAATGCGTCATTACACCCCCCTGCCATCCGGTGTTCACTGCAGTTGAATCTCCACCAACAGCCTGCAGTGAACTGCCAAGTCCTCTCTCCTGAACCCAACATAAAATATGATCAGCAATGACCTCTGCATGTTTCTTCCCTTCTACTTCAGTTTCGGGAGCAAAGTGAAACAAAAACCGACCACCAGGCTCAGAACAGACAGAGTTGTGTTCTTCTTTGATGAGACCTGGAAACTTTCTGTTCACTCCCTCTACTTCAAGCAAAACTTTTGTGTCATCTATTCTTCCATCAAACAAAAGACAGGAGAGCCCTCCCTCGCTTAAATCTTTTTCATGCTGATCAGATATTTCCTTCATTATTTTTTCTTGTGCTCTTCTAATTTTATTATGATCTATCACCAAAGATACATCCTTTCGGCTGATGAGGCCTGCATCTATCCAAGCGGCAGTTGCAATTTCTGCAGCCTCACGAAGTCCAGCATGGTGGCGAATACTAGCTAAAGCAATGTTTGAAATATTTCTTGTGTTGTATTTCATTTTCTTTGGTAAAGGTTCAGATGGCTCTTTGGAACTATCATCTGATGTTGCTTCCTGTTCATCAGAAGAACTATCAGAGAAGTGATAAACATCTTGACACAGCTCTTCCTCTCTTTGGATGGCTTCTTCACTCTTCATTTTCTTCTTTTGTTCCCTCTCTCGGATTTGTTCTCTCTTCTTGGCATTAGCAATCTGCTTCTTTGTTTCTGAATAATCTATTGAACCCATTTGCATACTTCCTTGGCCTTCTGCCTTTGTCCTCTGTGCCTTTATAAATTCAAGCTCTAAAACAGGGATCTTCTTTTCACGAGGACAACCACAATCAATGTGGGAATTATTTTCTCTCTTACCTGAGTGAGAACAGTTGGATTCAGAACATAATTGTATGGAGCACTTGCAGGTCAATATGTCAAACAGAGTTTCAAATGTGTGCAGAAATTCATTTTTCCTGGCCAAGTTTCCTTTACCAAGTGATGTTTCAACTGCTTTGTGCCATAATTTCGTTAGTTTTAGCTCAATAGTTCGACACTGATTTATCACAGGTGGTTTGAATAGTGCATTAGCTTTTGTCCATTGATGCAGAAGAGGGACTATCATGTCATTTATGAGTTCTTTATCTGTATAGTTCTTTCTGTCCTTTGCATTTTTTTCTCGAAGGAGTAACCCTAATCTTAGCATGTCTCTCACTGTTGGAAGTTCTGATACAGGAAGCTCCTTCCCTTTACCAACTAGCAGGCTCAAGTGGGTTGACAACTGACTTCTTGTCTTCAATTTTGACATCTTCACACTATCTGACAAATAGAAAAGTATTTCAATGTTTCATAATTCAATTGTTGTTTCAAAAAATATCAATTTGTTTATCAAAAATGCTGTAACAGAAATAACATAATAATTTCTTAGAACATAATGTTTTATACAATGATATAAGTAACTGTGACAATCAATATGCCCTACTTACAATAATTAAAATGTAGAATTCGTCTGGTAGAGTAGGTGCAAGTGCAATGAGAGCAAACCACCGTCTATGATATCTAGAAGGAGAGTGAGCCGGGCGCCTTATCCTCACGCTTGGTACAAGTCAAAACAAGAATTAAACTGTCCCACACGGAGAGCCTGTTCATGTTCATGTTCTGACATGCATATTGTACACAAGCTATAGAACCATAAAATACTCCATAATCCATATACTTACATGAGATTAGTTAATATCAAGTGAATAATTCTAATCAAGTCTCATTAATTTGTTGAAATACTGATATTTGAAACTTTAAGGTATAATTGATGTAGGTGAGGGTTATTTCAATTCATTTTTGTTTGCTAATCTCAAGTTTAGACATAAAGAGGCACAATATTTTGACTACCAAATTTGATTTTTAACATGTTGACAAAATTGACACACCCTACTGTAGTGGCCACAACCATCTTCCACTACATACAGTACTGTAGTGGCCACAACCATCTTCCACTACATACAATACTGTAGTGGCCACCACCATCTTCCACTACATACAATACTGTAGTGGCCACCACCATCTTCCACTACATACAATACTGTAGTGGCCACAACCATCTTCCACTACATACAATACTGTAGTGGCCACAACCATCTTCCACTACATACAGTACTGTAGTGGCCACAACCATCTTCCACTACATACAATACTGTAGTGGCCACAACCATCTTCCACTACATACAATACTGTAGTGGCCACAACCATCTTCCACTACATACAGTACTGTAGTGGCCACAACCATCTTCCACTACATACAGTACTGTAGTGGCCACAACTATCTTCCACTACATACAATATTGTAGTGGCCACAACCATCTTCCACTACATACAGTACTGTAGTGGCCACAACTATCTTCCACTACATACAATACTGTAGTGGCCACAACCATCTTCCACTACATACAGTACTGTAGTGGCCACAACCATCTTCCACTACATACAATACTGTAGTGGCCACAACCATCTTCCACTACATACAATATTGTAGTGGCCACGACCATCTTCCACTACATACAATACTGTAGTGGCCACAACCATCTTCCACTACATACAATACTGTAGTGGCCACAACCATCTTCCACTACATACAGTACTGTAGTGGCCACAACCATCTTCCACTACATACAGTACTGTAGTGGCCACAACCATCTTCCACTACATACAGTACTGTAGTGGCCACAACCATCTTCCACTACATACAGTACTGTAGTGGCCACAACCATTTTTTACTACATACAATACTGTAGTGGCCAGAATCAATAATACACCCTGACAGTATTCATTGTGAGGTATAGTACAGTCTCTCGTCTGTTATAAACCGCTGTATACTTTCCTCTCCTCTCATTCACTTTGTTCTTTTTGTTAATTGGCTACTGTACAGTGTTATACTGTGTTAATTGCCTTCATGTAGTTGTAATTTATCTTGGAGCAGAAAAACGATCTGGTAATACCTGATGATTAAAACCTGACAGTATCTGTAATGTGATCTATTTTAATTATTATTTTTACAGATGACAGGATTATTGAGTATGATGTTGACAAGCTTGTGTGTGAAGAACGTACAGATTTTCAGAAGGTAGAGATCTACCATACCAAGAGCTTTGGTAACATGCTGGTCCTGGACGACCTTCAGAGTAAGTGGCCTAGTAATACTGTACTGTACATGATTTAAATATTGCTCAAGGAAGCGATACATTAGGGTGTCGTAACAGCACAGCTTGAGCAGCAATGCTCTCACCATCTGCTAACTGGTCACCATCACTTTCACAACAGCTGGTCAACATCACTCTCTCAACATCTGGTCACCTTCACTCACAACAGCTGGTCCCCAACTGACACTACCAGTGGCCACACACACCCCAGCTAACACTACCAGTGGCCACACACTCCCCAGCTGATGCACCCAGTGGTCACACACTCCCCAGCTGATACACCCAGTGGCCACACACTCCCCAGCTGATACTCCCAGTGGCCACACACTCCCCAGCTGATACTCCCAGTGGCCACACACTCCCCACCTGATACTCCCAGTGGCCACACACTCCCCACCTGATACTCCCAGTGGCCACACACTCCCCACCTGATACTCCCAGTGGCCACACACTCCCCACCTGATACACCCAGTGGCCACACACTCCCCACCTGATACACCCAGTGGCCACACACTCCCCACCTGATACACCCAGTGGCCACACACTCCCCAGCTGATACTCCCAGTGGCCACACTCCCCAGCTGATACACCCAGTGGCCACACACTCCCCAGCTGATACACCCATTGGCCACACACTCCCCAGCTGATACACCCAGTGGCCACACACTCCCCAGCTGATGCACCCAGTGGCCACACACTCCCCAGCTGATACACCCAGTGGCCACACACTCCCCAGCTGATACACCCATTGGCCACACACTCCCCAGCTGATACACCCAGTGGCCACACACTCCCCAGCTGATACACCCAGTGGCCACACACTCCCCAGCTGATACACCCAGTGACCACACACTCCCCAGCTGATACACCCAGTGGCCACACACTCCCCAGCTGATACACCCAGTGGCCACACACTCCCCAGCTGATACACCCAGTGGCCACACACTCCCCAGCTGATACAACCAGTGGCCACACACTCCCCAGCTGATACAACCAGTGGCCACACACACTCCCCAGCTCATACACCCAGTGGCCACGCACTCCCCAGCTGACATTCCCAGTGGCCACACATTCCCCATCTGACATTCCCAATGGCCACACACTCCCCAGTTGATACACCCAGTGGCCACATTCCCCACCTGACATTCCCAGTGGTCACACACTCCATCACTGACACTCCCAGTGGCCACACACTCCATCGCTGACACTCCCAGTGGCCACACACTCCCCGCTTGACATTCCCAGTGGCCACACACTCCCTGCTTGACATTCCCAGTGGCCTCACTCTCCCCAGCTGACACACAGTGGCCACACTTGCCTCACTCTCAGCTGAAACTCACAGTGGCCACACTTGCCTCACTCTCCTCAGCTGAAACTCACAGTGGCCACACCTGCCTCACTTTCCCCAGCTGACTCTCACAGTGGCCACACCTGCCTCACTTCCCAGCTGACACTCAGTGGCCACACCTGCCTCACTCCCTAGCTTACAATCACAGTGGCCACACCTGCCTGACTTTCCCCAGCTGACACTGTGGCCACACCTGCCTCACTCTCCCCAGCTGACACACACAGTGGCCACACTTGCCTCACTCCTCAGCTGACACTCACAGTGGCCACGCACTCCCCAGCTGACTCTCAGTGGCCACACCTGCCTCACTCCCTAGCTTACATTCACAGTGGCCACACCTGCCTCACTCCCTAGCTTACATTCACAGTGGCCACACCTGCCTCACTCTTCCCAGCTGACACTCAGTGGCCACACCTGCCTCACTCTTCCCAGCTGACACTCAGTGGCCACACCTGCCTGACTTTCCCCAGCTGACACTGTGGCCACACCTGCCTGACTTTCCCCAGCTGACTCTCAGTGGCCACACCTGCCTCACTCTCCCCAGCTGACACTCGGTGGTCACACCTGCTGACACTCAGTGGCCAAACACTCCCAAGCTGACACTCCCAGTGGCGAAACACTCCCCAGCTGACACTGCCAGCAGCCACACTCCCTAACTGGCTCTCACTTGCTTCACTCCCCAGCTGACACTACCAGTGGCCACACTCCCCAGCTGACACTACCAGTGGCCAGACTCCCCAGCTAATACTACTAGTGGCCACACTCCCCAGCTAATACTACTAGTGGCCACACTCCCCAGCTGACACTCCCAGTGGCCACACTCCCCAGATGATATTCCCAGTGGTCACACACTCCAGCTGACACTCCCAGTGGCCACACTCCCCAGCTGACACTTCCATTAGCCACACTCACCAGCTGACACTCAGTGGCCACGCACTCCCCAGCTGACACTACCAGTGACCACACACTCCGCAGCTTGATACACCCAGTGGCCACACACCCCAGCTGACATTCCCAGTGGTCACACACTCCCCAGTTGACACAGTGGCCACACCTGCCTCAATTCCCAGTTGACATTCAAATTGGCCACACCTGCCTCACTCCTAAGCTGACGTTCACAGTGGCCACACCTGCCTCACTCCCCAGTTGACATTCACAGTGGCCACACCTGCCTCACTCCCCAGCTGACACTCAATGGCCACACCTGCCTCACTCCTTAGCTGACATCCACAGTGGCCACACCTGCCTCACTCCTTAGCTGACACTCACTGGCCACACCTGCCTCACTCCTTAGCTGACACTCACTGGCCACACCTGCCTCACTCCCCAGTTGACATTCACAGGCCACACCTGCCTCACTCCTTAGCTGACACTCAGTGGCCACACCTGCCTCACTCCCCAGTTGACGTTCACAGTGGCCACACCTGCCTCACTCCCCAGCTGACACTCAGTGGCCACACCTGCCTCACTCCTTAGCTGACATCCACAGTGGCCACACCTGCCTCACTCCTTAGCTGACACTCAGTGGCCACACCTGCCTCACTCCTTAGCTGACACTCAGTGGCCACACCTGCCTCACTCCCCAGCTGACACTCAATGGCCACACCTGCCTCACTCCCCAGCTGACATTCACAGTGGCCACATCTGCCTCACTCCCCAGCTGACATTCACAGTGGCCACATCTGCCTCACTCCCCAGCTGACACTCAATGGCCACACCTGCCTCACTCCCCAGCTGACATTCACAGCGGCCACATCTGCCTCACTCCCCAGCTAGCTCTCCCCCCTACCCCTGGCCCTCCTCCCCTACCCACGGGCCCGACTCCTGCACCCCCTTGACCCAGTTGGCCTCCACCTCTCTCTCTTACTATCTCAGTCTGCCACTACACAGAGCTTTACCATAGTGTACTCTTGCACCATTGACCATAGTGTGCACTACACAGAGCTTTACCATAGTGTACTCTTGCACCATTGACCATAGTGTGCACTACACAGAGCTTTACCATAGTGTACTCTTGCACCATTGACCATAGTGTGCACTACACAGAGCTTTACCATAGTGTACTCTTGCACCATTGACCATAGTGTGCACTACACAGAGCTTTACCATAGTGTACTCTTGCACCATTGACCATAGTGTGCACTACACAGAGCTTTACCATAGTGTACTCTTGCACCATTGACCATAGTGTGCACTACACAGAGCTTTACCATAGTGTACTCTTGCACCATTGACCATAGTGTGCACTACACAGAGCTTTACCATAGTGTACTCTTGCACCATTGACCATAGTGTGCACTACACAGAGCTTTACCATAGTGTACTCTTGCACCATTGACCATAGTGTGCACTACACAGAGCTTTACCATAGTGTACTCTTGCACCATTGACCATAGTGTGCACTACACAGAGCTTTACCATAGTGTACTCTTGCACCATTGACCATAGTGTGCACTACACAGAGCTTTACCATAGTGTACTCTTGCACCATTGACCATAGTGTGCACTACACAGAGCTTTACCATAGTGTACTCTTGCACCATTGACCATAGTGTGCACTACACAGAGCTTTACCATAGTGTACTCTTGCACCATTGACCATAGTGTGCACTACACAGAGCTTTACCATAGTGTACTCTTGCACCATTGACCATAGTGTGCACTACACAGAGCTTTACCATAGTGTACTCTTGCACCATTGACCATAGTGTGCACTACACAGAGCTTTACCATAGTGTACTCTTGCACCATTGACCATAGTGTGCACTACACAGAGCTTTACCATAGTGTACTCTTGCACCATTGACCATAGTGTGCACTACACAGAGCTTTACCATAGTGTACTCTTGCACCATTGACCATAGTGTGCACTACACAGAGCTTTACCATAGTGTACTCTTGCACCATTGACCATAGTGTGGACTCTTAGCTACTCTTGACCAGTCGACCGAGGGTTCACTTACAAGAAAATGGCATTAATTTAAGTAGCCATTGATTAATAAAATATAAATAAAAGGTCACAAAATATCCTAAGGTCCCTGTATACAGTAGTGATAACTCTCTTAGCCAGAACAATTGGTGCAGAGCACTTCTGGGAATGACAGAATTTTCCGAGTAACGGAGAAATGTTTTTGGAAGTTCCAGAAATTGCCCATTACATCATCTCTTAAACCCGGAAAAGTATCCCCCATCCCCGGAATTTTCCAGGTAGTCAGTTCTGCTATAACGCGATAGTTGTGTTCTTGTAAAACCTCGCGTTGTAGAAATTCGCGCAATAGAAATACGTAACAGGGCTTATGGAGAAAATAGGGTTAGGTGCAGATTACTCGAAATCAAAAAAAAATTAGTAGTTAGCCTAACACAAAGGATAGCACAGTCTAAATAAATGTTACATTCATATCTAATAATGAAATCATACAGTAAATGTAACACTTTACCTTGAAAAAATATGAATATAACATGATGAGGGAGAAGGGTGATTTTGAGGTTGATAACATCAAGCTTCTCTTCAAGTGTTATAACCTTTTACGATCACCACCGGGAATGCGATCACCAGAACGCTTCTTGGAGATATTCTTCTTTTCCATATTCACAGTTTAAACCACAAAATTGGAGAAATAGTAAGCAAAATCACTGAGGACTCTTCAAAACAACCCACATGTTTCAACTGATCGTGTGATGGAAACAGAGAGCACGGGTGTAAAGCGCTATTAGTCCTCACTGCGAAACATTATTTTTATTTATTTATTTTTTTCATACGGTATTTATGGGAACAGCTAAATTTGCAAAAAAGGATGAAATTTATAGTCCCTATCAAATAACACTTCACAAACAAAACACAAGAATCAATTGAACATGTGATGTCGAACATGAACTGTAACACTGCATAACCCCACGCCAAGTGACAGTACACTTAAAACGTTCGAGTGGAATCGCGTTACAGCCAACACGCGTTCGCGTTTTACAAATATTGTCCTTCTATTCATCAATCGCGTTACAGCCAATTCACGTTGACAAAACACGCATTATAGCAGAACTGACTGTATTGGGAAAATTTTATCTGAATTTTCTGGAAGGTGTGCCACTCAGAAAATTGTTTCCAAAGCTGAAATTTTTCGGAAAATTTAATTCCAGCTATCGGAGAGTTCCGAGTTTGAGGCATTCCGGCTAATGGAGACATTACTACTCTTTACTGTTTCTTATTTCAGTTTTATTTTATTAATTTGAATTTTCCTTTACTGTACTTTACCAGTGGTGTCTCTCACATCACAGAGGCTCAACTGCTTTATCCCCTCGGGTTAGGAATGAGTTAAGAGCTGACCTCCATTCCCAAGTGTCATCTAACAATGAAAGGTGTAAGTACAAATGGTGTAGGAAGGTCAATAACACATTGAGGTTATCAAAGTAATAATAAAATACACAACTATATTGGTGAGGCTCTGTGGGATTCACTTCACCAAACACACTGTAGTTCTCTCACCCTGCACTATATTACAAGCCTTTAACCAACTACACTAACAACACTACCTTCTCACAAGTTCACCTCCCTTAGGTTATCAACACACTGAATGGCTCACACCTTAATTTCACACCGGTATTGTGGCTCTTTGGTGTACAGCTCTAGAGCCCACTGTGATGATGGTGGCGGGGAACGGCAGGTGATAACTGTATAAACGATCTGGAATTTACCAGATCGTTTATACAGTTATCACCTGCCATTCACCGCCATCTTCATCACAGTGGGCGGTGTTGTCCTTGTCATCAACTGGTGCTCCAGCATTTGCGTGCTGGTATTCTGCTTCGGATCACATTCTATATTGCAGTAGGAGAGACCCGGGAGTGTGCTAACCATTGCCAAGCTAGTATGGTTGTGAGCCATGTAGGTCGCCTACATTCTCAACGATGACTCGAACCATAATGGTGGACAAATTGGTTTACTCCTTGCTCCCTTTACATGAATCAATGATCTCCTAAGTCCTGTCACCAAAACTTTGTCTCTTAACAGCCCAACAATCAAACAGTTAAAATGTTATTACTAAGTATATGAATATGGAATGAATTATGGGACCGTAACATGTCCCTAACCCCATCTACCCGTAAGTTTGAGCATTAACACAGACATTTACTTTACTTTCCAGCAACATACTCACTGGCATGTGAGGTCCACCTGTACTCTATAAATGAGTTTTATTTGGTTGTATCTTTTGTATCGTACATTTAACAGATCTTGCGGAGAGTGACCTGCCTTACACTCACGGCCTTATGAACAAAGGAAATGAGAAATATGAAGAAAAAGAAATACTTATTCTGGGTGGAGGAGATGGAGCCCTACTCTGGGAGTTACTTAAAGAGAAGCCAAAATTTGTGACCATGATTGATGTAAGTTTTCATATCTACATTATTTGAAGAAACTTTGAAATACTCTATAGCTTAATGGATAAACTTTCTGCTTTTTTGGTAGTTTTAACAACAAATTGGTTTGCATTGCTTTTAATTGGACGATTATGAAAATCTTTGTCATTATATTGATATTTATTAGTTCGACATATTTAGTGGAGAGAATTATTCCATTTGTCTTCTACTTACTGTATTTACAAACTGATATTCAGTATAGTCTCGATTTACACGGATTTCCTTTACGCGATTGGCCATTTACACGGCACCTGGCCAGACCGGCAATTATTAGTTACGTGGTACATTCCATCATTTTCGCGGAAAGCGGCACGGGCAGGGTGCGCACTAGGTCGCCCAGTCAACAAAACATTACCGAGTTCTTCACCCGCCACCCACCACAGCCAGCCCAAGTCAGTGATAGTGAGGATATGGACTTTGAGGGGTTTGAGAAAGAGGCCCTGCAAGCCTCTGTGGTGGATAGTGATACAGGTGAGGGCCAATAATCTGCCCTCTGCCTCGGAACCAAACCCCCATCCCCGTGTGCCCAGCCATCTCTTCTACTAACGTAAGTGTTAAAAACCTAATATTATTGATGTTTCTCTTAAATATTAATTGCGTGTGCATACCATCATAAAATTAAGATGTTATTTTTACTACAATGTACGTATTGTGTTGAAAAAAGGGTAGTCTGGGGATGGGCCCAGTCTCTATTTCAATTACAGTAGTACCCCGCGGTCAATTGAACCCACAGGGTACCGTGTTAAGTGAAAACCGCGTTAAGTGAACAACAGAACCTATGGGATTAATTCCAATAGAGACTGGCCGGACCCCCAAACTCTACTTTTTCCGACACAATACCTATGTTCTAGTAAAAATAACATCTTAATTTTATGATGGTACATGCACACAATTAATACTTAAGAGAAATAGAGAAATACAGTCGCCAAGTTAATGTCCATTCAAATAATGGACTCAACTCCCTTCCCCTCTTCTCACACTACACTCACTGGCTCTTCCCTCTCTGAGAAATTTTGGGGGAAAACCACTAAATTTTAATAAATAATACCTCAAACTAAAGTTAGGATAATATAATTGACATTGCTGGATTCCTTGTAAGACCAGGAATATTTGGAATAAAAATGTCATATATTTTGCACAAAAGATAACATATTTACTCAGAGTAAACATTATATCTAAAATTTGTATGTCTAATGCAAAATCTATGATGTTTATATTCAAAATGATCATCAAATTGTAAGAATTCCAGCAATGTAAATTATATTCTGACCGGGTAATTTGTATGAATTTTATGAGCTTAAACAAATATCTTCAGTTAATAAAAAAAAAAATTCTTCACACCTAAACAGATGGTCATCGGTCCCTCCCTCCCCCCCACCTCCCACCAACCCTCCCTACCAGATGTGTGGGAAAACCAGAATATTTACCTTTTTTGTAATAAATAATACCTCAAACTAAAGTTAGGATAATATAATTAACATTGCTGGATTCCTTGTAAGACCAGGAATATTTTGAATACAAATGTCATATATTTTGCACAAAAAACAACATATTTACTCAGAGTAAACATTATATCTAAAATTTGTATGTCTAATGTAAAATCTATGATGTTTATATTCAAAATGATCATCATATTGTTAGAATTCCAGTAATGTAAATTATATTCTGGCCGGGTAATTTGTATGAATTTTATGAGCTAAAACAGGCAGGCAGGCAGGCAGGTGGGTGGCGGGTGGGGCGAATCTAAAAATAGTGTCTCGAGCGGACACTCTGCCAAGCGTCTCGAGCCGGACACACTGCCATACACGTGTGGAAAAAACCCGTGTTAAGTGAAAGTTCGGCTCTGGCGAGGCACTGCATATACGTGAAATCGCGCTAGGCGAAACCGCGTTAAGCGGGGTATTACTGTAATCCCATATGTTCTGTTATTTCGTTTACGCGTTTCTCGTTTTACGCGGACCTCCACAGGTTTAATTGACCACGTAAACCGAGACTATACTGAACAGTAAGTCCTCGCTTAACGTCGTCCCGCTTAACGTTGTTTTTTACGTCGCTGAACTTTATAGACCAAAAAGTGGCAATGATTTTCTGTATATGTAACGTTTTTCATGGGGCAATGGGAGGCTGGGGAACGTAACTCCCGTATTTTGTCTATTTCTTATGGGGAAAATTGATCCCCTTAACGTTGTTTCGTATAGCGTCACGTTTTCACGAACATAACCCCGACGTTAAGCGAGGACGCCCTGTATGATAATTAACTATGTGCATGTTGGCACTTTCAGTAACTGTGTACCTGTGCATCAGATGTTATAAATAAGTCAATCATTAACCATTAAGAGACATGGCCCACACTTTGGTAAGGTCAGGGAAAACAATTTGGCCACCAGGTAAAATGACCGTTGTGGGTCCTATAGTGGGAAATATTTTCTGTTAAGCATTATTTTTACTTGTAGATAGACGAAGCTGTGATGAGGTCATGTAGGAAGTATCTGAGATCTGCGTGTGGGACCTGTCTGGATAACTACAGTGGGGACAACTACAAGGTACAGTACAATAAGTAAACTGAAGCTTAAGTCTATATTTATTTTTTATAATTTTATTTTTCAGTATTATTAATATTATTGTACTGAATTTGACAACTTAACTCTTATTGAGGCATTACAGTTTACAAGTAAGAAATTTCCTCCCTTTACAGTACAGTAGAAGTCCAAAAATCCGGACTGCTTGGGGATTGGGTCGGTCCGGATTTTCGGATTTTCTGGATTCTCAGGCAGTACTTTTAAAATTAAAATTTAAGGAGGAATAAAGAAGAGATGAACAGGTACATTTTGATAGTTTATTCATTAGCAAATAAAGCATGCTTCATTTATCAAAACGAGCAGTTTTAAAGAAATATTAAGTCAACACTTTACAAAAATGTAAACAAACTGTCTAATACCATGACGAGTCTTGAAATTCCTAAGCCATCCATCACTAAATGCGCACTCTGATTCAGTGTTCATTTGCTCCTTAAAAGACTTTGCTTTGGCAATAAGTATCGGCCCAGAAATTGCCATACTTTCTGATCGTTTTAACAAAAACCATTCGTACAACACTTTATCAAGATTTTCTAATTTGGGCCAATGTAAACTTTTTCTTTCAGCAATTTTAATGTAAAGCTCAGAAGAAGCTGTGAATTCTAGAATTTTATTCTTTGCCTTTTTTATATCATAAATTGTAGACTTTCCAATGTTGTATGTTTCCATTAGAACAGCATTGCTCACATTACATTCTAGTTTCTTAATTATTTCAAGTTTGTCACTCAATTTCAATGTGTTCTTCTTTCTCTTCACACAACGAAGTTTATCTACTTTAGGGGCCATTATTATGGGCTTGTACTCTGTACATGGAAAGAGTAGGACTCAAAATTACATTCGTTGTCACAGTTTGATTGCTTGTTTTAAAGTGGCGATCGTGTGGTCGTTTGTTGTCGCTGTGCAGCTGTGGCATTCACGCATGCACACATACACACAAAAGATTTATAGTGCCTCAAATTTTACATTTCAGTTCAAGCTAATTACAAACAAAATTAGCTACCTATAATTTACAATTACTTTTATTATTAGAATTATGTAAATTAATTTTTTAAAGCAACTCCATTCATTCACATAACCCACAAAAGCCCGCTAAATTTAAAAAGTTTGAGTTTTCGAAAAGTCCGGATTCTCAGGTGGTCCGGATTCCTGGCATCCGGATTTTTGGACTTTTACTGTACAGTGGTCCCCCAGTTAACAAACTCAATTTGTTTCAGAGGGTCATTCGTTAACCGAAAATTTCGTTAACTAAAACCATTGTTTCAATGGGATTTTGGGTAATTGGTTCCAGCTCACTGAAAATTACATACACAGTAAAAAAAAAAATGCAGTAAAGTACACTTACTTTGAGGTGTGTATGTAGAAGGCTCCTGGTTGATGATGATGCTGTGAATTTGAAGTGGGGGTGGAGGAGGAGAAGGGAGAAGAGAAGGAAGTGGAGGTGGAGGAGAAGCATTTTACTGCTTCTTGGAAGGCGAGTCACCTTCCATGAAAATCTCAAGAACCTCTGGACTGACAAATTCTCCAACAGAAAAATCCTCTCTCCTTTTTTAAGTGGAAGGCTTAGGGGTAACATCTTTCTCCCGCTGCCTTTTAGAGAAAAACTGTCAATTTTTGGTTGTGGGGCATTTCTCCTGATCATTAGCTGGTTCTTGAAGAAGGAGACCACTTTATCCTCAACATTACACAAAATAGGTTCTGTTGTTTCCACATCAGGGTGCCTTGAAGCCAGTTACCTGAACTTCTCCCAGTAGTGAACAACATCTTTTAAATCTGAAGAAGACATATGGTCATCACTTTCCCTTTCCTCCTCACCAATGTCAGCTTCTAACATCTCATCCAGTTATTTCAAGTCTTCAGGAGTAAGTTCCTCCTCATGAGACATCACAAGCTCTTCCACATCCTCCTCCTCCACTTCGAGTCCCATTGACTGACCAATGGACACAATCTCATTGTCGAACTCCACTTCTTCATCAAATCCCTCAAAATCATGGACTGCTGATGGCCACAGTGCTTTCCATGCAGAATTGAGGGATCTAATGGAGACTTCTTGCCATGATGACACAATCAATTTTGCAGCCTCCAGGATGTTGAATTGTGTCTTCCAGAACTGTGCCAGTGTTAGTTCAGGATCAGTGGAAGTTGCCTGATGACACCTCCTAAACATTTTCTTCATGTACAACTTCTTGAAGTTGCTGATTACATTCTGGTCCATTGGCTGTATGATTGATGTAGTGTTGGGAAGCAAAAACAACACTTGACAAAGTCAAATCGAGCCTCCACAGTGCTGCCAAGTTCCGGGTCATGACCAGAGGCATTATCCAGAAAGAGAAGAGCCTTTAAAGGGAGTTTATTGGTGGTTAGGTAACTCTTCACAGAAGGGCAAAACACCTTAACAGCCCATTCATTAAAGGGCTGTCTTGTCACCCATGCCTTACGGTTGGACTTCCAATAAACTCCATGTTGTCCTCTTACCACCTTTTGTTGCTTGAACACCCTGGGATTTTCAGAGTGGTAGACAAGCATAGGCTTCAGTCGGAAATCCCCTGAAGCATTGGCACCAAGCAATAGAGTGAGACGGTCCTTCATGGGTTTATGCTTCATCTCTGGTGATGAATGTTCTTTTGGGCATCTTTTTCCAGAACAGCCCAGTTTCGTCCACATTGAACACTTGCTGTGGAAGATAATTTTCTTCATCCATCAGTTCCTTAAACTCCACTACAAATTTTGCTGCCCCTTCCTTTTCAGCACTGGCAGCTTCACCATGCCTAACAACACTAAAAATGTCACTTCTTTTTTTAAATTTTTGAACCAGCCTTTGCTGGCCCTAAACTCTTCAAACTCTGTGCCAGAAGAACAAGGTTGCTCTGTCTTCAAATGTTTGTAAATTTCCCTGGCTCTTTCACAAATAAATTTAGTTGAAATTGAATCTTCTTTCATTTGTTTTACCTTAATCCAAATGAGAAGTAACCTCTCTGTTTCTGAAAGTAAGGATCTACCTTTAAACACTAGTAGATTTGTCTCTCACTTTCACTTCTTTAAACTTGTCTTTCTGCGCAAGAATTATTGACACAGTTGATGCCGACATGCCATATTCTTTACTAAGCACATTTGTTCTAATGCCTTCTTCATGTTTCTTTATGATTTCCTGTTTCACCTGAATTGAAATCGCCTTTCTAGATTTCTTTGGACCCATGCTGGATTCAATAACAATTTCAACACAAAAATTTTAAGTTTAATTGCTGTAATTAAAGATTATTTTATTTACCGTATATACTCGTGTGTAGTTCGAGTTTTTAAGACCAAATTTTTAGGCAAAAAATTGGGGGTCGTCCTATACATGCGTAATAGTTTTGTTAGGTTGAACCCCTGCATGATGGGAAGGGCGAGGAGCAACTTTTAGCTTCAGACGTGAAATATATTTACCATTTACTGCCAGTAAACAATGGAAACGTAAAATATGTACCAATTAATAATGAAAAGTTGTGCAGTTCCTTCAGTCAATGAAGCTCACCAACTTACAATAGGCTAAATTACCTTACAACGTGCTTTCAGTAGTCTTATGTTGAAGTTCTTAGCACAGGCTAACTTATCATATCATATACGGTATCACAGTTCTCATTGATCTACAAAAAATACCGGAAATAAAAACCTTTTCGATATTTCACACTTAATATAATACCCGGTAATCTACTTCAACCCCCTATTGTTTACAACGACGCATGACGCACCACCAGCTGTTGCGGATCAGCTAGACGGTACACGTGTTTTTCGAATTGTTTTCAGTTAAAAAACTGCTACATCACATGTGTATTTTACCTTAACTGCGCCTGAATGAATATATTCTCAGAAATAAATAGTAGTTTTGCTGAAATGTGATGTATTTCAATGTAAAATAGGATAAAATACATGACGAAAACAAAAGACTTTACCTAAGCTTCCGATGTTCTTGAGATGTTACTCATTTTTTTTATAGTTTTTGGTTAAAATACTGTTATATTACAATGATATTCTATTCATACTGTGCTTGATATAATACATTCACGGAAATGTAATATTTTTGCTGAAATTACATACGTATTACAGTGGAAAGTGGGATAAAATCGTGACAAAAACAATAACTTTCGCTTTCTTTCGTTCAAAAGATGTTACCGTAATCGCTTTTCGAATGGTTTAGTTAAAACACTGTTGTATTGCAATAATGTTCACTCCTAATTGACTTGAATAAATACTTGAATGGAAATATACAATATTTTTGTTGAAACTACCCGCGTTTCAGTGTAAAGTGTCGTAATAATAAATGGTAAACAATTTGCCTTCGGCACTCGTGTTTCAGGCAAGGCGAGCCTCAGTTTATAGGACGTAGAGCGATTTTACTGAAGGTTTTGTTGTTCCATTACCCTCAAAAACGAGGGTATAACGAGGAATATCATAAATTAACGATTTCTTGGTCAAAAAATCAGGGTCGACCTATAAACGAGGGGGGGGGTTATAGACGAGTATATATGGTAAATCAACACTGCACTGCGCTATATATTATCAATATGTTAAATAAATTAAAGAATGACCAGTAATTGTACTGTAAAAATGTAAAAATAGTTTATGTTCAAGAGAGCCACAAGCAAGATGTTACCTCCACTGAACAGACACACAAACTGACGCCTTGGTGGGTGAGTGAAGTGGCTGATGGGCGCACCAAAAACTAGTTCCCTGTACTGAAATTATGTTAAGTAAGTGTTAAAATGACTAATAATGTTAATATAAAACTAGGAAAAATATTTAATAGCACAACCTTCTTGATATTTACTCAAATGAAAACGAATTTAAGCCCTAGAACCAATTACTTTATTGGCGGACTAATCTACCAGCTGGTGAGCAAGCGAAAACATGTTGACGTGTTTTCCTAAGAATTTCGTTAACCGAATTGAATATTGTTATGAAAGGTAATTCATTAACCGAGGCGTTCATTAACCGAGGGACCACTGTATTGTCTACCTTTCCATTTAATGATGTTAACACACAGTTGTAAAAGATTTTATTTTTACAGTTTAACTTCACCTCTTGTGATAAAGATGAGCGACATTGTTTTGTAGAATAGCTAATTGCTTTTATAGTCTTATGCTAAAACGAGATACTGTACCGTAATCTCTCCTTCAACCGGAATCCCTCAAACCCGTAACTCTCCAATAGCCGGAATTGAAATTTGCTCAGAATTTTTCTGGAAATTCCCTAAATTCATGATTTTGGAACAAATAACTACCCTCCCCACACTACCCTCACCCTCCCCACACTACCCTCACCCTCCCCACACTACCTTCACCCTCCCCACACTACCCTCACCCTCCCCACACTACCTTCACCCTCCCCACACTACCCTCACCCTCTCCACACTACCTTCACCCTCCCCACACTACCCTCTCCCTCCCCACACTACTTCACCCTCCCCACACTACCTTCACCCTCCCCACACTACCCTCACCCTCCCCACGCTACCCTCACCCTCCCCACGCTACCCTCACCCTCCCCACACTACCCTCACCCTCCCCACGCTACCCTCACCCTCCCCACGCTACCCTCACCCTCCCCACGCTACCCTCACCCTCCCCACGCTACCCTCACCCTCCCCACGCTACCCTCACCCTCCCCACACTAACTTCACACTACCCTCACCCTCCCCACACTACCCTCACCCTCCCCACACTAGCCTCACCCTCCCCACACTACCCTCACCCTCCCCACACTACCTTCACCCTCCCCATTAGGGGGCAGTGAAATTTTGCTCAAAGCTGCACTCTTCAGGCATTGTTCCTTATACATATCTAAGACTCCATGCCAAATTTGAAGCTGATATGTCGAGGTTTAGTCTGCCGCATTTTCTACTGAAATTTTTAAATTTACCTACAGTACTAGCCAAACAGCCGCTGTGGCGGTGCAATGTTCTGTTCAGTGTTTATCAACTTTTTTTTCATATCTCTTATTTCATTTAAGTTGTCTTGTTGCAGATGAGTATGGTGCTATGTCTATATTGATTATCAGCCTTTTCTCATTTCATTTCTCAATGTTGTGTTACTGTACTGTAATGTAGATATCTGGTAGCTGGAGATATTCCTTATGTTGAGGATAATTCAGATGATTCAAGAGATATTCCTCTCGTCAATACTGATGCTGATTTTGTCCCTGATCCAAGGGCTCTGACAGACACCAGTTCACAGAACCGGACAAGACTCCCTACACTGGCTGCCGCTTGTGACCGATACTTGATTAGTGATTATGCTGGAGCTGCCATTGCTACTGCCACCTTAACTGACTATGGCATTATCACAAAGGATGACAAGAGTCTGGTTATTGGACCACATAAGCTGCGGGATGCGAGACAAAAATACCGATTTAAGAGGCAAGAAATTGAGATGGCTAGTTTAGATAATTTGACGTCACTCTATTTTGATGGTAAGAAGACCGCCACTCGTGTGATGATAAAGAATGAGAAGACCGAGAAATGGAGTTCGAGGATGATGGTGAAAGATCATTATGTCATCATGGTTGAGCCTGGCAATGAATATCTCACACATGTGACTCCCAAGACTGGACACGGAAAGCAGATTGCCAAAACTATTCACGAGTTTCTGGTGGAGAAAAATCTAACCCAGCAGCCCATTGTGTGTGTTGGTTGTGATGGAACCAATGTAAATGTAGGATCAGAAAATGGAGTCATTCATCATCTTGAAATGTTACTTGGTCACCTGCTCCATTATTTCATATGTCAGCTTCACGGAAATGAGCTGCCTTTCCGCGCAGTTTTTTATCACTATGATGGTAAACCAAGTGGTCCTGAGCATTGGCGTGGTCCCATTGGAAAGCAGATCAAGGAGTCTTTGTCTGAGCTTCCAGTTGTCGCCTTCCAGCCAGTCAGTTTCCCTGATTTCCCTGTGTTTAATGATGAAGTGGAGAAAGATCTGTCCTGGGATCAGAAATACCTGTATAGGATTTGTAAAGGAGTTATCACAGGTGTTGTTGAAGATGACTTGGCTGCTATTGAGCCAGGTCCTCCCTGTGTGTCAAGGTGGAACACCTTATGGAGTAGAATCCTCAGGCTGTATGTAGCAACATCAAGACCCAGCCATGAGTTGAAAAGAATTGTCATTACAATAATAAAGTTCAGTGCTCCAATGTGGTTTTACATCAAGATACACCCTTACGTAACACACGGCTCAAGGAACGTATTCCAGTCCCTGCTATATATGAAACACCTGAATAGTGAGGAGGAGACGATAGTGAAGAAGGCTGTCCAGAGAAATGCATACTTCGCCCACACAGATCAACTTCTTCTTGGTATGTGTGCAGATGAGGATATGACTGTTAGAGAAAAAGCTGTCTCAATGATAAGAAAAATTAGAGAGGAGAATCAGCAAAAGGAAGAATGCACTGGCAGATCTGAAGAGGAGGAGGAAGATTCTGATGCTGCTGTTGACGAGAATTTGTTAAACTATACTGATGAGGAGGGTAAAGATGGAGATGGGAATGAGGATGTGCCTCCTGTAGTAGGGTGTGTCATAGGAGGGAAGATCAGCTAAAACTAATGGCCCATCACTTTTTTGGTAGATTTTAGTGCATATAAACAGAAAATAATTTCAGTTTCAATATTTTGCAACCTTTTGCTAGGTAAATTTTAGCGTGAAATTTATCGAAAATCTAACGTACAGCTGCATTAGTGCATTACAATTAAATAGTGAACATTGCTTTCTGACTTCATTCTTTAGCAACCCAACTAACAATATTTTTTTCTGTTTCAGATTCTGATGCATTTATAAGTTGATAATATTTGCGATGGCTGCTTGTGTCAGGACGAGGAACCAAAAATCCAGCCATCTCAGTCACTATCTTGGGTCTGGGAGAGAGCTCCTGAAGTCGGAGTTGCCTACATTGAGAGATGCTTTGAGATACGGTGTTTTAATCAGGCAAATCAGTGAAAAGAACCAAAGAACTTACACAAACAAAGACATTGCCAGTGATATGACCAAAGCTGTCTTGGCACAGTACACTCTGGCTAACGCTCAGTTCAAGCCTCCAGTCATAACAAGTCAGAAGAAGATTAGTGAGAGACTGCTAGCCAGTTGGGAGAAGGCAAGAGATATCTCTCTTGGGAGAGGAAAACTTGCAGTTAAGGACAGCTTTGCCAAGCAACTAGACCAGTTATTTGACATAATTACTTGCAAGTGCTCAATTGTTCTCTGTCCTGAGTTTGGATGCGATCGTGACTGTAAATCCGAGGCCCACATCTCCTGTATTTGCAAGCGTGAACTGAAGATTCCTGTGATCGAACTGGCATTTGTCAAAGCACAGAGAGAGAAGACTGGCAGTATAGGGGCTCTCATGATTTCTAGCCAAGATATTCCGGAGTCCAAGAGACAGGAGGCTGCCACAGAGAGACAGAAGAGGAGAAGAGTTGCCGAGGAAAAGAGACTTGAGAAGGCCCAGGGTGAGGTAAAAAAGGCCGATGATTGGAGTCAAGCTGATTCAGAGTTTAATGACTTCCCCATGGCTGATCCGAGTGCTGACCAGGAGAATGGTGACTTTGTCCCTAACCCAGAAAATAATGATCCCAAACCTTCCAGGCATAACATTCGAAATAGGAAAGATATCCCGAGCATAGCTCTGGCCAGCATGCGACACCACACTGGTCTCAGAGAAACTGCAGAGATAGCAACAGCTGCCTGGATTGACGGTGGTTTGATAACACCTGATGATGTTCACCTGGTGATAGATCATAACAAAGTAAGGAGAGCTCAGGAGAAACTTGTCAGTAACCTAGAAGAGGAGTTTGATAAGGGGATAAGAGAAAATGGAATCAATTGTTTGTTCTTTGATGGGAGAAGGGATGACACTAAAGTGTTCATGAAAGTTGGAGATTCTGACAAGTTGTTCCCTGCCATGGTGATGGAGGAACACTACTCCTGCTGCAGTGAACCAGGAGGGAAGTATTTGTGGCATTTCACTCCAGAGAAAGATGACATCAGGAAACCAGCTGAGATAGTGGCAGATAACATTGTGAACTGGCTCAGAGAGAGGAACGTAGACCAGACCCTGCAGGCCATTGGAGGGGACAGCACCAACACGAACACAGGGTGGCAAGGGGGGGTCATACAGTAGATACAGCGGAAGATTGGGAGGAAGCTGGTCTGGATTGTTTGTGACCTCCACACCGAGTTGCCACTCAGACATCTGATCCAGGAGCTGGATGGCAAGACTCTTTCAAACAACAGATGGTCTGGTCCTCTTGGCAAGATGCTGGACTCTGCCACTGAGTTAGAAATAAATCCGAGCTTTGAAAAAATCACAGTTGGCCCTCCACTCGTTGAGCTTGCACATACTGTCATTGACGACCTGAGTACTGACCAGTACTATGGTTACATGATTTGCAGTGCCATCAAAACTGGGGTCATGCCTGATAGACTTGCTTACCTGCAGATAGGTCCAGTCTCACATACTAGGTGGCTCACAACGGCTCTCAGGTTCTGCAGAATTTGGGTCGCTCATCATAAACTGAAAGGGAACCAGCTTCACAACCTGAGACTTATTGTCCAATTCATCGTGAGTGTCTACTTGCCAAATTGGTTCAACACCAAGGTCAAGTCATCGTTCTCCGAAGGTCCGAGGCATGTTCTCTTCCAGCTTGAGCTCCTGAGGAGTCAGCCAAGGAAGGTTGTTCAGATTGTGGAGCAGACTGTGAGGAGATCTTCCTGGTATGCTCATCCCAAGGCAGTTCTGCAGACAATGCTCTGCAGTAAGGATGAGGAGGAGAGAAGAGTGGCAGTCAAAAAGATCTTGGATATGAGATTTATGAGAGGATCTGGGCATGACGAATCAGTTGGTGACGATTCCTTCTGGGTCAGGAAGACTCCTGAAGTCAATCTAGGTGCCAAGACCCTTACTGATCTCATAGATCTGGATAACATCCAGGCTGGCAGTGAGCCCCCTCTTACCTTCTTACCTGCAGCCTCACCAATGTTCAAGTCAGAGCTTTCCTGGACAACCCCATGCATGTCCCTGCCTGGCCCTCACACACCCAGAGTATAGAGCGTTGTGTACAGCAAGTGAGCGAGGCCAGCAGTCACGTGTACAGCCAGGAGAGGAGGGAAGGCTACATCCGAGCTCAGGTGGTCAGCAGGGAGGTGATGAGTAGAAACAGAAACAAGAAAGACATGTTCTCTATGGTGTGCAGCAACACCGGGTCGTAGTAGTAAAACCGGTTTTTGTATTTGATGATTTTGTTTTCTAAAGGAATATTAAATTTAATAAATGTGTCAAGATCATTCGTTTCACTATTCTGGATCATTTTCATCCTAATAAATTAACCTGATACATTTACTTTACTTTAAATAAGCTATTTAGTGGTGTTGGTAAAAGGGTGGGAATACTGAATTTTCATAAGATTTCAAGTTAAAATTTACCTAGCAAAAAATGAAAACTTTTCAAATCTGAAGATATCACATGATTCTGCACATAGAACTACATCATTAATACCATGGGCCGATTTTTCAAACTCAAAAAAAAAAAAAATTCGCCTCCGTATGACACACCCTACTCCTGTAGTCAACATGAGAAAGGTGGTGACTCCGAAACTAAAGTGGCAAGCAAAAAACTATCATTCCATGATTAACTGGAGGAATGAACTCAAGACTTAGCCTCCTTACATTGCTTCTCTGTCAAATCTACAGATTAATGACATTCTTGAGACACCATTAGTGGTGCCCAAGTGGCCAAACAGCACTCAGGCGGTCGAGAGAGGCATAAAAGTGATGACTGAAGCTTGCACTGAAGTGACGGGATACGAATCAAGAGATGGATATATTAGGCAAAGATTATTGTCTAGGAAAATGATGCCAAGGTTCCTCACAAAAAAGAATTTCAATATGAACTTGTAATGATTTTCTATACGGTGTACCTGTAAAATAACATGTGAATTAAATCGATGTCACCCATGTAAAATTTATCATTATCCTGGAAAACATTAAATGACACCTAATTTTTGGTATACACTAAAAGTTGACAAAAAGTCGTTCGCGATGCGGCAGGGTAAGTATGCATGAAATGGCATGAAATTTTGCACAGGTGTTTGTTACAGCCATACAAACGATGCCTGAAAAGTGCAGCCTGCAACTCAAATAAAAGTGTTTTTTCCCTGCCCCCTACTCCCCATACTACCCTCACCCTCGCCACACTACCTTCACCCTCCCCACACTACCCTCACCCTCCCCACACTTCCCTCACCCTCCCCACACTACCCCCACCCTCCCTCCACCCTCCCCACACTACCTTCACCTTCACCATACTACCAACACCCTCCCCACTCTACCTTCACCCTCCCCACACTACCCTCACCCTACCCACACTACCCTTACCCTCCCCACACTACCCTCACCCTACCCATACTACCCTCCTCCCCACACTACCTTCACCCTCCCCACACTACCTTCACCTTCCCCATACTACCAACACCCTCCCCACACTACCCTCACCCTCCCCATACTACCCATACCCTCCCCACACTACCCTCACCCTCCCCACACTACCCTCCCCACACTACCTTCACCTTCACCATACTACCAACACCCTCCCCACTCTACCTTCACCCTCCCCACACTACCCTCACCCTCCCCACACTACCCTCACCCTCCCCATACTACCCTTCTCCCCACACTACCCTCACCCTCCCCACACTACCCTGACCCTCCCCACACTACCCTCACCCTCCACACACTACCTACACCCTCCCCACACTACCCTCACCCTCCCCACACTACTCTCACCCTCCCCACACTACTCTCACCCTCCCCACACTACCATCCCCACACTACCTTCACCCTCCCCACACTACCCTCACCCTCCCCATACTACCCTCTTCCCCACACTGCTCTCACCCTCCCCACACTACCCTCACCCTCCCCACACTACCAATGCCCTCCCCACACTACCCTCACCCTCCCCACACTACCAATGCCCTCCCCACACTACCCTCACCCTCCCCACACTACCAATGCCCTCCCCACACTATCCTCACCCTCCCCACACTACCCTCACCCTCCCCACACTACCAATGCGCTCCGCACACTACCCTCACCCTCCCCATACTACCCTCACCCTCCCCACAGTACCCTCACCCTCCCCACACTACCCTCACCCTACCCATACTACCCTCCTCCCCACACTACCTTCACCCTCCCCACACTACCTTCACCTTCCCCATACTACCAACACCCTCCCCACACTACCCTCACCCTCCCCACTCTACCTTCACCCTCCCCACACTACCCTCACCCTCCCCACACTACCCTCACCTTCCCCACACTACCCTCACCCTCCACACACTACCCTCACACTCCCCACACTACCTACACCCTCCCCACACTACCCTCACCCTCCCCATACTACCCTCCTCCCCACACTACTCTCACCCTCCCCACACTACTCTCACCCTCCCCACACTACCCTCCCCACACTACCATCCCCACACTACCTTCACCCTCCCCACATTACCCTCACCCTCCCCATACTACCCTCTTCCCCACACTGCTCTCACCCTCCCCACACTACCCTCACCCTCCCCACACTACCAATGCCCTCCCCACACTACCCTCACCCTCCCCACACTACCAATGCCCTCCCCACACTATCCTCACCCTCCCCACACTACCCTCACCCTCCCCACACTACCAATGCGCTCCCCACACTACCCTCACCCTCCCCACACTACCCTCACCCTACCCACACTACCCTTACCCTCCCCACACTACCCTCACCCTACCCATACTACCCTCCTCCCCACACTACCTTCACCCTCCCCACACTACCTTCACCTTCCCCATACTACCAACACCCTCTCCACACTACCCTCACCCTCCCCACTCTACCTTCACCCTCCCCACACTACCCTCACCCTCCCCACACTACCCTCACCCTCCCCACACTACCTTCACCCTCCCCACACTACCTTCACCTTCCCCATACTACCAACACCCTCCCCACACTACCCTCACCCTCCCCACACTACCCTCACCCTACCCACACTACCCTTACCCTCCCCACACTACCCTCACCCTACCCATACTACCCTCCTCCCCACACTACCTTCACCCTCCCCACACTACCTTCACCTTCCCCATACTACCAACACCCTCCCCACACTACCCTCACCCTCCCCACACTACCCTCACCCTCCCCACACTACCTTCACCCTCCCCACACTACCTTCACCTTCCCCATACTACCAACACCCTCCCCACACTACCCTCACCCTCCCCACACTACCCTCACCCTCCCCACACTACCCTCACCCTCCCCACACTACCTTCACCCTCCCCATACTACCCTCACCCTCCCCACACTACCCTCACCCTCCCCACACTACCTTCACCCTCCCCACACTACCTTCACCCTCCCCACACTACCTTCACCTTCCCCATACTACCAACACCCTCCCCACACTACCCTCACCCTCCCCACACTACCCTCACCCTACCCACACTACCCTTACCCTCCCCACACTACCCTCACCCTCCCCACACTACCTTCACCCTCCCCACACTACCTTCACCTTCCCCATACTACCAACACCCTCCCCACACTACCCTCACCCTCCCCATACTACCCATACCCTCCCCACACTACCCTCACCCTCCCCACACTACCTTCACCTTCACCATACTACCAACACCCTCCCCACTCTACCTTCACCCTCCCCACACTACCCTCACCCTCCCCTTACTACCAATGCCCTCCCCACACTACCCTCACCCTCCCCACACTACCAATGCGCTCCGCACACTACCCTCACCCTCCCCACACTACCCTCACCCTACCCACACTACCCTCACCCTCCCCATACTACCCTCTTCCCCACACTGCTCTCACCCTCCCCACAGTACCCTCACCCTCCCCACACTACCCTCACCCTACCCATACTACCCTCCTCCCCACACTACCTTCACCCTCCCCACAGTACCCTCACCCTCACCCTCCCCTTACTACCAATGCCCTCCCCACACTACCCTCACCCTCCCCACACTACCCTCACCCTCCCCACACTACTTTCACCCTTCCCACACTACCCTCACCCTCCCCATACTACCCTCCTCCCCACACTGCTCTCACCCTCTCCACACTACCCTCACCCTCCCCACACTACCCTCACCCTCCCCACACTACCAATGCCCTCCCCACACTACCCTCACCCTCCCCACACTACCAATGCCCTCCCCACACTACCCTTACCCTCCCCACACTACCCTCACCCTCCCCACACTACCAATCCCCTCCCCACACTATCCTCACCCTCCCCACACTACCCTCACCCTCCCCACAGTACCTTCATCCTCCCCACAGTACGTACCTTCACCCTCCCCACACTACCCTCACCACACTACCAACACCCTCCCCACACTACCCTCACCCTCCCCACACTACCTTCACCCTCCTCACACTACCCTCACCCTCCCCATAGTACCAACACCCTCCCCACACTACCTTCACCCTCCCCACACTACCCTCACCCTCCCAATAGTACCAACACCCTCCCCACACTACCCTCACCCTCCCCACACTACCTTCACCCTCCCCATAGTGCCAACACCCTCCCCACACTACTTTCACCCTCCCCACACTACCCTCCTATCCACACTACCCTTCTCCCCACACTACCCTCCTCCCCACACTACCCTCCTCCCCACACTACCCTCCTCCCCACACTACCCTCAGTTAACGTAATTTTGGTTACCGAATTACCTTCCATAAGAATCTTCCATTCGGTTAATGAACAAAAATTCGATTTACGAAGTCCTTACGAAAACATGTCAACATCTTTTGGCTTGCTCATCAGCTAGTAGCCTATAGTCCCCCAATACAGTAATCGGTTCTAGACTTACATTCGTTTCCATTGGAGTAAATATCAAGGAGGTTGTGCTCTTTAATATTTTTGCAAGTTTTATATTAAAATTATTAGTCATTTTAACACTTACTTAACATAATTTCAGTACAGGGAACTAGTTTTTGGTGCGCCAATCAGCCACTTCACTCACCCACCAATCACTTCACCACCACAATCACTTCACCACCACCACCACCACAATCACTTCGCCACCACAATCACTTCACCACCACAATCACTTCACCACCACAATTACTTTACCACCACAATCACTTCACCACAATCACTTCACCACCACAATCATTTCATCACCACAATCATTTCATCACCACAATCATATCACCACCACTGCCACATTCACTTCATTCACTTTCCCACCATAATCACTTCACCACAATCACTTTCCCATAACAATCACTTCCTCACCATAATCACTTTCCCACCATAATCAATTCAACATCACCACCACAATCACTTTTCCAGCACCACCACCATAATCACTTCACCACCACAATCACTTCTCCACCATAATCATTTCTCCACCACAATCACTTCTCCACCACAATCACTTAACCACCACACTCACTTCTCTACCACTACCACAATCTGTCCTCCAGCACCACCACAATCACTTCTCCAACACCACAATCACTTAACCACCACAATCACTTCTCCACCACTACCACAATCTTTTCTCCAGCACCACCACAATCACTTCTCCAACACCATCACCACAATCACTTCACCACCATTACAATAACTTCCTTGACCATTGCAGAGTCTCGACCTATCCGCAATAGGCAAACTTAGGTTATCATCCATGTGCTCGACATGTGATGCAGTCACCAACATGGTGCTTGGAACGGAAAGATTCTAAGCCGAATTTCTACAGAATTTCTCTGGGGAGTGCAAAAATTTTATTTTCCTGGTACAGTAATTGAAAGTTTCGGGGATCAAAGATTCTGGCTAATAGGGAGATTACTTTATACAGTACTATACATTACAGTATTGTTACAATGTATACTGTAGACCAAAATGGAGAATTGTGTTTCAAGCATTTCACTTATTTGTCCAACATAGGAATATATAAAGATATAGTACTATATACAGTAATTATCATCATGCTTAAATGTGGTAATGGCCCTTACAGTACGGTATACTTTATAGCATGAACATTAGTACCTTCTTGATAACATAAACTTTTTTCTTCAGATAATTGTGGGTGATGCTATTTCTCACATGGAAGATATGATCAAAGGAGAACGAAGATTTGACTACGTATTTGCTGACCTGACTGACGTACCAATATCTCCTTCTCCTCGGGGTGAACTGTGGGACTTCATGCGTAAAGTGATGAACCTGGGAACTAAGATTATGAAGTCTGATACTGGGAAGTACTTGACTCATGTAAGTTATTTATTTCACATATGTTGAGATAACTATTTGTTGTCTAAAGAGTTTACTTGTCAAGAAAAGTGTCTTGTGGTATGACAAGAATCGAACGGGTATGTGATTTATCTGTTTTTTCCGGTTTTCCGTTTTTTTTTTCCATCGTTTTAGGTGACCCATGTGAATCGCATAGTTCCGCTGAGAAAAATTTGGGCGGGAGGGAGGGGGGGTATGACCATGATGAGAGATATGTCTGACAATAATTGACCCTCTACAGTTGATGGGTCTGCCACGCGAGGACAATGAGCCAGTATAGTGGCCGCACTATACATGTTCATCCATCACATCATATACTCTATTTCTCAGTAGCTGAGTATTGCTTTTTGCATTCCATTCTTCGAACAATGATGTCATACAGCGCCATTATTAGAAGTATTTTATTATGCCCCTCCACCCATCCACTTGATAGGAGGGGCTAAGCAGTTTTCAATATAACTAAGTTTCTATAATAATTTTACACTTATTGATGAGCACAATTTATTCTATAACCCATACCATATTCCATAGGAGGTCAGGGCTGTTGGGGATGTGTGTGTGTGGTGTGTCCCCCAGGAGGTCAGGGCTGTAGAGGATGTGTGTGTGTGTGTAATGTGTCCCCCAGGAGGTCAGGGCTGTAGGGGATGTGTGTGTGTGTGGTGTGTCCCCCATGAGGTCAGGGCTGTAGGGGATGTGTGTGTGTCCCCCAGGAGGTCAGGGCTGTAGGGGATGTGTGTGTGTCCCCCACGAAGTCGGCTGTAGGGCATGTGTGTGTGTGGTGTGTCCCCGGGAGGTCAGGGCTGTAGGGGATGTGTGTGTCCCCTAGGAGGTCAGGGCTGAAGGGCATGTGTGTGCGGGTGTGTCACCCAGGAGGTCAGGGCTATAGGGCAAGTGTGTGTGTGTGTCTCCCAGGAGGTCAGAGCTGAAGGGCATGTGTGTGTGTGTGTGTGTGTCACCCAGGAGGTTCAGGGCTGTAGAGCATGTGTGTGTGTGTCCCCCCCCAGGAGGTCAGGGCTGTAGGGTATGTGCGTGTGTCCCCCAGGAGGTCAGGGCTGTAGGGCATGTGTATATGTCCCACATGAGGTCAGGGCTGTAGGGCATCTGTGTGTGTGTGTCCCCCATGAGGTCAGGGGTGTAGTGCATGTGTGTGTGTGGTGTGTCCCCCATGAGGTCAGGGCTGTAGGGGATGTGTGTGTGTCCCCCAGGAAGTCAGGGCTGTAGGGCATGTGTGTGTGTGTGGTGTGTCCCCCAGGAGGTCAGGGCTGTAGGGGATGTGTGTGTCCCCTAGGACGTCAGGGCTGAAGGGCATGTGTGTGCGGGTGTGTCACCCAGGAGGTCAGGGCTGTAGGGCATGTGTGTGTGTATCTCCCCCAGGAGGTCAGGGCTGTAGGGCAAGTGTGTGTGTGTGTGTGTCTCCCAGGAGGTCAGGGCTGAAGGGCATGTGTGTGTGTGTGTGTGTCGCCCAGGAGGTCAGGGCTGTAGGGCATGTGTGTGTGTGTCCTCCCCAGGAGGTCAGGGCTGTAGGGTATGTGTGTGTGTCCCCCAGGAGGTCAGGGCTGTTGGGCATCCCACATGAGGTCAGGGCTGTAGGGCATCTGTGTGTGTGTGTCCCCCATGAGGTCAGGGCTGTAGTGCATGTGTGTGTGTGTGTGTGTGTGTCCCCCAGGAGGTCAGGGCTGTAGGGCATGTGTGTGTGTGTCCCCCTCAGGAGGTCAGGGCTCTAGGGCAAGTGTGTGTGTGTCCCCCAGGAGGTCAGGGCTGTAGGGCATATGGCTGTGTCCCCCAGGAGGTCAGGGCTGTAGGGGATGTGTGTGTCTCCCAGGAGGTCAGGGCTGTATGGCATGTGTGTCCCCCATGAGGTCAGGGCTGTAGGGGATGTGTGTGTTCCCCAGGAGGTCAGGGCTGTAGGGGATGTGTGTGTGTACCCCAGGAGGTCAAGGTTGTAGGGCATGTGTATGTCCCCCATGAAGTCAGGGCTGTAGGAGATGTGTGTGTGTGTTACCCAGGAGGTCAGGGCTGTATGGCATGTGTGTGTGTGTCCCCCCCAGGAGGTCAGGGCCATAGGGGATGTGTTGTGTATGTGTGTCTCCCAGGAGGTCAAGGCTGTAGGGCAAGTGTGTGTGTGTCCTCCAGGAGGTCAGGGCTGTAGGGCATGTGTGTGTGTGTGTGTGTGTGTCCCCCATGAGGTCAGGGCTGTAGTACATGTGTGTGTGTGTGTGTCCCCCAGGAGGTCAGGGCTGTAGGGCAAGTGTGTGTGTGTATGTGTCCCCCATGAGGTCAGGGCTGTAGGGCATGTGTGTGTGTGTGTCTCCCAGGGGAGTCAGGGGTGTATGGCATGTGTGTGTATGTGTGTCCCCCAGGGGCTCAGGGCTGTAGGGCATGTGCGTGTATGTCCCCCAGGAGGTCAGGGCTTTAGGATATGTGTGTGTGTGTCCCCCAGGAGGTCAGGGCTGTAGGGGATGTGTGTGTGTCTCCCAGGAAGTCAGTGGCATATGCGTGTGTCTCCCATGAGGTCAGGGCTGTAGGGGATGTGTGTGTGTCCCCCATGAGGTCAGGGCTGTAGGGGATGTGTGTGTGTGTGTGTGTCTCCCAGGGGGTCAGGGCTGCAGGGCAAGTATGTGTGTCCTCCAGGAGGTCAGAGCTGAAGGGAGGGCATGTGTGTGTGTGTGTCATCCAGGAGGTCAGGGCTGTAGGGGATGTGTGTGTGTTCCCCAGGAGGTCAGGGCTGTAAGGCATGTGTGTCTGTCCTCCAGGAGGTCAGGGCTGAAGGGCATGTGTGTGTGTGTGTCTCCCAGGAGGTCAAGGCTGTAAGGCATGTGTGTCTGTCCTCCAGGAGGTCAGGGCTGAAGAGCATTTGTGTATGTGTGTGTGTCTCCCAGGAGGTCAGGGCTGTATGGCATGTGTGTCTGTCCTCCAGGAGGTCAGGGCTGAAGGGCATGTGTGTGTGTTTGTCTCCCAGGAGGTCATTGCTGTAGGGTATGTGTGTGTGTCCCCCAGGAGGTCAGGGCTGAAGGGCATGTGTGTGTGACTCCCAGGAGGTCAGGGCTGTAAGGCATGTGTGTCTGTCCTCCAGGAGGTCAGGGCTGAAGGGCATGTGTGTGTGTGTGTGTGTCTCCCAGGAGGTCAGGGCTGTATGGCATGTGTGTCTGTCCTCCAGGAGGTCAGGGCTGAAGGGCATGTGTGTGTATGTGTGTGTCCTCAAGGAGGTCAGAGCTGTAGGGCATGTGTGTGTGTGTTCCCCAGGAGGTCAGGGCTGTAGGGCATATAATAATAATAATAATAATAATAATAATTAACGGTTTATTGAAAGAGCTTGGCAGCCAGAAGGCTGAAAATATACAGTTACATATTTGGGGAATGGGTTACGAATTACAAACAATATACAAGTAACATAAGTGACACAAATAAGACATATAATAACTTAGATGGGGAAAAGCTCAAACTACAGTTCATTTCAACATAGTGACACTGTTACAGTATTACAAGTTATTGATAATTTTTACAATGGTTGGGACTGGGCTGTTCTTATAGCGATCAGTTCGTGCACGTATGGGCTGGATGCGGTTGTGGTGTCGAACAGCAATTCTCGGACAAGGGATCTCAGGTGGTAGTAGGAGCCGGTGTCGGGGATGGTGTAGAAGCTTCTTACCAAATTTGCAGATGAGGTCATGGTGATGGTCAGTGAGAGTCGAAAGGGTCAGTGTGTTGAGCGCTTCTTGATATGTGGAGTACGAGGGGGAGAGAATAATCTTGCATGCCCTCTTTTGCACTTTTTCTAGGTGTTTACGTTGTGTGGCATTTAGGGAGGAAGACCAGGTGGGGGAGGCATAGGTGAGCTTGGGAAGTATGAATGTTGTGTAAACACTGAGGAGCTCGTGTGCAGGAACTCCGAGGGACTTGAGTCGGCGGAGGAGGTGGAGACGGAAACTGGAGGATTTGACAACTTCATTGACGTGTGGTTTCCAATTTAGTTTGTTGTCTATGGTGACGCCGAGGAGCTTCGTGGAATCTGCAACCTGGAGTGTGTTCGGACCTAGAGTAATGGAAGGAGGTGGGACAATGTCGGAGGAGAGGTTGATGTGCATAACCATGGTCTTGGTATTGTTGATGGTGACATGGTTGTTGGTGGCCCAATTTTGGAGACTGTTCAATAAATCCTGAAGGGCGGTATAGTTGGGAGCAGAATTGTTGACGCTGATCCCAATGGTGGAGTCGTCGACATATTTCCAGCGAGCAGGGGTTTCTCTTAGGGCATCATTGATGAGCATAAGGAAGCAGAGTGGTCCCATCTTGGTGCCTTGGGGGACGCCACAGGTGAGTGACTGAAAGGTGGAGACAGCCCCTCAGAAGCGTACAGCTTGGCGTCGGTCACTGAGGAAGTCTGTAAGCCATGGTATGAGGCTTCTTCGAAGCCCGAGGTCAATAGCTTTGTTGATGATTATATTGTGGTCGACTAGGTCGAACGCTTTAGTGAAATCAATGAAGGCGACAGCTACAGACGTTTTTCGTTTCTCGAGATGGCGGTATATGTAATCGAGAAAGCTGACAAGACAGTGAGTGGTGGAGGAAGTTTTCATGTTGCCAAATTGCTGAGGGTCTACGACTCCTGCAATATCAGCATAAGCCCAGTCGAACACAAAACTTTCAAAGATTAGGCATGTGTGTGTGTGTTCCCCAGGAGGTCAGGGCTGTAGGGCATGTGTATGTGTCCCACATGAGTTCAGGGCTGTAGGGCATGTGTGTGTGTGTGTGTGTCCCCCAGGGGGTCAGGGCTGTAGGGCATGTGCGTGTATGTCCCCAAGGAGGTCAGGGCTGTAGGGGATGTGTGTGTGTTCCCCAAGAGGTCAGGGCTGTATGGCATGTGTGTGTGTCCCCCACGAGGTCAGGGCCGTAGGAGATGTGTGTGTGTGTGTGTGTGTGTGTGTGTGTGCCCCCCAGGAGGTCAGGGCTGTAGGGTGTGTGTGTGTGTCCCCCCCAGGAGGTCAGGGCTGTAGGGCATGTGTGTGTGTGTGTGTCTCCCTGGAGGTCAGGGCTGTAGGGCATGTGTGTGTCCCCCAGGAGGTCAGGGCTGTAGGGCAAGTGTGTGTGTGTGTCTCCCTGGAGGTCAGGGCTGTAGGGCATGTGTGTGTGTGTGTCCCCCAGGAGGTCAGGGCTGTAGGGCATGTGTGTGTGTGTGTCTCCCTGGAGGTCAGGGCTGTAGGGCAAGTGTGTGTGTGTCCCAGGAGGTCAGGGCTGAAGGGCATGTGTGTGTGTGTGTCCTCCAGGAGGTCAGGGCTGTAGGGCAAGTGTGTGTGTGTGTCCTCCAGGAGGTCAGGGCTGAAGGGCATGTGTGTGTGTCCCCCAGGAGGTCAGGGCTGAAAGGCAAGTGTGTGTGTGTCCCCCAGGAGGTCAGGGCTGTAGGTCATGTGTGTGTGTCACCCAAGAGGTCAGGGCTGAAGGGCAAGTGTGTGTGTGTGTGTCACCCACGAGGTCAGGGCTGTAGGGGATGTGTGTGTCCCCCATGAAGTCAGGGCTGTAGGGGATGTGTGTGTGTGTGTGTCACCCAGGAGGTCAGGGCTGAAGGGCAAGTGTGTGTTTGTGTCACCCAAGAGGTCAGGGCTGAAGGGCAAGTGTGTGTGTGTGTGTCACCCACGAGGTCAGGGCTGAAGGGCATGTGTGTGTGTGTGTTTTTGTGTGTGTGTGTGTCACCCAGGAGGTCAGAGCTGTAAGGCAAGTGTGTGTGTGTCTCCCAGGAGGTCAGGGCTGAAGGGCATGTGTTTGTGTGTGTGTTTGTCTCCCAGGAGGTCAGGGCTGTAAGGCAAGTGTGTGTGTGTCTCCCAGGAGGTCAGGGCTGAAGGGCATGTGTTTGTGTGTGTGTGTGTGTGTGTCACCCAGGAGGTCAGGGCTGTAAGGCAAGTGTGTGTGTGTCTCCCAGGAGGTCAGGGCTGAAGGGCATGTGTTTGTGTGTGTGTGTGTCACCCAGGAGGTCAGGGCTGTATGGCATGTGTGAGTGTTCCCTATGAGGTCAGGGCTGTAGGGGATGTGTGTGTGTGTGTGTGTGTGTGTGTGTGTGTGTGTGTCCCAGGAGGTCAGGGCTGTATGGCATGTGTGTGTGTTCCCTATGAGGTCAGGGCTGTAGGGGATGTGTGTGTGTGTTCACCAGGAGGTTAGGGCTGTAGGGGATGTGTGTGTGTGTGTCTCCCAGGAGGTCAGGGCTGTAGGGAATGTGTGTGTGTGTGTTCACCAGGAGGTCAGGGCTGTAGGGGATGTGTGTGTGTGTGTGTGTGTGTGTGTGTCTCCCAGGAGGTCAGGGCTGTATGGCATGTGTGTGTGTTCCTTATGAGGTCAGGGCTGTAGGGGATGTGTGTGTGTTTACCAGGAGGTCAGGGCTGTAGGGGATGTGTGTGTGTGTGTGTCTCCAAGGAGATCAGGGCTTTAGGGCAAGTATGTGTGTGTGTGTGTCCTCCTGGGGGACAGGGCTGAAGGGCATGTGTGTGTGCGTGTGTGTATGTGTCACCCAGGAGGTCAGGGCTGTGGGGCATGTGTGTGTGTTTCTCAGGAGGTCAGGTCTGTAGGGCATGTGTGTGTGTCCCCCATGAGGCCAGGGCTGTAGGGGATGTGTGTGTGTCCCCCATGAGGTCAGAGCTGTAGGGCATGTGTGTGTGTCCCCCATGAGGTCAGGGCTGTAGGGCATGTGTGTGTGTGTCCCCAGGAGGTCAGGGCTGTAGGACATGTGTGTGTGTGTTACCCAGGAGGTCAGGGCTGCAGGGCATGTGTGTGTGTGTGTCCTCCAGGATGTCAGGGCTGAAGGGCATGTGTGTGTGTGTTCCCCAGGAGGTCAGGGCTGCAGGGCATGTGTGTGTGTGTGTCCTCCAGGAGGTCAGGGCTGTAGGTTATATGTGTGTTTGTCCCCCATGAGGTCAGGGCTGTAGGGTATGTGTGTGTGTGTGTGTGTGTGTGTGTCCCAGGAGGTCAGGGCTGTAGGGCATGTGTGTGTGTGTGTTCCCCATGAGGTCAGGGCTGTAGGGCATGTGTGTGTGTCCCTCAGGAGGTCAGGGCTGTGGGGCATGTGTGCGTGTGTGTCCCCCATGAGGTCAGGGCTGTAGGGCAAGTGTGTGTGTGTCCCAGGAGGTCAGGGCTGTAGTTCATGTGTGTTTCACCCAGGTGGTCAGGGCTGTAGGGCAAGCGTGTGTGTGTGTCGTCCGAGAGGTCAGGGCTGTATGGCATATGTGTGTCTCCCAGGTGGTCAGGGCTGTAGGGCAAGTGTGTGTGTGTGTCCCCCAAGAGGTCAGGGCTGTAGGGCATATGTGTGTCTCCCAGGAGGTCAGGGCTGTAGGGCATGTGTGTGTCCCCCAGCAGGGGGACCCTATGATGTACAGGAACATAAATCTCCAACAGTAGGTATAGGTAGCATGTTAAAGCAGAAGAGGTTGTAGCAGGAAGAAAATAAGAGGAAATTCATGTTAAAGAAACCGTTAGAATCAAAGAAAACAAAGTGTGAGGAAATGGCTCAGAAATCAAGGAAGTGCAGAGGGGCCTTCCAGCAACAAATGAGAGACGTTAATTCTCCCTAATAAAACTAGCTGATACAATTCAAACTAAGAATAAAACAAAACCAAATGGGTGAATATTACATGGGAAAGAAAACTAAATATTTTGTTTGTATACGTCATGGAACATCTTATTTTTCTTATTTTAGTACTACATATGATATTGAAACCCCCGTTGCTGGTGCATAAATCCCTTTGGTAAATATATACTAAATTTAGATTTCTCACGATGCAGTACAAAAAAAAAGCTTGTCTTTTAGTGTATCTTCTCTCAGTAATGGTGCACAATTAAAAATATTAAACAACTTCAAGTTTGGTAACAAGTAAAATTATAAAGAATATAAGCCTGACAAAATATTGTTGCAATAAACATATATGTTTTATTTTAGGCACTGTGTATCATAACTATTAGGTGTTCACGAGATGAGTAACAATGTGAGAAATTAATTTAAATATAGTAAAAACTTCCCGGGTAGTTGTTTCCCCGGACCCTCCCAGCTCACTTTTTTTTTTTCTCTCCAAGACCCAGTCACATACCTGATCAAAGGAAGACAAGTGAGATAGAGATAAATTTAGGAGGGCAAGATGGCTAAAATACAGTTAACCCTCAAAGATCCACACCCTGTAAACCTGGATTTGGGAAGATTTGGACAAAAACTTTAGGGGTTCTGGGCTCAGAAGCCTCCCTAAGAAGTATTCCCAAAACAGAACAAGAACGTTTTAGGCCCATGGGCGCTGGTTGGCCTGGAGCTGGGAAACAAACAGTTGTCAGTTGTTGTTTGTGGGAATATTTCATTCACTCAAGTAATGATACAATGTTTCTTATAATGTTTTCATAGGTAAATGTTTACCACTGAGCCCATCATCGTTTTCATATTAGACCACAAGATATTTATTTATCTCATAGGTATTTTGATCGTACTCCTGGCAACGGGTGCGGGTAAGAGGAGTGAGTCATGTGACTGCTAGTTAACTGCACTGAACTCTCCTCCCTCCCTGCTATATTTCACTGGGTTTACTGTTATTATTAGTTTTTACTGATACAATACAATAATGCTTAGTAGTGATGAATCATGGCATTGTAGCCGAGTTAGACTCATCACTGCAACCACCAGGCTACTGGGCCAAGCTGTGAGGTGTTATGGTTGTTTTTCAACTCGTATTTTGGGGAAATATAAGTACAGAAACTTTCTTCATTTATTTTTACTCATTTACATGCACACACTATCCTAAATACATATTGTAAAAAAGAGTAAAAGAAATAATTGTCCTTTGGGCAAACCTGTACTCAAATGCACTAAGTTAATTACTAATAAAAATTAATGTCTAATGCAAACTAAGGGATGTTTGTACTCAAATCAATCACTATCTTGCAAGAATTCCAGCAATGTAAGTTATATTCTGCCAAATAAATTCAGTGACATTTTATGAGCAAAAAGCTTTAAAACTCCCTCTATATGACTGATAACCCCACCCGGCTGTGAACACCTCACCCCTTCCCCCCTCCCCCCAGCTAGGGTGAAGGTAGTTTTAGGCTTTGGGAGGTACTACCACCCAGGAAGATGTTGGAAGCATAATGTGTTGTCTAATGGTAGACCCTGATGCTATATGTGACCAAGTCCCAGGTTGATAATCTGACTTTCTGCCTCATTTACACACAATTGCAGGGTCTCAATTGTTTCTCTTACCTCTGACAACACAACATACATATATGATTTCTCACTCATATATATATTTTTTTTTATGGTCCTTTATTATATTATTATTAATACTGTATTGTTATTATTACTGTACATGTAGTCAAGTGACCCACCTTTAATTAAATCCAGTGTTGCACCTGCTGAATAGAGTAAGTAGACCAACAACTTATGTCATATCCCCTTGTTCATGTACAACACTTGCCTGTCAGAATCTTCCGGTGAATGTACTAAATGTGTAAAAACGATAAATAATGATAGAAAAACACCAAAAATACAAGTACAGTGGGATATGCTCTAACGAATCTAATTGGTTCTAGAACCTCGTTCGTTATAGCATTCGTTCGTTATAGGATTAATCCGTCCCAGGCCCCCAAATACAACCACTTAACACTGAAAATTTTCTGTGGAAAATGTAAAAAATACGGTACTTTATCTTACCTTAGTGTTGTTCAGTAGGGGGCAGGGAAAAAACACTTTTATTTGAGTTGCAGGCTGCACTTTTCAGGCATCGTTTGTATGGCTGTAACAAACACCTGTGCAAAATTTCATGCCATTTCATGCATACTTACCCTGCCGCATCGCGAACGACTTTTTGTCAACTTTTAGTGTATACCAAAAATTAGGTGTAATTTAATGTTTTCCAGGATAATGATAAATTTTACATGGGTGACATCGATTTAATTCACATGTTATTTTACAGGTACACCGTATAGAAAATCATTACAAGTTCATATTGAAATTCTTTTTTGTGCGGAACCTTGGCTTCATTTTCCTAGACAATAATCTTTGCCTAATATATCCATCTCTCGATTCGTATCCCGTCACTTCAGTGCAAGCTTCAGTCATCACTTTTATGCCTCTCTCGACCGCCTGAGTGCTGTTTGGCCACTTGGGCACCACTAATGGTGTCTCAAGAATGTCATTAACCTGTAGATTTGACAGAGAAGCAATGTAAGGAGGCTCAGTCTTGAGTTCATTCCTCCAGTTAATCATGGAATGATAGTTTTTTGCTTGCCACTTTAGTTTCGGAGTCACCACCTTTCTCATGTTGACTACAGGAGGCACATCCTCATTCCCATCTCCATCTTTACCCTCCTCATCAGTATAGTTTAACAAATTCTCGTCAACAGCAGCATCAGAATCTTCCTCCTCCTCTTCAGATCTGCCAGTGCATTCTTCCTTTTGCTGATTCTCCTCTCTAATTTTTCTTATCATTGAGACAGCTTTTTCTCTAACAGTCATGTCCTCATCTGCACACATACCAAGAAGAAGTTCATCTGTGTGGGCGAAGTATGCATTTCTCTGGACGGCCTTCTTCACTATCGTCTCCTCCTCACTATTCAGGTGTTTCATATATAGCAGGGACTGGAATGCGTTCCTTGAGCCGTGTGTTACGTAAGGGTGTGATGTAAAACCACATTGGAGCACTGAACTTTATTATTGTAATGACAATTCTTTTCAACTCATGGCTGGGTCTTGATGTTGCTACATACAGCCTGAGGATTCTACTCCATAAGGAGTTCCACCTTGACACACAGGGAGGACCTGGCTCAATAGCAGCCAAGTCATCTTCAACAACACCTGTGATAACTCCTTTACAAATCCTATACAGGTATTTCTGATCCCAGGACAGATCTTTCTCCACTTAATCATTAAACACAGGGAAATCAGGGAAACTGACTGGTTGGAAGGCGACAACTGGAAGCTCAGACAAAAACTCCTTGATCTGCTTTCCAATGGGACCACGCCAATGCTCAGGACCACTTGGTTTACCATCATAGTGATAAAAAACTGCGCGGAAAGGCAGCTCATTTCCGTGAAGCTGACATATGAAATAATGGAGCGGGTGACCAAGTAACATTTCAAGATGATGAATGACTCCATTTTCTGATCCTACATTTACATTGGTTCCATCACAACCAACACACACAATGGGCTGCTGGGTTAGATTTTTCTCCACCAGAAACTCGTGAATAGTTTTGGCAATCTGCTTTCCGTGTCCAGTCTTGGGAGTCACATGTGTGAGATATTCATTGCCAGGCTCAACCATGATGACATAATGATCTTTCACCATCATCCTCGAACTCCATTTCTCGGTCTTCTCATTCTTTATCATCACACGAGTGGCGGTCTTCTTACCATCAAAATAGAGTGACGTCAAATTATCTAAACTAGCCATCTCAATTTCTTGCCTCTTAAATCGGTATTTTTGTCTCGCATCCCGCAGCTTATGTGGTCCAATAACCTGACTCTTGTCATCCTTTGTGATAATGCCATAGTCAGTTAAGGTGGCAGTAGCAATGGCAGCTCCAGCATAATCACTAATCAAGTATCGGTCACAAGCGGCAGCCAGTGTAGGGAGTCTTGTCCGGTTCTGTGAACTGGTGTCTGTCAGAGCCCTTGGATCAGGGACATAATCAGCATCAGTATGGACGAGAGGAATATCTCTTGAATCATCTGAATTATCCTCAACATAAGGAATATCTGAACAGAACATTGCACCGCCACAGCGGCTGTTTGGCTAGTACTGTAGGTAAATTTAAAAATTTCAGTAGAAAATGCGGCAGACTAAACCTCGACATATCAGCTTCAAATTTGGCATGGAGTCTTAGATATGTATAAGGAACAATGCCTGAAGAGTGCAGCTTTGAGCAAAATTTCACTGCCCCCTATTGGTCAGCATGCAGGACAGGAGGCAGTGGAGGAGGGGGGAGGAGAGAATTACGGAGAAGAGGTGGAAGGAGAGGAGTCATCCTTCCTAGCCCTCTTTGGTGACTGTCTTACAGGCTCTTCGTCTGTAGCTTCTTTTGGTACCTTTGTAAAGAAGGAATCCAAGGTTGGCTGCTTCAACCTTGATTTCTGGACCTTCCAAAAGTAGTTCATAACATTGTCATTAAACACACTGATGGCCTTTTGCACAGAACCAACATCAGGATGATAATCCTCAGCAAATTTGGACAGTTTGCTCCAGCAAAAGAACGCATCCTTGAGACCTTTGGCTGGAATAATGTGGCTTTCTTCCTTGTCCTCATCCTCCCCTGACTCCTCAGAAGTTAAGCTCCGCTTCAGTGTCTTGTTTTGTTCTTTGTGAAGCTCAAGCAGCTCCTCAGTGGACAGTTCCTTACTGTGCTCTTCCACCAACTCCTCAACATTATCATCATCCACTTCCAGGCCCATGGAATTGCCCAGAGACACAATTTCATAAAAAACAGCCTCTTCTTCTAACTCTTCGAAGCCTTCAAAGTCTCTTTGAAGCACACATTCATGCCACAATGGCCTCCAAGCAGCACAAAGACACCTCACAGTAACCTCTTTCCAGGCTGAGGTAATTAAAAAAACAGCGTCTACTATATTGAAGTGACTCTTCCAAAATTCCTTCAAACTAACATCACTGGAAGAAGTGGATGCAAAACATTTTCTAAACAGTGCCTTTGTGTACAGCTTCTTAAAGTTAGAAATTACCTGTTGATCCATGGGTTGGATGAGAGGTGTTGTGTTGGGTGGCAAGAAGTTCACAGTGATGAAGTTGAACTCCTCTGGCAATTCAACCAACAAATTAGGAGGGTGGGCTGGTGCATTGTCCATCACCAACAAAGCTTTCAACAAACAACCCTACCCCCAACAAACGACCCTACCCCCAACAAACGACCCTACCCCCATCAAATGACCCTACCCCCATCAAATGACCCTACCCCCATCAAATGACCCTACCCACAACAAACGACCCTACCCCCGACAAACGACCCCACCCCAACAAATGGCCCTACCCTCAACAAACAGCCCTCTCCAACAAACGACCCTCCCCTCATCAAACGACCCGACTCTCAACAAACGGCCCTCTCCAAGAAACGACCCTCCCCCAACAAACGACCCTCTCCCAACAAACGATCCTACCCTCAACAAACGACCCTCCCCTCAACAAACGACCCTCACCCCAACAAACGACCCTCCCCCCAACAAACGACCCTACCTTCAACAAACGACCATTCCCTCAACAAACGGCCCTCCCCAACAAACGACCCTACCCTCAACAAACGACCCTCACCCCAACAAACGACCCTACCCTCAACAAATGACCCTCCCCTCAACAAATGACCCTCCCCCCAACAAATGACCCTACCCTCAACAAACGACCCTACCCTCAACAAACGACCCTACCCTCAACAAACGACCCTACCCTCAACAAACGGCCCTCCCCAACAAACGACCCTACCCTCAACAAACGACCCTACCCTCAACAAACGACCCTACCCTCAACAAACGACCATACCCTCAACAAACGACCCTCCCCAACAAACGACCCTACCCTCAACAAACGACCCTACCCTCAACAAACGACCATACCCTCAACAAACGACCATACCCCCAACAAACGACCCTCCCCCAACAAACGACCCTACCCTCAACAAACGACCATACCCTCAACAAACGACCATACCCTCAACAAACAACCATACCCTCAACAAACAACCATACCCTCAACAAACGACCCTCCCCTCAACAAACGACCATACCCTCAACAAACGACCATACCCTCAACAAACGACCATACCCTCAACAAACGACCATACCCTCAACAAACGATCCTACCCTCAACAAACGACCATACCCTCAACAAACGACCATACCCTCAACAAACGACCCTACCCTCAACAAACGACCCTACCCTCAACAAACGACCCTACCCTCAACAAACGACCCTACCCTCAACAAACGACCCTACCCTCAACAAACGACCCTACCCTCAACAAGCGACCCTACCCTCAACAAACGACCCTACCCTCAACAAACGACCCTACCCTCAACAAACGACCCTACCCTCAACAAACGACCCTACCCTCAACAAACGACCCTACCCTCAACAAACGACCCTACCCTCAACAAACGACCCTACCCTTAACAAACGACCCTACCCTCAACAAACGATCCTACCCTCAACAAACGACCATACCCTCAACAAACGACCCTCCCCAACAAACGACCCTCCCCAACAAACGACCCTCCCCTCAACAAACGACCCTACCCTCAACAAACGACCCTACCCTCAACAAACGACCCTACCCTCAACAAACGACCCTACCCTCAACAAATGACCCTACCCTCAACAAACGACCCTACCCTCAACAAACGACCCTACCCTCAACAAACGACCCTACCCTCAACAAACGGCCCTCCCCAACAAACGACCCTCCCCAACAAACGACCCTCCCCTCAACGAACGACCCTACCCTCAACAAGCGACCCTCACCACAACAAACGACCATACCCTCAACAAACGACCCTACCCTCAACAAACGACCATACCCTCAACAAACGACCCTCCCCAACAAACGACCCTTCCCTCAACAAATGTCTATACCCTCAACAAACGTCTATACCCTCAACAAACGGCCCTCCCCAACAAACGACCCTACCCACACAAACGACCCTACCCCCAACAAACGACCCTACCCTCAACAAACGACCCTACCCTCAACAAACGACCATACCCTCAACAAACGACCCTACCCTCAACAAACGACCCTACCCTCAACAAACGACCCTACCCTCAACAAACGACCCTACCCTCGACAAACGACCCTACCCTCGACAAACGACCCTACCCTCGACAAACGACCCTACCCTCAACAAACGACCCTACCCTCAACAAACGACCCTACCCTCAACAAACGGCCCTACCCTCAACAACCGACCCTACCCTCAACAACCGACCCTACCCTCAACAACCGACCCTACCCTCAACAAAAAGCCCTCCCCAACAAACGACCCTACCCTCAACAACCGACCCTACCCTCAACAGTCGACCCTACCCTCAACAAAAAGCCCTCCCCAACAAACGACCCTACCCTCAACAAACGGCCCTCCCCAACAAACGACCCTACCCCCAACAAACGACCCTACCCCCAACAAACGACCTGACCCTCAACAAACGGCCCTACCCTCAACAAACGGCCCTACCCTCAACAAACGACATTACCTTCAGCTAAGGACCCTCCTCCAACAAAGGGACTATTCTCAACAAACGACACTACCCTCAACAAACGACCCTACCCTCAACAAACGACCCTACCCTCAACAAACGACCCTACCCTCAACAAACGACCCCCATAAATCAAAAATGGTCCTCAACCCATTGAATTGGTCCACAGTCTTTCCCCCAACAAACAGGCTTCGGGCCTCTTCCCCAACAAATGCTCCCAGCAACTGGCTCTCCCTCCAACAAACGACAACCCCCCCCCCCCCCCCCCCCGAACATACGGTTCTCCCCAAAGTAGACCATTCCCCCTCTCTACACCATGTGACTTACTGTGCAGAAAGGATCCGGGCAGGGGCTGGTGGTGGAGTGGATAGTTATGTTTGACTGCCACACTACATGATAGTTATGTTTGACTGCCACACTACATGATAGTTATGTTTGACTGCCACACTAAATGATAGTTATGTTTGACTGCCACACTACAGGAATTTACTGTAATTTACAAATAGGAAATATTTTTCTAATGAGTCTGTGATGTGACTGCACTTTTAGATTATTAGATGATGCAGTGAATCTACTGTGTATCTCTTATTCTTTTATATTATCATAGTGTAATATTTACAGGCAACTGGAATCCAGTCTGAAAGTGCCTTGAAAATGTTTGAAGAGCAGATGAACAACCTCGAGACTCCTGTGAACTTCACACGAACTAGCGAGTATATACCAAGCTTTATGGAGAAGTGGTGCTTCTATCAACTCTCTCCAAAGGTTCAACAATCGTAGCACCTGATATAACCAAAGGTACACTCACACGCCATAGTTTATGCACCCTCTACCTCTACTCCTGACTCGATGGAAGTCGTAGCCTTGGCTTCATACCGAACGCCCCCCCCCTCTCACTTCCCCCTTCTCACTCCCCCCTCTCACTTCCCCCCTCTCACTTCCCCCCTCTCACTTCCCCCCACTCACTCCCGCCCTCTCACTTCCCCCCACCCATCATTCAGTGGTGCAATGTGGTAGCTCGAAGTTTCGCTGTATTGTGCGAATAGCAGTTCATGATGTAATATTTGAGAGAATATATGCACCACGATACAGGGTTTTTAGTGACTTCACGACACTTTATTTACCATCACTATACAAGAGGGACCGTTTGGTTTGCAGCCCTGACTACGACTTCCCTCGAGCCATGAGTATGGATAGAGGGTGCATTGAAACTATGGCGCATGAGTGTACTATCGTGCACAAAAGTCGTGTCCACTACCCAGCCACAGTGAAGTTTCGAATAGCCTCGAGTCTGAAGTTTCGAAACAGCTAGGGGAAATGCTATGGTCGGCCAACAGATGTCGCCCACTGTAGTGTGTGTGTGTGTGTGGAAGGGGGGGGATAGAGGAGGTGGAGGCTGGATGAGAGGCAGGTTTATTTATTATTAATTCCACCATAATTTCAAGCTGCCTTTTTAACTACGTTTTGTCTTACAATTGTTTCTTTATGGTTATGAATTCATGGAACAGGTGCAGTGCCCTGGTTGCTTATTGCCGCTCAGGTCACAATGATACTTTAAAGAATGGAATATATTAAGGATAAAAGTGAAATATGCAAGAATCAGAAGTGAAGGGCCTTGGTCAGCTAGTTTTACTCAGCGAACGCGTCACAATTTTGTTGTTATTCTGACAAAGAGATTATGGTAATATTTATTTATATTCCACCCATCCTTTGCTTAATAAATATTTGTGATAATATGCAATATTATATAATTATATACTTATGTTAAAAAGAGTGGAGTGAAAAAGTTATCAGTATTGTGAAATAGTATTCAGACTTAATCTAGTTCCAATTCTTCCAAGTTCCAGTGTTTAAACACCCCACCACAATATGCAAGCTTCATATATTTTGGAGTGTGCTCAGTTACCGTTAATATTGTGTGCTGAACATCATGAGCATTTCACTGTCATACAGATCATTGTATACTGCACAATACATAATTTGTGGCTGTTAAGTTACTTTGTTATGAATTTTCATGCGATATAGTTTAAGACATCATTAAGGACATGGATTTAAGATAACACTGTAGGTGAGTTAATATATATTAATTGTATTTACAAACAATACTAAAATCCAAACAATACACCAATACACACATCTTAGTATTTGGTCCAGCCACCCATTGCATTCAGGACTTCATCAAGGCGATTAGGGATGGAGTCAACCAGCTTCAGGCACACCCCTGGGCGTCGACGTATACTCTCCCACACGTCGTAAGCTTTGGCCTCTATTGCTGCGCAGGTTCGCTGCTCCCCAATATCCCTATCACGTTTCATCATGGCCCAAATATGTTCAATCGGATTAATATCACATCCTAGTGTTGGCCAGTCGATGACCTCAATTTCAGGGTGATCCTGGAGGTAGTCCTTCACTTTGTTGCTTGTATGAATGGGACTGTTGTCATGAACCAGCCTGATAGTGTGGGAAGCTGGAACTGCCATAGCCCGGACTGTAGGAATTAGTACTTGCTCCAGGATGTCTACATACTGCTCACCAGTGAAACGGCCATTGATCTTGACCAGTTCACCTGGTCCATGTGCCCACATCCACCCCCAGGATGACACTGACACCCTACCACTCACTGCGCGATGTTGAATGTGTTTCTCATGGTAGCGTGTGTTGGGGGGCCGCCAGCACTGCCTTGCTTGGGCTCCCACTGACCTGAACACCATTTCATAGATAAATATAATGGTTCTCCAGTATTCTTCTCTATGTGGAAGGTGTTCCAATGCAAAGCCGAGTCGACACTCCTTGTGAGTAGGTGTTAGCCACCCTTTGAGAGTTGGAATATGGCAGTCGATCCCAGCTTCATGACGTCAGCGTCTCGTCGTCATGTGATGGCAGTTTAGGCCCAGATTTCTTGTACAGTATGCTCCACTGATGTTCGCATTGGATATGCCGTTGCAGCTGCCACGATCATGGCGTCCATCCTTGCCGACGTTACTCGTGGCCTCCCACTTCGAGGTTTTGTCTCCACTGAGCCCTCTTCCTCCCACCGGCGGATCCACCTCCTAATCGTCTTGGTGCTCCTCCCCACTTTGACAACATTGTTTGGCACAGTTGCCCCGGTTCTCCACATCCCGATGATTTGGCCTCGCTCAGCAATCACTGCCGACGAATTTGCTCGTCTTGCAGGCATATCTGAAATGACAGAGTAATATTATGTTGTGGTAACTGATGCAGGCTTTTATATACTAGAGTAAATTAATGGTATTAGTAACACCTAGGTTAAGTATTATATCTCTGACATAACGTTTTGGTAAATCTTTTTGGATCAACTGCCCAAGAAGCCCTTCCTATTTCATGTATTCATAGTGAACTGCAAGTGGATCCTTACCCCCTCCCCCCCCAAACCTCCACCACCACCCCTGCGACTGTAGAGTGAACATTTGCCGATAATCATCATCGTCATCAAGATTTAGTTTAACCAGACCACTGACACCCATTTGAGTCTCTCCTATCGCTGGCCAGAGGGATTGGTTAACATATATTTCTGTTTCTATAATTTAGTGTTATATTGTTTGGAGGAGATTACAGTATTTCAAAAAGGTCAAAACTGAACTTAGGGAAAATTTGGGGGTCTCTGCTAAAATATCTTACACTGTAGGGTTAGTGAAGCACATTGTTCGATACTGATTATAAATAGGGCATTCAATGAGAATATGTTGGACTGTTATTTGTGTTCGGCAGTTGGAGCATATAGGTGGGGCTCCATTAGGGGAAGACATGAGTTGGCCATGCATCAATTGCGTACGCCCAATTCTTAGACGATTCAGAATAGTTTCATGATGTCGAGAGGATTGTTTTGATGATGACCAAGGATAAACTGATGATTTGATCATTTTTAGCTTATGACTTGTTGGTTCATTTTCCCAGGACTTTTGCCAATCGTCAAATATTAATTGTTTATAGGTAGTTAGCCTCGCTGATAATCAAAATATGTGGTTTTCCACTGATTTACATATTTCTTTGACAATTTTCAGCTATGACATGTTCGTCCCAGATTACATATAACTGTAATAGGTTACATTACGTTAGGGTTCTTTATATAAAAACGTTTTTCTTCATGTTCATTGAGTCGTTTTGAATTCCATTTCTGCTCAAAATACTACATTACCCAACCCAAACTCCCAGGTTGCAACTGGGGGTGTAACATAACCGAGTAAGGTAACGTGCGGCAAACGCATAGCACATCAAACACCATATTTTTATGGTGAAGTTAACTAAGGAGCTCATATAACAACCGTCATATAATTATAATAGGGTGTCCCACTAATTATAGCAGATATTTGTAGAGGTGAAAGAATATGTGATTCTGAGTATAAAACTTCTATACATATATGGATTTTTCGGTTTACTTTTAGCCGTGAGGTGGATTTTACAAATTACACAAGGCAATCATTACAAATGGCGGAGTCAGGGCGGGAGATACCGATAGCGAAATATAGGAAAGGGGGAAGAAGGTTTAGTAGTGAAAGAATGTAGGTTAAACGGAACAGACTTTTAGGAGGAGAGAAAGTGTGTGGCCTTCTGCCCACTGCATGGTGTTGGGTGGTAGGTTGGGGTGACTGGGGCGATGGGAGGGAGGAAAGGATGTGGAGAAAAGAAGGCAAAAGGAAATGGAGGGCCCATCCCTATTTCGGTGGGGTGCACCTCTTCTTTAATTTGTTTGGAGGGCCCATTCATCATTTTTTCTGAGTAGGGTTACACTTTTATTATAGATAGAGGGAAACGGAAGGAGATAGAGACGTGGTGGCTCAATATCACATATTCTTTCACCTCTACAAAATATCTGCTGTCACTCATGGGACACCCTGCAATAGTATAAGGACGACATGGGCAATGCTAACAAATTAATGTGACTTACCTGTTGGTGACGACGATGGTAGGAATGAGACCTCGGCATGTTTCAGTGTTCGACGTCATATCCTTCCTCTGGTGTGGGTGCCGCCAACCATGGTAACAACTTGTGTATTCTCCGTGACTACCATTACTGGTAGTCACGGAGAATTAATTACTGGTGTGCCCATCAATCTCACCGTCGTAGCCATGAACGGCAGAGATATGGTCGTTGTAGTGCTTTTATTTACCCATTACACATCTCTCACCATGTTTAATAATATTAACTATCTTCATGACATTCTTATTGTTATCAGTGATTGCAGAATTCACTATGTTATGCTCCACCTACACACAGCCTGGGTAGTGGACACGAATTTGGTGCGCGATAGTACATTCTATTCCAGTAGAAAAGCTGATAATAGTGTGTTATTCATACCTCACCATTGATAGTTTTGTACTTTGTATTGATTTGAAGCACAGTTAATGTTATCTCCTCTTGTGAAGCTGGAACATGTTTTTCTTATCTCATTAAATAATTAGTAAGTGTAACATAAGTTTCAATTGTTATCCTATATAAATGAAAGGTGAAACATGTTATTGAACAGGGCATAAATACATTACTCTGATGCACAGCTTATTTATGATCATGGAAAGTTGTTGAGTAATACCCATTAGTACTTCCTCATGGAGTATCTTACAATTGCCTGTACTAATATAGCAGTTAATATACTGTAGTACTGTCCAAACTGGAATAAAAAAGTTGAGTAAAGGGATTAATATATGTTTTCTTTAATAACCTCTTGTTGATTATGAATTTATTTGTGTTAGTTGCAGCAGTTCTTATCCCCAAATGTTGTGACTCCCTGGGATGATAGTCATAGTGGTTGGCATACAGTAATTCTATGTCTTTCTAACAGTGATATTTGCCCCAGGGCTGGACACAATTTAATGTGCATGTATAAGGTATAAATGTTGGTGGTGGAGATTATTTCTTCACAGGTGAGAGACCTAACTGAAATCTATTTACCAGAATGCAAAGATTTTTTTTAAACTTTGTGAATATGAATTTTCATGAAGATTCAAAATTAAGTGCGTGCATGCATGATGTGCGTGCAAGTACATACGTGCATTCTTCCCCTTGCTTTCAGCTACCGCCGCTGGCTAGCCTTCGTGGTGAACAGGGAAGCAACTTGCATTAGTCTTCCCCTGCCAGTACTCAGCCTCTTCACCATCAAGACTCCTGCTGTGCCTCCTCGTGGCAATGCATAATAACTGGGTGCCTCGTGGGCCCAAGCTAGACCAGTAGGGGATCTTGGAGTAGCAGAGAAACATTGCATAGGCACACTGGCATGTGGACACATCCTGGTGGCTAACAACCGCTGCCTTGCAGATTAATCTTGGTAGGTATAAGGCTACAGGAGTAAACCCACAACGAAAAATCAGCGGTGGAGCCCCGCATCAGGCAGACATGCTTACAGGGCTCCAACAAGACCCCAACGGTGATATAGGTGGAACAGGCGACCACCATGGGAACCCAACGACTACACTGGCGGACAAAGGCGATGCATGATGGACAGGCTACTAAGGCGAAACCCAACAAACTGGATCAGGAAAAGGGAGAGCCAAGATGTGTGGTTGCAGCCTGCGCTCTTGCTTCACCACATAAATCAACTCACGAGCAGCCATCATCCAGCTCATCATACTTCTCATCACCATCAAAACCCCTATACCTCCAAAAGTCCTATGGCGACGGGAACAGCAGAGATGACTTCCGGGAGTCTCTTAGTCACAACTCTGCACATGGGCGGCACAGATAAGATGATCTAGGCAGCAGTGCAATCCGGCCCTGTCTGTGTGACTGAGCAGTCCTGTCTCGGACAAAGAAGAAAGCGGCGGTCCAGCGTGAACTTCGCAATCTAAAGAACGACTGGTTTAAAAATAAAACATCTGAAACACAAAAACTTGCAGATCAATGCAAGATTATGTGCATTTTTCAATTCTACTGAAACATTTTATGGCACAGCCCCCCTCGGCTCCTCCGACGGTAACTCCCTAATTAAAGACAAAGAAGACATCCTTCAGCGCTGGAAAGAGCACTATTTGTTTTGAAAGTATTCAGCAAGACCATCATTCCGCTCAGTATTAGATTTCAAGAGCGTATCGAGTCCTCTTTTCACATGAACAATGGCACCAGAGTCCAGTCAAAGGCCACATATACCACAGTTATTGTTCATCTTGACACCTGTAAGAAAAGAATGCATTGATTACCTTGTGTACACCTCTGGCTTCATCATACTCAAATGCAGTGGCGTGTCGTGAGAAGAATGCTAGGGTAAGCAAATGACGCTGGTAAGATCTCTGATGAAGCTGGAGTAAGAATATTAATATCATTTTATTATTCTTTTAACATAATTATAAAATAGGAAGTAATTAACAAAATATTATTTTAACTTACCGTTTTAAACATAGTTCAATGGAATTCTTCTTGGCTTACGAGCAAAATGATCAGTAACTTTGGTGTAAAATTCTGGCTTGCTCTGAAGATTATGCAATACTTCTTTTTCAATTGATAGAAGGGCTAAACTTTGCAATCTTTCTTGACCTTGAAAATTTCTTGAGTACATTTTAATTCGCTTCAAAGCAGAGAAGCTGCGCTCTACATCCAGCAAGCCAGTCATTGATCATGTACATTTGATTGTTAAATTTTCGAACACAGTTTTTTACTTTTAAGCTAATGCTCAGTTTAGGAATATGCCTGCCATTTTCCACAATAACTTTCTTACTTGTAAAGTCACGAGATCTAAAAGAATTCTTTAGTAGATCACATACAGTGCATGCACATGCTGAACTTTGCTCCTCCTGCGACTGCATTTTCAGTTTGGGGGTATATTAATCCAAATAAATGCGTCGCACTCACACATCATGACCTCTGAAAGTCAACTGAATTTCTTACGTTGAGTGTTGACATAGACCGTAGCCTCATACAGTGATACCATCTCTTTCAAAACAAAATCTATCAATTCGAAAAAAGTTTATAGCCATTATTAATTTATTATATTATTCCAAAATGACAATGACATTATTCAAGTACTATGATAATGAGTCCAATAGTCTATGAAACTGTGAAACATAAAAAAGGTCAGATAATTATTATTTACGGATACGAATTTATCATTGAAAAAATAATTAATGAACTGGTAATGCTGCAGTGCTGCTGGCAGCGAGTATAGGGGGTGGGGGAGGGGGACCAGGGAGGACGCTGTGCTTACGTTGTCCAAATTTCTAGCACAATTAATTATACTGACTGATAATAACAAATATTATTGAGGGGACATTCCAGCATCAGAATGCTTTCCACAGCTTATTAAATTGATCTGAACCTTATTTACATGGGTTTGGAAAAAAGGGAGTAACATAAGTTAAATTATTTGTTCTCATCTTACGTCTGGCAATGGCATACCATTGACGCTGTGAGCGTGGGGGAACGAGGGTACTGCAGTGGAATATTGCGTACTTGAGGGATAGATTTTCAAGCGGAAAATGCCCGTCTTGCAAGTTTCACAAATTAACTGGGACAAAAAAAAATGCACAATGCTATACACGATTGAATTAAATAATATGTTAATTAAATAAGATATTTTTATTTGGAAGGGAATCATTGTTATAGGGTAAGCAATGCTTACCTTGCTTCTTATGAATACACGCCACTGCTCAAATGATATACAATATGTGAAATATCAATTAGCCATAAACATTAACGACCCAACATATATGCCTGCACTCTCATAAATAAATAATTTGCAGCTGAAAATACAGACACTATGAGAACTTGTAGTTGACATAATATTCTCAGACTAATATATAATCACAAAATGAGATTAGAAAAGACATTTCGTAACATTAAAGACAATCAGGAATGACTTTTGTTTAGCTGACTGATGGTACCAAAAGAGTTCAGAATTGTTGGAAATGTGCAACTGTAGTGTTTGCTAGGCAACAGTGTCATTTTCACTGTGAAACAGAAAGGGAATGTTGGAGGACTTTTAGTATGTTTTAAAGAATAATATTGGGGAGCTTTCCTGAAATTTTCAGCTGTATGTTAATTTTGTCTAGCTTTCTACAGTCACAGCTAAAATTACTGAACTATACAATCAATACATATATGAACTGCATCAATAACATTACAAGAAAGAATACAATTATGAATTAACACCTGAGAACACTTAGGGCAAAATCCTATATTAACCTGGCAAACAACAGTCTTACCGCATACACAGCAGCAACAAGGAACCTCCATATAGTCATGTGCCAGTTAACGTCCTAGATACGTTCTTGGAAACGTGACGTTAACCGAAATGGACGTTGTCCGGTCATCACATAAACTTTGTATTTACTGTATACTTAAATGTATGTGTGTACTGTGCACATCATTGTCATCCCTAAAAATCCCATCTAATTCATATTACGCTACATAACATTCAAATGCACCGCGCTTGTAGAACCTCAGAAAACGAGAAACATTGAGAAAGGACAACTCACCTACTCAAGGTTCCTAGACCATGTGTTGTATTGTACCCAGGTATAGTTATATCATATCAAGTGTACTGTATGTATTCATAGCATTAAGGATCACTCAGGGTAGGCATAAGATGAATGTTAAAGTCCAGTTGAGCCGGACTAGTGTACTGTAAGACTAAGTGTGGATCAGGGTTTGAAGGTCCTACTATTTACGTCTGTGGGTGTGTAGCGAACATAACTCCAACAGATATCATATGAAAATACATGAGAACAATGATCTGGAAAAAGGATAAATGTATCAGAACTATGTGAGGTGTTGACAGTGATCTAGAAACTATACCGGAAAGGAAATATCGTGTATGCGTCGGTATGAATTTAATACACCTCGTAGCCTCACGTGACCTATACCCACGACAGGTACAATGATCAGAGAATCTTATGTCTGTGTTCAAATAGTGCAATGTGTGAGAGGAGGATCCCTCATTACAGTTTTTAAGTGACGTTGATACACCCCGGCCATGATCATTCGGCTTTTGTTTCAAGGCGCGTCATGTACCCGCCTCAGATGCCTCATTAATATTATAATCTCAGGCATTTACCCAAGCACTAGCAAACCAAGACCTTACCTTAGTGTGTAATTTAGGATTAATATATGTGTTGTTAAGAAATGAGTGACAATATACCGTAAAGTGTTCAGGTGAGAACCATAAGAAACAAAAGTGTAAATTGAGGATTGGAAACTGTAGGCCTATGTGACGAGAAGCGGCGGGAAATCGGCCTTAGTTTTTCCCGTTCTGCCGTCACCACAGGTCAGTGCCCTAGCGGGCTATATCCCGCCCTACAATTAAGGTTGATAAATAGAAGTTACTACAGTTTAAAGCTTTGCTGGATATACAAGTGTGATAGGGATGTGTTAAGGGGTGGGATAACCGCCCATCAGGCATTATTGCTTAGTTTTTCCCGTTCTGCCGTCACCACAGGTGCCATGTGGCCGGAGTATCTTGCCGCCCGGCCGCCATTGTCCACTTGAGCGTTACACCGAGTGGGAATTATTCCCAGCGCACCACTCCACATGAATAGTCACAACTAAGGAGACCGTGAGAAACGGCGGTCGTCACTTGGAGCGACCTATAATACCAGGCGTAGAAATAGTGCTGGTATGTCTCTAGGTGAAGCCCTCGTCTCTACCCACCGAGGGCGGTGTGCGAACGAGGTGTCCGTTGTGTATACCTAAAAGTCACAAGGAGTCACATACTTGCAGGTATGGAGTGTAACAGGTGTGTTGAGATGGTGCTACTATGTATGATAACCGACGGTGCTACAATCCACCCAAGTGGAGCAGTCTGATGTGTTAAGGGATGTGTAAGAAGGAACGACCGAGCTACGGCGTTCCCCATTTGTTATGCAATAAGTAGGTGGATGACCCGCCAGTAATGTAAGAGTCTGGGTAACCAAAATTCTGTTGTTCTTCTGAGGAAGGCCAATTCATGTAAATGTTTTTTTTACCAGTATGTTTTATAAGGAATAAATCAATTAAGACATGTTTTGGTTTCCCCCTTCTTTACCCTCATCGATCTGGTCAATGGAAAACCTAACCCAATGCCTAGTCCACTCTGCCCGCTACCTAACGAGCTACATGCTGTCCAGAGGGGGTCTGGTGGCAGCGACCCTTAGAAATTAAGTTTAGAGTTAAGTTATCCCCTTAAATTTAGTGACCCCAGATCTGGCAGTATATGTGGAATACTATATTCGTACATATACACTTTTACTCTTAAATCACTACTGTAATGTGATACAGGTGACTAATTTTTATATCTTGTGCAAAATACATGACGTTTATATTAAAATTATTCACTGTTTTACAAGGATTCCAGCAACGCTGGGCAGATGGGGGGGAGGGAGCGTGCGAGCAAGGGGGCGTGGGCGGAGGGGAGCAGTTTGACAGTTAGCACAGGCCCAGGTTTAACGCATGTATATTTATCAGTTCTTAAGTGACTAAGCTTCTCTCTTATAAAAAGCCAGTGAAATGACCTGGGTGAATATAATCTACATTGCTGGGATTCTTGTAAGATACTAATTAATTTGAATATAAACATGCTATAATTTGCACTAGACATAACAATTTTAGTAACATAATCAAATTAGTACATGTACACTCCAGCTTTGCACTAAGGTCATTTATTTCTTTTACGTTTCTTTTAGTATGGTGTGTGCATGCATGTAAATGGATGAAAATAAATGAAGAAATTTATGTAAATCTACCCAAAAATACAGTTGAAAAACTTTATACTGTATTATAAAATGTACGACAGTATTGTACACTAATGTACTACAAGTTTTATATCTTGAGCAAAATATGACGTTTACAGTATATTCAAATTATTGGCTGTCTTGCAAGGATTCCAGCAATGCAAATTATAATCGAACTTTAGTCTGAGATATTATATAAAATATACACCTTATAGCATAAAGTTATCACCAATCTTTTGTCTGGGAAAACAAGGAGGGAGGGAGCGTGGGAACAGAGGGGGGGGGGAGGTGAGGTGACAGAGTGTCTGGTGTTTGTGTATTTATTTGAGATAAGATTTGACAGTTGGCGCTGAAGGCCTGCGTGTTTATTTATCATTACTTAAGAGTGGCTAAGCTCTTCTCATAATTTGCCACCCAAACGACCTGGGTGAATATAACTTACATTGCTGGGATTCTTGTAAGATAGTGATTTATTTGAATACCTGTGTAAACAATCTATACAGTATTTGCAATAGACATAACAATTTAAGTACCGTAATCATTTAGTACATGTACAGTACAGGTTTGTTCCATTGTTAACCGAGGGACCACTGTATTGCAGTGTACTTGTACTGTACAATATTGACTAAATTCACTAGATAACATACATAACTAATGGCTGGTAAAACTTGTCAAGCAATTGAGTGTCAAGTCTGTCAGTATAAGTGGCACGTGTGAGTGCTTGTGTCCCCCATCATAGGAGTCCGTTTTCTCTCGCTTCAGGACGCCTGAGTCCGTTTTCTCTTAATCTTAGAGGGCAGTGCACCAGAGACTTCATTATTCCTTAGTAATGACACAGAATTTGAAATTGCAATTGTTGAGGCAACTAGATGTGTCTGATTACAGCAAATGTGTTATTGTCAATTTGTAGGTGAAAGATTTTATCCTCAATAGATGTAGGTTAACATTACACCTGGAGGCAAATGCTTCCTAAAGCCTAAGGAAGGATATTCCTTTAGCACATAATATCTGGCCAGTATGGGAAGGATCATCGTGTCTCTGTCGGGATCGTGGAGTGGTGGTCCAGCAAGCGTCAGGAAGTGTTTTTTTTTTTTTGGGGGGGGGGGGGCACGGACGTATATGCGATCGGTTGGACGTTAACCGTCGCATGACTGTACATAGGATCACCCGAAATCCCTCCAGTTCACCTCAGATAGAAGCAAGAAGACATTGGAAGGAAAAAACCCAGAGTGTCTGCTCCCAGTGAGAGCTGAAAGTAGAGAGCCTGTCCAGTCATTCCACGTCCTTAGGCGTCAACCTCAAAACAAAAGAACATCGATATGCCCAGCATTCCCAACACTCACCCTTACAATCAATAATATCATCTAAATATAATGCGTTGTAGATAGTCCTCAGCTCTGTCTTAGGGCACCCATGCCAGAGCTGAGGACTATCTACAACACATTTATTCTCCCCAAATTAACGTATGCGCCACCAGCTTGGTCGTCTTCTCTCAACTCAACTCAACAACGTTAGCTAGAGAAGGTACAGAAGAGAGCCTGCGGAATTATGCTCGGCGCAGACTATTCCGGCTACAACAACGCTCTCTCCACCCTGGAAATGCCATCCCTCGGTGACCTCCACCACCACGCACTAGCAGGATTTGGCAGTGGACTACTGCACCATCCTCTTCATCGCCACCTACTGCCACCGGCAGTCCCCCGCCCACCACTACAACAAAATTCAGCCGATAAGAGCCTGCACTGACAGATGTAAGGACAGTACCATCCCATCTATTGATAAATAATAAACAGCTCCTAATTCATGTACTGTAACAGCCCTGTAAATGTATTGAACGTATATCATTATGTTTAAATCACATGTAAGTTTGTATATTTTCAGACACCGGCTGCAACTCTATTAATAAACCGTTTATTATTATTATTATTATTAACATACTTTATCACCCAATAGAGTGTATAAAATAATACACATATCAATTTATGAAATAATAAAGGAATATTTAAAATAACATAGAAAACATACAGTGAGTAAGTCATGTTACTTATGTTACCAAATAAAGTTGGTTCCTAACAATATACAGTACCTGTATAGTAATATCTCCGTTAGCCAGAATCCCTAAAACCTGGAAATCTCCGAGAGCCGGAATTGAAATTTGCTCGGAAAATCGTTCCCAAAGCCGGAATTTAAAAAAAATTCTGGCTTTCGAAACAAATTTTCAGAGATTGAAAATCGAGAGAATTTTCTGAAATGTCTTGAATAAAGTCAGGTCAGGTCCCCCCCAAAAAATATTTTAACTTTCATCTTTATTCAAGACATTTCAGAAAATTCTCTCGATTTTCAATCTCTGAAAATTTGTTTCGAAAGCCAGAATTTTTTTTAAATTCCGGCTTTGGGAACGATTTTCCGAGCAAATTTCAATTCCGGCTCTCGGAGATTTCCAGGTTTTAGGGATTCTGGCTAACGGAGATATTACTATACAGGTACTGTATATTGTTAGGAACCAACTTTATTTGGTAACATAAGTAACATGACTTACTCACTGTATGTTTTCTATGTTATTTTAAATATTCCTTTATTATTTCATAAATTGATATGTGTATTATTTTATACACTCTATTGGGTGATAAAGTATGTTAATAATAATAATAATAATAAACGGTTTATTAATAGAGTTGCAGCCGGTGTCTGAAAATATACAAACTTACATGTGATTTAAACATAATGATATACGTTCAATACATTTACAGGGCTGTTACAGTACATGAATTAGGAGCTGTTTATTATTTATCAATAGATGGGATGGTACTGTCCTTACATCTGTCAGTGCAGGCTCTTATCGGCTGAATTTTGTTGTAGTGGTGGGCGGGGGACTGCCGGTGGCAGTAGGTGGCGATGAAGAGGATGGTGCAGTAGTCCACTGCCAAATCCTGCTAGTGCGTGGTGGTGGAGGTCACCGAGGGATGGCATTTCCAGGGTGGAGAGAGCGTTGTTGTAGCCGGAATAGTCTGCGCCGAGCATAATTCCGCAGGCTCTCTTCTGTACCTTCTCTAGCTAACGTTGTTGAGTTGAGTTGAGAGAAGACGACCAAGCTGGTGGCGCATACGTTAATTTGGGGAGAATAAATGTGTTGTAGATAGTCCTCAGCTCTGGCATGGGTGCCCTAAGACAGAGCTGAGGACTATCTACAACGCATTATATTTAGATGATATTATTGATTGTAAGGGTGAGTGTTGGGAATGCTGGGCATATCGATGTTCTTTTGTTTTGAGGTTGACGCCTAAGGACGTGGAATGACTGGACAGGCTCTCTACTTTCAGCTCTCACTGGGAGCAGACACTCTGGGTTTTTTCCTTCCAATGTCTTCTTGCTTCTATCTGAGGTGAACTGGAGGGATTTCGGGTGATCCTATGTACAGTCATGCGACGGTTAACGTCCAACCGATCGCATATACGTCCGTGCCCCCCCCCCCCCAAAAAAAAAAAAACACTTCCTGACGCTTGCTGGACCACCACTCCACGATCCCGACAGAGACACGATGATCCTTCCCATACTGGCCAGATATTATGTGCTAAAGGAATATCCTTCCTTAGGCTTTAGGAAGCATTTGCCTCCAGGTGTAATGTTAACCTACATCTATTGAGGATAAAATCTTTCACCTACAAATTGACAATAACACATTTGCTGTAATCAGACACATCTAGTTGCCTCAACAATTGCAATTTCAAATTCTGTGTCATTACTAAGGAATAATGAAGTCTCTGGTGCACTGCCCTCTAAGATTAAGAGAAAACGGACTCAGGCGTCCTGAAGCGAGAGAAAACGGACTCCTATGATGGGGGACACAAGCACTCACACGTGCCACTTATACTGACAGACTTGACACTCAATTGCTTGACAAGTTTTACCAGCCATTAGTTATGTATGTTATCTAGTGAATTTAGTCAATATTGTACAGTACAAGTACACTGCAATACAGTGGTCCCTCGGTTAACAATGGAACAAACCTGTACTGTACATGTACTAAATGATTACGGTACTTAAATTGTTATGTCTATTGCAAATACTGTATAGATTGTTTACACAGGTATTCAAATAAATCACTATCTTACAAGAATCCCAGCAATGTAAGTTATATTCACCCAGGTCGTTTGGGTGGCAAATTATGAGAAGAGCTTAGCCACTCTTAAGTAATGATAAATAAACACGCAGGCCTTCAGCGCCAACTGTCAAATCTTATCTCAAATAAATACACAAACACCAGACACTCTGTCACCTCACCTCCCCCCCCCCTCTGTTCCCACGCTCCCTCCCTCCTTGTTTTCCCAGACAAAAGATTGGTGATAACTTTATGCTATAAGGTGTATATTTTATATAATATCTCAGACTAAAGTTCGATTATAATTTGCATTGCTGGAATCCTTGCAAGACAGCCAATAATTTGAATATACTGTAAACGTCATATTTTGCTCAAGATATAAAACTTGTAGTACATTAGTGTACAATACTGTCGTACATTTTATAATACAGTATAAAGTTTTTCAACTGTATTTTTGGGTAGATTTACATAAATTTCTTCATTTATTTTCATCCATTTACATGCATGCACACACCATACTAAAAGAAACGTAAAAGAAATAAATGACCTTAGTGCAAAGCTGGAGTGTACATGTACTAATTTGATTATGTTACTAAAATTGTTATGTCTAGTGCAAATTATAGCATGTTTATATTCAAATTAATTAGTATCTTACAAGAATCCCAGCAATGTAGATTATATTCACCCAGGTCATTTCACTGGCTTTTTATAAGAGAGAAGCTTAGTCACTTAAGAACTGATAAATATACATGCGTTAAACCTGGGCCTGTGCTAACTGTCAAACTGCTCCCCTCCGCCCACGCCCCCTTGCTCGCACGCTCCCTCCCCCCCATCTGCCCAGCGTTGCTGGAATCCTTGTAAAACAGTGAATAATTTTAATATAAACGTCATGTATTTTGCACAAGATATAAAAATTAGTCACCTGTATCACATTACAGTAGTGATTTAAGAGTAAAAGTGTATATGTACGAATATAGTATTCCACATATACTGCCAGATCTGGGGTCACTAAATTTAAGGGGATAACTTAACTCTAAACTTAATTTCTAAGGGTCGCTGCCACCAGACCCCCTCTGGACAGCATGTAGCTCGTTAGGTAGCGGGCAGAGTGGACTAGGCATTGGGTTAGGTTTTCCATTGACCAGATCGATGAGGGTAAAGAAGGGGGAAACCAAAACATGTCTTAATTGATTTATTCCTTATAAAACATACTGGTAAAAAAAACATTTACATGAATTGGCCTTCCTCAGAAGAACAACAGAATTTTGGTTACCCAGACTCTTACATTACTGGCGGGTCATCCACCTACTTATTGCATAACAAATGGGGAACGCCGTAGCTCGGTCGTTCCTTCTTACACATCCCTTAACACATCAGACTGCTCCACTTGGGTGGATTGTAGCACCGTCGGTTATCATACATAGTAGCACCATCTCAACACACCTGTTACACTCCATACCTGCAAGTATGTGACTCCTTGTGACTTTTAGGTATACACAACGGACACCTCGTTCGCACACCGCCCTCGGTGGGTAGAGACGAGGGCTTCACCTAGAGACATACCAGCACTATTTCTACGCCTGGTATTATAGGTCGCTCCAAGTGACGACCGCCGTTTCTCACGGTCTCCTTAGTTGTGACTATTCATGTGGAGTGGTGCGCTGGGAATAATTCCCACTCGGTGTAACGCTCAAGTGGACAATGGCGGCCGGGCGGCAAGATACTCCGGCCACATGGCACCTGTGGTGACGGCAGAACGGGAAAAACTAAGCAATAATGCCTGATGGGCGGTTATCCCACCCCTTAACACATCCCTATCACACTTGTATATCCAGCAAAGCTTTAAACTGTAGTAACTTCTATTTATCAACCTTAATTGTAGGGCGGGATATAGCCCGCTAGGGCACTGACCTGTGGTGACGGCAGAACGGGAAAAACTAAGGCCGATTTCCCGCCGCTTCTCGTCACATAGGCCTACAGTTTCCAATCCTCAATTTACACTTTTGTTTCTTATGGTTCTCACCTGAACACTTTACGGTATATTGTCACTCATTTCTTAACAACACATATATTAATCCTAAATTACACACTAAGGTAAGGTCTTGGTTTGCTAGTGCTTGGGTAAATGCCTGAGATTATAATATTAATGAGGCATCTGAGGCGGGTACATGACGCGCCTTGAAACAAAAGCCGAATGATCATGGCCGGGGTGTATCAACGTCACTTAAAAACTGTAATGAGGGATCCTCCTCTCACACATTGCACTATTTGAACACAGACATAAGATTCTCTGATCATTGTACCTGTCGTGGGTATAGGTCACGTGAGGCTACGAGGTGTATTAAATTCATACCGACGCATACACGATATTTCCTTTCCGGTATAGTTTCTAGATCACTGTCAACACCTCACATAGTTCTGATACATTTATCCTTTTTCCAGATCATTGTTCTCATGTATTTTCATATGATATCTGTTGGAGTTATGTTCGCTACACACCCACAGACGTAAATAGTAGGACCTTCAAACCCTGATCCACACTTAGTCTTACAGTACACTAGTCCGGCTCAACTGGACTTTAACATTCATCTTATGCCTACCCTGAGTGATCCTTAATGCTATGAATACATACAGTACACTTGATATGATATAACTATACCTGGGTACAATACAACACATGGTCTAGGAACCTTGAGTAGGTGAGTTGTCCTTTCTCAATGTTTCTCGTTTTCTGAGGTTCTACAAGCGCGGTGCATTTGAATGTTATGTAGCGTAATATGAATTAGATGGGATTTTTAGGGATGACAATGATGTGCACAGTACACACATACATTTAAGTATACAGTAAATACAAAGTTTATGTGATGACCGGACAACGTCCATTTCGGTTAACGTCACGTTTCCAAGAACGTATCTAGGACGTTAACTGGCACATGACTATATGGAGGTTCCTTGTTGCTGCTGTGTATGCGGTAAGACTGTTGTTTGCCAGGTTAATATAGGATTTTGCCCTAAGTGTTCTCAGGTGTTAATTCATAATTGTATTCTTTCTTGTAATGTTATTGATGCAGTTCATATATGTATTGATTGTATAGTTCAGTAATTTTAGCTGTGACTGTAGAAAGCTAGACAAAATTAACATACAGCTGAAAATTTCAGGAAAGCTCCCCAATATTATTCTTTAAAACATACTAAAAGTCCTCCAACATTCCCTTTCTGTTTCACAGTGAAAATGACACTGTTGCCTAGCAAACACTACAGTTGCACATTTCCAACAATTCTGAACTCTTTTGGTACCATCAGTCAGCTAAACAAAAGTCATTCCTGATTGTCTTTAATGTTACGAAATGTCTTTTCTAATCTCATTTTGTGATTATATATTAGTCTGAGAATATTATGTCAACTACAAGTTCTCATAGTGTCTGTATTTTCAGCTGCAAATTATTTATTTATGAGAGTGCAGGCATATATGTTGGGTCGTTAATGTTTATGGCTAATTGATATTTCACATATTGTATATCATTTGAGCAGTGGCGTGTATTCATAAGAAGCAAGGTAAGCATTGCTTACCCTATAACAATGATTCCCTTCCAAATAAAAATATCTTATTTAATTAACATATTATTTAATTCAATCGTGTATAGCATTGTGCATTTTTTTTTGTCCCAGTTAATTTGTGAAACTTGCAAGACGGGCATTTTCCGCTTGAAAATCTATCCCTCAAGTACGCAATATTCCACTGCAGTACCCTCGTTCCCCCACGCTCACAGCGTCAATGGTATGCCATTGCCAGACGTAAGATGAGAACAAATAATTTAACTTATGTTACTCCCTTTTTTCCAAACCCATGTAAATAAGGTTCAGATCAATTTAATAAGCTGTGGAAAGCATTCTGATGCTGGAATGTCCCCTCAATAATATTTGTTATTATCAGTCAGTATAATTAATTGTGCTAGAAATTTGGACAACGTAAGCACAGCGTCCTCCCTGGTCCCCCTCCCCCACCCCCTATACTCGCTGCCAGCAGCACTGCAGCATTACCAGTTCATTAATTATTTTTTCAATGATAAATTCGTATCCGTAAATAATAATTATCTGACCTTTTTTATGTTTCACAGTTTCATAGACTATTGGACTCATTATCATAGTACTTGAATAATGTCATTGTCATTTTGGAATAATATAATAAATTAATAATGGCTATAAACTTTTTTCGAATTGATAGATTTTGTTTTGAAAGAGATGGTATCACTGTATGAGGCTACGGTCTATGTCAACACTCAACGTAAGAAATTCAGTTGACTTTCAGAGGTCATGATGTGTGAGTGCGACGCATTTATTTGGATTAATATACCCCCAAACTGAAAATGCAGTCGCAGGAGGAGCAAAGTTCAGCATGTGCATGCACTGTATGTGATCTACTAAAGAATTCTTTTAGATCTCGTGACTTTACAAGTAAGAAAGTTATTGTGGAAAATGGCAGGCATATTCCTAAACTGAGCATTAGCTTAAAAGTAAAAAACTGTGTTCGAAAATTTAACAATCAAATGTACATGATCAATGACTGGCTTGCTGGATGTAGAGCGCAGCTTCTCTGCTTTGAAGCGAATTAAAATGTACTCAAGAAATTTTCAAGGTCAAGAAAGATTGCAAAGTTTAGCCCTTCTATCAATTGAAAAAGAAGTATTGCATAATCTTCAGAGCAAGCCAGAATTTTACACCAAAGTTACTGATCATTTTGCTCGTAAGCCAAGAAGAATTCCATTGAACTATGTTTAAAACGGTAAGTTAAAATAATATTTTGTTAATTACTTCCTATTTTATAATTATGTTAAAAGAATAATAAAATGATATTAATATTCTTACTCCAGCTTCATCAGAGATCTTACCAGCGTCATTTGCTTACCCTAGCATTCTTCTCACGACACGCCACTGCATTTGAGTATGATGAAGCCAGAGGTGTACACAAGGTAATCAATGCATTCTTTTCTTACAGGTGTCAAGATGAACAATAACTGTGGTATATGTGGCCTTTGACTGGACTCTGGTGCCATTGTTCATGTGAAAAGAGGACTCGATACGCTCTTGAAATCTAATACTGAGCGGAATGATGGTCTTGCTGAATACTTTCAAAACAAATAGTGCTCTTTCCAGCGCTGAAGGATGTCTTCTTTGTCTTTAATTAGGGAGTTACCGTCGGAGGAGCCGAGGGGGGCTGTGCCATAAAATGTTTCAGTAGAATTGAAAAATGCACATAATCTTGCATTGATCTGCAAGTTTTTGTGTTTCAGATGTTTTATTTTTAAACCAGTCGTTCTTTAGATTGCGAAGTTCACGCTGGACCGCCGCTTTCTTCTTTGTCCGAGACAGGACTGCTCAGTCACACAGACAGGGCCGGATTGCACTGCTGCCTAGATCATCTTATCTGTGCCGCCCATGTGCAGAGTTGTGACTAAGAGACTCCCGGAAGTCATCTCTGCTGTTCCCGTCGCCATAGGACTTTTGGAGGTATAGGGGTTTTGATGGTGATGAGAAGTATGATGAGCTGGATGATGGCTGCTCGTGAGTTGATTTATGTGGTGAAGCAAGAGCGCAGGCTGCAACCACACATCTTGGCTCTCCCTTTTCCTGATCCAGTTTGTTGGGTTTCGCCTTAGTAGCCTGTCCATCATGCATCGCCTTTGTCCGCCAGTGTAGTCGTTGGGTTCCCATGGTGGTCGCCTGTTCCACCTATATCACCGTTGGGGTCTTGTTGGAGCCCTGTAAGCATGTCTGCCTGATGCGGGGCTCCACCGCTGATTTTTCGTTGTGGGTTTACTCCTGTAGCCTTATACCTACCAAGATTAATCTGCAAGGCAGCGGTTGTTAGCCACCAGGATGTGTCCACATGCCAGTGTGCCTATGCAATGTTTCTCTGCTACTCCAAGATCCCCTACTGGTCTAGCTTGGGCCCACGAGGCACCCAGTTATTATGCATTGCCACGAGGAGGCACAGCAGGAGTCTTGATGGTGAAGAGGCTGAGTACTGGCAGGGGAAGACTAATGCAAGTTGCTTCCCTGTTCACCACGAAGGCTAGCCAGCGGCGGTAGCTGAAAGCAAGGGGAAGAATGCACGTATGTACTTGCACGCACATCATGCATGCACGCACTTAATTTTGAATCTTCATGAAAATTCATATTCACAAAGTTTAAAAAAAATCTTTGCATTCTGGTAAATAGATTTCAGTTAGGTCTCTCACCTGTGAAGAAATAATCTCCACCACCAACATTTATACCTTATACATGCACATTAAATTGTGTCCAGCCCTGGGGCAAATATCACTGTTAGAAAGACATAGAATTACTGTATGCCAACCACTATGACTATCATCCCAGGGAGTCACAACATTTGGGGATAAGAACTGCTGCAACTAACACAAATAAATTCATAATCAACAAGAGGTTATTAAAGAAAACATATATTAATCCCTTTACTCAACTTTTTTATTCCAGTTTGGACAGTACTACAGTATATTAACTGCTATATTAGTACAGGCAATTGTAAGATACTCCATGAGGAAGTACTAATGGGTATTACTCAACAACTTTCCATGATCATAAATAAGCTGTGCATCAGAGTAATGTATTTATGCCCTGTTCAATAACATGTTTCACCTTTCATTTATATAGGATAACAATTGAAACTTATGTTACACTTACTAATTATTTAATGAGATAAGAAAAACATGTTCCAGCTTCACAAGAGGAGATAACATTAACTGTGCTTCAAATCAATACAAAGTACAAAACTATCAATGGTGAGGTATGAATAACACACTATTATCAGCTTTTCTACTGGAATAGAATGTACTATCGCGCACCAAATTCGTGTCCACTACCCAGGCTGTGTGTAGGTGGAGCATAACATAGTGAATTCTGCAATCACTGATAACAATAAGAATGTCATGAAGATAGTTAATATTATTAAACATGGTGAGAGATGTGTAATGGGTAAATAAAAGCACTACAACGACCATATCTCTGCCGTTCATGGCTACGACGGTGAGATTGATGGGCACACCAGTAATTAATTCTCCGTGACTACCAGTAATGGTAGTCACGGAGAATACACAAGTTGTTACCATGGTTGGCGGCACCCACACCAGAGGAAGGATATGACGTCGAACACTGAAACATGCCGAGGTCTCATTCCTACCATCGTCGTCACCAACAGGTAAGTCACATTAATTTGTTAGCATTGCCCATGTCGTCCTTATACTATTGCAGGGTGTCCCATGAGTGACAGCAGATATTTTGTAGAGGTGAAAGAATATGTGATATTGAGCCACCACGTCTCTATCTCCTTCCGTTTCCCTCTATCTATAATAAAAGTGTAACCCTACTCAGAAAAAATGATGAATGGGCCCTCCAAACAAATTAAAGAAGAGGTGCACCCCACCGAAATAGGGATGGGCCCTCCATTTCCTTTTGCCTTCTTTTCTCCACATCCTTTCCTCCCTCCCATCGCCCCAGTCACCCCAACCTACCACCCAACACCATGCAGTGGGCAGAAGGCCACACACTTTCTCTCCTCCTAAAAGTCTGTTCCGTTTAACCTACATTCTTTCACTACTAAACCTTCTTCCCCCTTTCCTATATTTCGCTATCGGTATCTCCCGCCCTGACTCCGCCATTTGTAATGATTGCCTTGTGTAATTTGTAAAATCCACCTCACGGCTAAAAGTAAACCGAAAAATCCATATATGTATAGAAGTTTTATACTCAGAATCACATATTCTTTCACCTCTACAAATATCTGCTATAATTAGTGGGACACCCTATTATAATTATATGACGGTTGTTATATGAGCTCCTTAGTTAACTTCACCATAAAAATATGGTGTTTGATGTGCTATGCGTTTGCCGCACGTTACCTTACTCGGTTATGTTACACCCCCAGTTGCAACCTGGGAGTTTGGGTTGGGTAATGTAGTATTTTGAGCAGAAATGGAATTCAAAACGACTCAATGAACATGAAGAAAAACGTTTTTATATAAAGAACCCTAACGTAATGTAACCTATTACAGTTATATGTAATCTGGGACGAACATGTCATAGCTGAAAATTGTCAAAGAAATATGTAAATCAGTGGAAAACCACATATTTTGATTATCAGCGAGGCTAACTACCTATAAACAATTAATATTTGACGATTGGCAAAAGTCCTGGGAAAATGAACCAACAAGTCATAAGCTAAAAATGATCAAATCATCAGTTTATCCTTGGTCATCATCAAAACAATCCTCTCGACATCATGAAACTATTCTGAATCGTCTAAGAATTGGGCGTACGCAATTGATGCATGGCCAACTCATGTCTTCCCCTAATGGAGCCCCACCTATATGCTCCAACTGCCGAACACAAATAACAGTCCAACATATTCTCATTGAATGCCCTATTTATAATCAGTATCGAACAATGTGCTTCACTAACCCTACAGTGTAAGATATTTTAGCAGAGACCCCCAAATTTTCCCTAAGTTCAGTTTTGACCTTTTTGAAATACTGTAATCTCCTCCAAACAATATAACACTAAATTATAGAAACAGAAATATATGTTAACCAATCCCTCTGGCCAGCGATAGGAGAGACTCAAATGGGTGTCAGTGGTCTGGTTAAACTAAATCTTGATGACGATGATGATTATCGGCAAATGTTCACTCTACAGTCGCAGGGGTGGTGGTGGAGGTTTGGGGGGGGAGGGGGTAAGGATCCACTTGCAGTTCACTATGAATACATGAAATAGGAAGGGCTTCTTGGGCAGTTGATCCAAAAAGATTTACCAAAACGTTATGTCAGAGATATAATACTTAACCTAGGTGTTACTAATACCATTAATTTACTCTAGTATATAAAAGCCTGCATCAGTTACCACAACATAATATTACTCTGTCATTTCAGATATGCCTGCAAGACGAGCAAATTCGTCGGCAGTGATTGCTGAGCGAGGCCAAATCATCGGGATGTGGAGAACCGGGGCAACTGTGCCAAACAATGTTGTCAAAGTGGGGAGGAGCACCAAGACGATTAGGAGGTGGATCCGCCGGTGGGAGGAAGAGGGCTCAGTGGAGACAAAACCTCGAAGTGGGAGGCCACGAGTAACGTCGGCAAGGATGGACGCCATGATCGTGGCAGCTGCAACGGCATATCCAATGCGAACATCAGTGGAGCATACTGTACAAGAAATCTGGGCCTAAACTGCCATCACATGACGACGAGACGCTGACGTCATGAAGCTGGGATCGACTGCCATATTCCAACTCTCAAAGGGTGGCTAACACCTACTCACAAGGAGTGTCGACTCGGCTTTGCATTGGAACACCTTCCACATAGAGAAGAATACTGGAGAACCATTATATTTATCTATGAAATGGTGTTCAGGTCAGTGGGAGCCCAAGCAAGGCAGTGCTGGCGGCCCCCCAACACACGCTACCATGAGAAACACATTCAACATCGCGCAGTGAGTGGTAGGGTGTCAGTGTCATCCTGGGGGTGGATGTGGGCACATGGACCAGGTGAACTGGTCAAGATCAATGGCCGTTTCACTGGTGAGCAGTATGTAGACATCCTGGAGCAAGTACTAATTCCTACAGTCCGGGCTATGGCAGTTCCAGCTTCCCACACTATCAGGCTGGTTCATGACAACAGTCCCATTCATACAAGCAACAAAGTGAAGGACTACCTCCAGGATCACCCTGAAATTGAGGTCATCGACTGGCCAACACTAGGATGTGATATTAATCCGATTGAACATATTTGGGCCATGATGAAACGTGATAGGGATATTGGGGAGCAGCGAACCTGCGCAGCAATAGAGGCCAAAGCTTACGACGTGTGGGAGAGTATACGTCGACGCCCAGGGGTGTGCCTGAAGCTGGTTGACTCCATCCCTAATCGCCTTGATGAAGTCCTGAATGCAATGGGTGGCTGGACCAAATACTAAGATGTGTGTATTGGTGTATTGTTTGGATTTTAGTATTGTTTGTAAATACAATTAATATATATTAACTCACCTACAGTGTTATCTTAAATCCATGTCCTTAATGATGTCTTAAACTATATCGCATGAAAATTCATAACAAAGTAACTTAACAGCCACAAATTATGTATTGTGCAGTATACAATGATCTGTATGACAGTGAAATGCTCATGATGTTCAGCACACAATATTAACGGTAACTGAGCACACTCCAAAATATATGAAGCTTGCATATTGTGGTGGGGTGTTTAAACACTGGAACTTGGAAGAATTGGAACTAGATTAAGTCTGAATACTATTTCACAATACTGATAACTTTTTCACTCCACTCTTTTTAACATAAGTATATAATTATATAATATTGCATATTATCACAAATATTTATTAAGCAAAGGATGGGTGGAATATAAATAAATATTACCATAATCTCTTTGTCAGAATAACAACAAAATTGTGACGCGTTCGCTGAGTAAAACTAGCTGACCAAGGCCCTTCACTTCTGATTCTTGCATATTTCACTTTTATCCTTAATATATTCCATTCTTTAAAGTATCATTGTGACCTGAGCGGCAATAAGCAACCAGGGCACTGCACCTGTTCCATGAATTCATAACCATAAAGAAACAATTGTAAGACAAAACGTAGTTAAAAAGGCAGCTTGAAATTATGGTGGAATTAATAATAAATAAACCTGCCTCTCATCCAGCCTCCACCTCCTCTATCCCCCCCCTTCCACACACACACACACACTACAGTGGGCGACATCTGTTGGCCGACCATAGCATTTCCCCTAGCTGTTTCGAAACTTCAGACTCGAGGCTATTCGAAACTTCACTGTGGCTGGGTAGTGGACACGACTTTTGTGCACGATAGTACACTCATGCGCCATAGTTTCAATGCACCCTCTATCCATACTCATGGCTCGAGGGAAGTCGTAGTCAGGGCTGCAAACCAAACGGTCCCTCTTGTATAGTGATGGTAAATAAAGTGTCGTGAAGTCACTAAAAACCCTGTATCGTGGTGCATATATTCTCTCAAATATTACATCATGAACTGCTATTCGCACAATACAGCGAAACTTCGAGCTACCACATTGCACCACTGAATGATGGGTGGGGGGAAGTGAGAGGGCGGGAGTGAGTGGGGGGAAGTGAGAGGGGGGAAGTGAGAGGGGGGAAGTGAGAGGGGGGAGTGAGAAGGGGGAAGTGAGAGGGGGGGGGCGTTCGGTATGAAGCCAAGGCTACGACTTCCATCGAGTCAGGAGTAGAGGTAGAGGGTGCATAAACTATGGCGTGTGAGTGTACCTTTGGTTATATCAGGTGCTACGATTGTTGAACCTTTGGAGAGAGTTGATAGAAGCACCACTTCTCCATAAAGCTTGGTATATACTCGCTAGTTCGTGTGAAGTTCACAGGAGTCTCGAGGTTGTTCATCTGCTCTTCAAACATTTTCAAGGCACTTTCAGACTGGATTCCAGTTGCCTGTAAATATTACACTATGATAATATAAAAGAATAAGAGATACACAGTAGATTCACTGCATCATCTAATAATCTAAAAGTGCAGTCACATCACAGACTCATTAGAAAAATATTTCCTATTTGTAAATTACAGTAAATTCCTGTAGTGTGGCAGTCAAACATAACTATCATTTAGTGTGGCAGTCAAACATAACTATCATGTAGTGTGGCAGTCAAACATAACTATCATGTAGTGTGGCAGTCAAACATAACTATCCACTCCACCACCAGCCCCTGCCCGGATCCTTTCTGCACAGTAAGTCACATGGTGTAGAGAGGGGGAATGGTCTACTTTGGGGAGAACCGTATGTTCGGGGGGGGGGGGGGGGGGGGTTGTCGTTTGTTGGAGGGAGAGCCAGTTGCTGGGAGCATTTGTTGGGGAAGAGGCCCGAAGCCTGTTTGTTGGGGGAAAGACTGTGGACCAATTCAATGGGTTGAGGACCATTTTTGATTTATGGGGGTCGTTTGTTGAGGGTAGGGTCGTTTGTTGAGGGTAGGGTCGTTTGTTGAGGGTAGGGTCGTTTGTTGAGGGTAGTGTCGTTTGTTGAGAATAGTCCCTTTGTTGGAGGAGGGTCCTTAGCTGAAGGTAATGTCGTTTGTTGAGGGTAGGGCCGTTTGTTGAGGGTAGGGCCGTTTGTTGAGGGTCAGGTCGTTTGTTGGGGGTAGGGTCGTTTGTTGGGGGTAGGGTCGTTTGTTGGGGAGGGCCGTTTGTTGAGGGTAGGGTCGTTTGTTGGGGAGGGCTTTTTGTTGAGGGTAGGGTCGACTGTTGAGGGTAGGGTCGGTTGTTGAGGGTAGGGTCGTTTGTTGGGGAGGGCTTTTTGTTGAGGGTAGGGTCGGTTGTTGAGGGTAGGGTCGGTTGTTGAGGGTAGGGTCGGTTGTTGAGGGTAGGGCCGTTTGTTGAGGGTAGGGTCGTTTGTTGAGGGTAGGGTCGTTTGTTGAGGGTAGGGTCGTTTGTCGAGGGTAGGGTCGTTTGTCGAGGGTAGGGTCGTTTGTCGAGGGTAGGGTCGTTTGTTGAGGGTAGGGTCGTTTGTTGAGGGTAGGGTCGTTTGTTGAGGGTAGGGTCGTTTGTTGAGGGTAGGGTCGTTTGTTGAGGGTATGGTCGTTTGTTGAGGGTAGGGTCGTTTGTTGAGGGTAGGGTCGTTTGTTGGGGGTTGGGTCGTTTGTGGGGGTAGGGTCGTTTGTTGGGGAGGGCCGTTTGTTGAGGGTATAGACGTTTGTTGAGGGTATAGACATTTGTTGAGGGAAGGGTCGTTTGTTGGGGAGGGTCGTTTGTTGAGGGTATGGTCGTTTGTTGAGGGTAGGGTCGTTTGTTGAGGGTATGGTCGTTTGTTGTGGTGAGGGTCGCTTGTTGAGGGTAGGGTCGTTCGTTGAGGGGAGGGTCGTTTGTTGGGGAGGGTCGTTTGTTGGGGAGGGCCGTTTGTTGAGGGTAGGGTCGTTTGTTGAGGGTAGGGTCGTTTGTTGAGGGTAGGGTCGTTTGTTGAGGGTAGGGTCATTTGTTGAGGGTAGGGTCGTTTGTTGAGGGTAGGGTCGTTTGTTGAGGGTAGGGTCGTTTGTTGAGGGTAGGGTCGTTTGTTGAGGGGAGGGTCGTTTGTTGGGGAGGGTCGTTTGTTGGGGAGGGTCGTTTGTTGAGGGTATGGTCGTTTGTTGAGGGTAGGATCGTTTGTTGAGGGTAGGGTCGTTTGTTAAGGGTAGGGTCGTTTGTTAAGGGTAGGGTCGTTTGTTGAGGGTAGGGTCGTTTGTTGAGGGTAGGGTCGTTTATTGAGGGTAGGGTCGTTTGTTGAGGGTAGGGTCGTTTGTTGAGGGTAGGGTCGTTTGTTGAGGGTAGGGTCGTTTGTTGAGGGTAGGGTCGCTTGTTGAGGGTAGGGTCGTTTGTTGAGGGTAGGGTCGTTTGTTGAGGGTAGGGTCGTTTGTTGAGGGTAGGGTCGTTTGTTGAGGGTAGGGTCGTTTGTTGAGGGTAGGGTCGTTTGTTGAGGGTAGGGTCGTTTGTTGAGGGTATGGTCGTTTGTTGAGGGTATGGTCGTTTGTTGAGGGTAGGATCGTTTGTTGAGGGTATGGTCGTTTGTTGAGGGTATGGTCGTTTGTTGAGGGTATGGTCGTTTGTTGAGGGGAGGGTCGTTTGTTGAGGGTATGGTCGTTTGTTGAGGGTATGGTTGTTTGTTGAGGGTATGGTTGTTTGTTGAGGGTATGGTCGTTTGTTGAGGGTATGGTCGTTTGTTGAGGGTAGGGTCGTTTGTTGGGGGAGGGTCGTTTGTTGGGGGTATGGTCGTTTGTTGAGGGTATGGTCGTTTGTTGAGGGTAGGGTCGTTTGTTGAGGGTAGGGTCGTTTGTTGGGGAGGGTCGTTTGTTGAGGGTATGGTCGTTTGTTGAGGGTAGGGTCGTTTGTTGAGGGTAGGGTCGTTTGTTGAGGGTAGGGTCGTTTGTTGGGGAGGGCCGTTTGTTGAGGGTAGGGTCGTTTGTTGAGGGTAGGGTCGTTTGTTGAGGGTAGGGTCGTTTGTTGAGGGTAGGGTCATTTGTTGGGGGGAGGGTCATTTGTTGAGGGGAGGGTCATTTGTTGAGGGTAGGGTCGTTTGTTGGGGTGAGGGTCGTTTGTTGAGGGTAGGGTCGTTTGTTGGGGAGGGCCGTTTGTTGAGGGAATGGTCGTTTGTTGAAGGTAGGGTCGTTTGTTGGGGGGAGGGTCGTTTGTTGGGGTGAGGGTCGTTTGTTGAGGGGAGGGTCGTTTGTTGAGGGTAGGATCGTTTGTTGGGAGAGGGTCGTTTGTTGGGGGAGGGTCGTTTCTTGGAGAGGGCCGTTTGTTGAGAGTCGGGTCGTTTGATGAGGGGAGGGTCGTTTGTTGGAGAGGGCTGTTTGTTGAGGGTAGGGCCATTTGTTGGGGTGGGGTCGTTTGTCGGGGTAGGGTCGTTGTTGTGGGTAGGGTCGTTTTTTTGGGGTAGGGTCATTTGATTGGGGTAGGGTCATTTGATGGGGGTAGGGTCGTTGTTGGGGTAGGGTCGTTGTTGGGGTAGGGTCGTTGTGGGGTAGGGTCATTTGATGGGGTAGGGTCATTTGTTGGGGTGAGGGTCGTTTGTTGGGGGTAGGGTCGTTTGTTGGGGGTAGGGTCGTTTGTTGGGGGTAGGGTTGTTTGTTGAAAGCTTTGTTGGTGATGGACAATGCACCAGCCCACCCTCCTAATTTGTTGGTTGAATTGCCAGAGGAGTTCAACTTCATCACTGTGAACTTCTTGCCACCCAACACAACACCTCTCATCCAACCCATGGATCAACAGGTAATTTCTAACTTTAAGAAGCTGTACACAAAGGCACTGTTTAGAAAATGTTTTGCATCCACTTCTTCCAGTGATGTTAGTTTGAAGGAATTTTGGAAGAGTCACTTCAATATAGTAGACGCTGTTTTTTTAATTACCTCAGCCTGGAAAGAGGTTACTGTGAGGTGTCTTTGTGCTGCTTGGAGGCCATTGTGGCATGAATGTGTGCTTCAAAGAGACTTTGAAGGCTTCGAAGAGTTAGAAGAAGAGGCTGTTTTTTATGAAATTGTGTCTCTGGGCAATTCCATGGGCCTGGAAGTGGATGATGATAATGTTGAGGAGTTGGTGGAAGAGCACAGTAAGGAACTGTCCACTGAGGAGCTGCTTGAGCTTCACAAAGAACAAAACAAGACACTGAAGCGGAGCTTAACTTCTGAGGAGTCAGGGGAGGATGAGGACAAGGAAGAAAGCCACATTATTCCAGCCAAAGGTCTCAAGGATGCGTTCTTTTGCTGGAGCAAACTGTCCAAATTTGCTGAGGATTATCATCCTGATGTTGGTTCTGTGCAAAAGGCCATCAGTGTGTTTAATGACAATGTTATGAACTACTTTTGGAAGGTCCAGAAATCAAGGTTGAAGCAGCCAACCTTGGATTCCTTCTTTACAAAGGTACCAAAAGAAGCTACAGACGAAGAGCCTGTAAGACAGTCACCAAAGAGGGCTAGGAAGGATGACTCCTCTCCTTCCACCTCTTCTCCGTAATTCTCTCCTCCCCCCTCCTCCACTGCCTCCTGTCCTGCATGCTGACCAATAGGGGGCAGTGAAATTTTGCTCAAAGCTGCACTCTTCAGGCATTGTTCCTTATACATATCTAAGACTCCATGCCAAATTTGAAGCTGATATGTCGAGGTTTAGTCTGCCGCATTTTCTACTGAAATTTTTAAATTTACCTACAGTACTAGCCAAACAGCCGCTGTGGCGGTGCAATGTTCTGTTCAGATATTCCTTATGTTGAGGATAATTCAGATGATTCAAGAGATATTCCTCTCGTCCATACTGATGCTGATTATGTCCCTGATCCAAGGGCTCTGACAGACACCAGTTCACAGAACCGGACAAGACTCCCTACACTGGCTGCCGCTTGTGACCGATACTTGATTAGTGATTATGCTGGAGCTGCCATTGCTACTGCCACCTTAACTGACTATGGCATTATCACAAAGGATGACAAGAGTCAGGTTATTGGACCACATAAGCTGCGGGATGCGAGACAAAAATACCGATTTAAGAGGCAAGAAATTGAGATGGCTAGTTTAGATAATTTGACGTCACTCTATTTTGATGGTAAGAAGACCGCCACTCGTGTGATGATAAAGAATGAGAAGACCGAGAAATGGAGTTCGAGGATGATGGTGAAAGATCATTATGTCATCATGGTTGAGCCTGGCAATGAATATCTCACACATGTGACTCCCAAGACTGGACACGGAAAGCAGATTGCCAAAACTATTCACGAGTTTCTGGTGGAGAAAAATCTAACCCAGCAGCCCATTGTGTGTGTTGGTTGTGATGGAACCAATGTAAATGTAGGATCAGAAAATGGAGTCATTCATCATCTTGAAATGTTACTTGGTCACCCGCTCCATTATTTCATATGTCAGCTTCACGGAAATGAGCTGCCTTTCCGCGCAGTTTTTTATCACTATGATGGTAAACCAAGTGGTCCTGAGCATTGGCGTGGTCCCATTGGAAAGCAGATCAAGGAGTTTTTGTCTGAGCTTCCAGTTGTCGCCTTCCAACCAGTCAGTTTCCCTGATTTCCCTGTGTTTAATGATTAAGTGGAGAAAGATCTGTCCTGGGATCAGAAATACCTGTATAGGATTTGTAAAGGAGTTATCACAGGTGTTGTTGAAGATGACTTGGCTGCTATTGAGCCAGGTCCTCCCTGTGTGTCAAGGTGGAACTCCTTATGGAGTAGAATCCTCAGGCTGTATGTAGCAACATCAAGACCCAGCCATGAGTTGAAAAGAATTGTCATTACAATAATAAAGTTCAGTGCTCCAATGTGGTTTTACATCAAGATACACCCTTACGTAACACACGGCTCAAGGAACGCATTCCAGTCCCTGCTATATATGAAACACCTGAATAGTGAGGAGGAGACGATAGTGAAGAAGGCCGTCCAGAGAAATGCATACTTCGCCCACACAGATCAACTTCTTCTTGGTATGTGTGCAGATGAGGACATGACTGTTAGAGAAAAAGCTGTCTCAATGATAAGAAAAATTAGAGAGGAGAATCAGCAAAAGGAAGAATGCACTGGCAGATCTGAAGAGGAGGAGGAAGATTCTGATGCTGCTGTTGACGAGAATTTGTTAAACTATACTGATGAGGAGGGTAAAGATGGAGATGGGAATGAGGATGTGCCTCCTGTAGTCAACATGAGAAAGGTGGTGACTCCGAAACTAAAGTGGCAAGCAAAAAACTATCATTCCATGATTAACTGGAGGAATGAACTCAAGACTGAGCCTCCTTACATTGCTTCTCTGTCAAATCTACAGGTTAATGACATTCTTGAGACACCATTAGTGGTACCCAAGTGGCCAAACAGCACTCAGGCGGTCGAGAGAGGCATAAAAGTGATGACTGAAGCTTGCACTGAAGTGACGGGATACGAATCGAGAGATGGATATATTAGGCAAAGATTATTGTCTAGGAAAATGAAGCCAAGGTTCCGCACAAAAAAGAATTTCAATATGAACTTGTAATGATTTTCTATACGGTGTACCTGTAAAATAACATGTGAATTAAATCGATGTCACCCATGTAAAATTTATCATTATCCTGGAAAACATTAAATTACACCTAATTTTTGGTATACACTAAAAGTTGACAAAAAGTCGTTCGCGATGCGGCAGGGTAAGTATGCATGAAATGGCATGAAATTTTGCACAGGTGTTTGTTACAGCCATACAAACGATGCCTGAAAAGTGCAGCCTGCAACTCAAATAAAAGTGTTTTTTCCCTGCCCCCGACTGAACAACACTAAGGTAAGATAAAGTACCGTATTTTTTACATTTTCCACAGAAAATTTTCAGTGTTAAGTGGTTGTATTTGGGGGCCTGGGACGGATTAATCCTATAACGAACGAATGCTATAACGAACGAGGTTCTAGAACCAATTAGATTCGTTAGAGCATATCCCACTGTACTTGTATTTTTGGTGTTTTTCTATCATTATTTATCGTTTTTACACATTTAGTACATTCACCGGAAGATTCTGACAGGCAAGTGTTGTACATGAACAAGGGGATATGACATAAGTTGTTGGTCTACTTACTCTATTCAGCAGGTGCAACACTGGATTTAATTAAAGGTGGGTCACTTGACTACATGTACAGTAATAATAACAATACAGTATTAATAATAATATAATAAAGGACCATAAAAAAAAATATATATATGAGTGAGAAATCATATATGTATGTTGTGTTGTCAGAGGTAAGAGAAACAATTGAGACCCTGCAATTGTGTGTAAATGAGGCAGAAAGTCAGATTATCAACCTGGGACTTGGTCACATATAGCATCAGGGTCTACCATTAGACAACACATTATGCTTCCAACATCTTCCTGGGTGGTAGTACCTCCCAAAGCCTAAAACTACCTTCACCCTAGCTGGGGGGAGGGGGGAAGGGGTGAGGTGTTCACAGCCGGGTGGGGTTATCAGTCATATAGAGGGAGTTTTAAAGCTTTTTGCTCATAAAATGTCACTGAATTTATTTGGCAGAATATAACTTACATTGCTGGAATTCTTGCAAGATAGTGATTGATTTGAGTACAAACATCCCTTAGTTTGCATTAGACATTAATTTTTATTAGTAATTAACTTAGTGCATTTGAGTACAGGTTTGCCCAAAGGACAATTATTTCTTTTACTCTTTTTTACAATATGTATCTAGGATAGTGTGTGCATGTAAATGAGTAAAAATAAATGAAGAAAGTTTCTGTACTTATATTTCCCCAAAATACGAGTTGAAAAACAACCATAACACCTCACAGCTTGGCCCAGTAGCCTGGTGGTTGCAGTGATGAGTCTAACTCGGCTACAATGCCATGATTCATCACTACTAAGCATTATTGTATTGTATCAGTAAAAACTAATAATAACAGTAAACCCAGTGAAATATAGCAGGGAGGGAGGAGAGTTCAGTGCAGTTAACTAGCAGTCACATGACTCACTCCTCTTACCCGCACCCGTTGCCAGGAGTACGATCAAAATACCTATGAGATAAATAAATATCTTGTGGTCTAATATGAAAACGATGATGGGCTCAGTGGTAAACATTTACCTATGAAAACATTATAAGAAACATTGTATCATTACTTGAGTGAATGAAATATTCCCACAAACAACAACTGACAACTGTTTGTTTCCCAGCTCCAGGCCAACCAGCGCCCATGGGCCTAAAACGTTCTTGTTCTGTTTTGGGAATACTTCTTAGGGAGGCTTCTGAGCCCAGAACCCCTAAAGTTTTTGTCCAAATCTTCCCAAATCCAGGTTTACAGGGTGTGGATCTTTGAGGGTTAACTGTATTTTAGCCATCTCGCCCTCCTAAATTTATCTCTATCTCACTTGTCTTCCTTTGATCAGGTATGTGACTGGGTCTTGGAGAGAAAAAAAAAAAGTGAGCTGGGAGGGTCCGGGGAAACAACTACCCGGGAAGTTTTTACTATATTTAAATTAATTTCTCACATTGTTACTCATCTCGTGAACACCTAATAGTTATGATACACAGTGCCTAAAATAAAACATATATGTTTATTGCAACAATATTTTGTCAGGCTTATATTCTTTATAATTTTACTTGTTACCAAACTTGAAGTTGTTTAATATTTTTAATTGTGCACCATTACTGAGAGAAGATACACTAAAAGACAAGCTTTTTTTTTGTACTGCATCGTGAGAAATCTAAATTTAGTATATATTTACCAAAGGGATTTATGCACCAGCAACGGGGGTTTCAATATCATATGTAGTACTAAAATAAGAAAAATAAGATGTTCCATGACGTATACAAACAAAATATTTAGTTTTCTTTCCCATGTAATATTCACCCATTTGGTTTTGTTTTATTCTTAGTTTGAATTGTATCAGCTAGTCCATCACCAACAAAGCTTTCAACAAACAACCCTACCCTCAACAAACGACCCTACCCCCAACAAACGACCCTACCCCCAACAAACGACCCTACCCCCATCAAATGACCCTACCCCCATCAAATGACCCTACCCCCAACAAACGACCCTACCCACAACAAACGACCCTACCCCCGACAAACGACCCCACCCCAACAAATGGCCCTACCCTCAACAAACAGCCCTCTCCAACAAACGACCCTCCCCTCATCAAACGACCCGACTCTCAACAAACGGCCCTCTCCAAGAAACGACCCTCCCCCAACAAACGACCCTCTCCCAACAAACGATCCTACCCTCAACAAACGACCCTCCCCTCAACAAACGACCCTCACCCCAACAAACGACCCTCCCCCCAACAAACGACCCTACCTTCAACAAACGACCATTCCCTCAACAAACGGCCCTCCCCAACAAACGACCCTACCCTCAACAAACGACCCTCACCCCAACAAACGACCCTACCCTCAACAAATGACCCTCCCCTCAACAAATGACCCTCCCCCCAACAAATGACCCTACCCTCAACAAACGACCCTACCCTCAACAAACGACCCTACCCTCAACAAACGACCCTACCCTCAACAAACGGCCCTCCCCAACAAACGACCCTACCCTCAACAAACGACCCTTCCCTCAACAAACGACCCTACCCTCAACAAACGACCATACCCTCAACAAACGACCCTCCCCAACAAACGACCCTACCCTCAACAAAAGACCCTACCCTCAACAAACGACCATACCCTCAACAAACGACCATACCCCCAACAAACGACCCTCCCCCAACAAACGACCCTACCCTCAACAAACGACCATACCCTCAACAAACGACCATACCCTCAACAAACAACCATACCCTCAACAAACAACCATACCCTCAACAAACGACCATACCCTCAACAAACGACCCTCCCCTCAACAAACGACCATACCCTCAACAAACGACCATACCCTCAACAAACGACCATACCCTCAACAAACGATCCTACCCTCAACAAACGACCATACCCTCAACAAACGACCATACCCTCAACAAACGACCCTACCCTCAACAAACGACCCTACCCTCAACAAACGACCCTACCCTCAACAAACGACCCTACCCTCAACAAACGACCCTACCCTCAACAAGCGACCCTACCCTCAACAAACGACCCTACCCTCAACAAACGACCCTACCCTCAATAAACGACCCTACCCTCAACAAACGACCCTACCCTCAACAAACGACCCTACCCTTAACAAACGACCCTACCCTTAACAAACGACCCTACCCTCAACAAACGATCCTACCCTCAACAAACGACCATACCCTCAACAAACGACCCTCCCCAACAAACGACCCTCCCCAACAAACGACCCTCCCCTCAACAAACGACCCTACCCTCAACAAACGACCCTACCCTCAACAAACGACCCTACCCTCAACAAACGACCCTACCCTCAACAAATGACCCTACCCTCAACAAACGACCCTACCCTCAACAAACGACCCTACCCTCAACAAACGACCCTACCCTCAACAAACGGCCCTCCCCAACAAACGACCCTCCCCAACAAACGACCCTCCCCTCAACGAACGACCCTACCCTCAACAAGCGACCCTCACCACAACAAACGACCATACCCTCAACAAACGACCCTACCCTCAACAAACGACCATACCCTCAACAAACGACCCTCCCCAACAAACGACCCTTCCCTCAACAAATGTCTATACCCTCAACAAACGTCTATACCCTCAACAAACGGCCCTCCCCAACAAACGACCCTACCCCCACAAACGACCCTACCCCCAACAAACGACCCTACCCTCAACAAACGACCCTACCCTCAACAAACGACCATACCCTCAACAAACGACCCTACCCTCAACAAACGACCCTACCCTCAACAAACGACCCTACCCTCAACAAACGACCCTACCCTCAACAAACGACCCTACCCTCGACAAACGACCCTACCCTCGACAAACGACCCTACCCTCGACAAACGACCCTACCCTCAACAAACGACCCTACCCTCAACAAACGACCCTACCCTCAACAAACGGCCCTACCCTCAACAACCGACCCTACCCTCAACAACCGACCCTACCCTCAACAGTCGACCCTACCCTCAACAAAAAGCCCTCCCCAACAAACGACCCTACCCTCAACAAACGGCCCTCCCCAACAAACGACCCTACCCCCAACAAACGACCCTACCCCCAACAAACGACCTGACCCTCAACAAACGGCCCTACCCTCAACAAACGGCCCTACCCTCAACAAACGACATTACCTTCAGCTAAGGACCCTCCTCCAACAAAGGGACTATTCTCAACAAACGACACTACCCTCAACAAACGACCCTACCCTCAACAAACGACCCTACCCTCAACAAACGACCCTACCCTCAACAAACGACCCCCATAAATCAAAAATGGTCCTCAACCCATTGAATTGGTCCACAGTCTTTCCCCCAACAAACAGGCTTCGGGCCTCTTCCCCAACAAATGCTCCCAGCAACTGGCTCTCCCTCCAACAAACGACAACCCCCCCCCCCCCCCCGAACATACGGTTCTCCCCAAAGTAGACCATTCCCCCTCTCTACACCATGTGACTTACTGTGCAGAAAGGATCCGGGCAGGGGCTGGTGGTGGAGTGGATAGTTATGTTTGACTGCCACACTACATGATAGTTATGTTTGACTGCCACACTACATGATAGTTATGTTTGACTGCCACACTAAATGATAGTTATGTTTGACTGCCACACTACAGGAATTTACTGTAATTTACAAATAGGAAATATTTTTCTAATGAGTCTGTGATGTGACTGCACTTTTAGATTATTAGATGATGCAGTGAATCTACTGTGTATCTCTTATTCTTTTATATTATCATAGTGTAATATTTACAGGCAACTGGAATCCAGTCTGAAAGTGCCTTGAAAATGTTTGAAGAGCAGATGAACAACCTCGAGACTCCTGTGAACTTCACACGAACTAGCGAGTATATACCAAGCTTTATGGAGAAGTGGTGCTTCTATCAACTCTCTCCAAAGGTTCAACAATCGTAGCACCTGATATAACCAAAGGTACACTCACACGCCATAGTTTATGCACCCTCTACCTCTACTCCTGACTCGATGGAAGTCGTAGCCTTGGCTTCATACCGAACGCCCCCCCCCCCTCTCACTTCCCCCTTCTCACTCCCCCCTCTCACTTCCCCCCTCTCACTTCCCCCCCTCTCACTTCCCCCCACTCACTCCCGCCCTCTCACTTCCCCCCACCCATCATTCAGTGGTGCAATGTGGTAGCTCGAAGTTTCGCTGTATTGTGCGAATAGCAGTTCATGATGTAATATTTGAGAGAATATATGCACCACGATACAGGGTTTTTAGTGACTTCACGACACTTTATTTACCATCACTATACAAGAGGGACCGTTTGGTTTGCAGCCCTGACTACGACTTCCCTCGAGCCATGAGTATGGATAGAGGGTGCATTGAAACTATGGCGCATGAGTGTACTATCGTGCACAAAAGTCGTGTCCACTACCCAGCCACAGTGAAGTTTCGAATAGCCTCGAGTCTGAAGTTTCGAAACAGCTAGGGGAAATGCTATGGTCGGCCAACAGATGTCGCCCACTGTAGTGTGTGTGTGTGTGTGGAAGGGGGGGGATAGAGGAGGTGGGGGCTGGATGAGAGGCAGGTTTATTTATTATTAATTCCACCATAATTTCAAGCTGCCTTTTTAACTACGTTTTGTCTTACAATTGTTTCTTTATGGTTATGAATTCATGGAACAGGTGCAGTGCCCTGGTTGCTTATTGCCGCTCAGGTCACAATGATACTTTAAAGAATGGAATATATTAAGGATAAAAGTGAAATATGCACATGAAGGTTTGCTCCTGCGGTTGTGCTGGTGAGCGACCTCATTATATTGTGTCTGTTCTTCGTCCTGTGCCTGAGATACTCGAGTTGCGGCTTGAAAGTGAGTTTCTGGTCAAACCAGATTCCAAGACACTGGTGGGTGTTGGTCCAGACTACCGGCGTGTTTTGTATGGAGAGCATCTTGTCTGGTGTGTCTGTGCAGATGGCCATCGCTTTCGACTTGGCTGGATTTATCTTGAGTCCAAGTGTGTTGCACTCCTCTTCTATAAGTTGGAGTGCGTGTTGCATGTTGGCTAGTCTGTTTGATCCTCTTACGATAAGCTGTAAGTCGTCTGCATAGCATAGGAGCTTGGCTGTTTGTCTGAAAGGAAGTTTGACAAGATTTTCCATCAGGACATTGAACAGCATTGGACTGAGGATGCCTCCTTGTGAGGCCAGGCATGTTGTGGATTCCTCCCGTACAAGCACCGAACCTTCTCGAATTCCTCAGCCTACGCCTCCAGCGCCGCCCACGGAGCGGGGGTCAACTATCTACCCACGCCTACCCCCACCTTATAAGACCTGACACCGCTGTGACCAGCCTCTTTCTACACAGTGCCACCAGCAAGCAATACCTCCTCCTCCGCGCCAGCCTGGCGGCTCCGGCACCCTCGCCACCTTGGCGTCCCTCAAGCCGTGTGCTCCTCTGGGCACCCTCACCAATCAGCTCTCTCCTACTCAACGCTTGTTACCATGCTGCCTACCCAGTAACAAGCTGCATTGTACATCCAATACAATATGTATACAGTGAGCACATTGTGAGTTTCCTTTCTCCATCCCACAGGCACACCCGGCACTCTGGTCCTAGCGTTGCTAAGTGTGCGTCGCACTGGAGAGTAGGTCTACCGCCACCGCTGGCTGTGCACTGATTGGCTGGTACGCGCGCGGGAGCTCAGTTGTCCCTTCCACTACAACCCTACCAAAAACACCACAGGTTTCCTGGTTCCCGGTTTCCTCCTGTGCTAGCACTGGATAAACCGCCCAAACGGCTAGTAAGGTTATAAGTGGCGAATATAAAAAAAAGGTGATAATGTCTTTAAAAAAAACTACTTCCCCTATGATGGTCTTTGGTTGCCACTGCCAGTCACAATATTATTATGCATAGTTAGAAATAGCGGGTTTACTATGGTGCAATAAGCTTATATGTAGTGTTAAATATTTATAAAATATTAATAATACACTTTAAGTAGTTAAAGGGATTTTTTTAATTAAATTTATTTTAGTGAATTTGTAAACGTGTTTATACTGTTCGATTCTTCAGAGACTGACTTAAGTTTAGTTTAACATTAACATATTAACATTACGGGGAATTAAAACCTTAAAAATTATAATAAAAGTAAAATTATTTATAAAATAAAATTTTTATTACTAAAATACTTTTATTATAGTAATGATATTGAAAAAAATTAACCAATGAAAGATAAGAGAGAGAATCGGACAACATCTAGTTGGTCAGTCATGCAGTGGCTGCCGCACTTGTCGACAACAAACTTCACCAATTTCTACATTTTTTAAGTTTCTCAAGAAATGTAGTTATTTTTGGGCGAGGTGGACATAAGAGGAAGTTGTTGGTGAGTTAGTAATTACATATTAAATGTGTATGTGGTGCCCCTTGGGGAAGAAAAGAGAGGAAATATGAGAAGGTGAGTAGGCAGCTACCAAACAGGGAGGTACTACCGCCTGGGAAGATATTGGAAGCATAATGTGTTGTCTAATGGTAGACCCTGCTGCCATATGTGACCAAGTCCCAGGTTGATGATCTGACTTTCTGCCCCATTCACACACAATTGCAGGGTCTCATTTGTTTCTCTTACTATTGACAACACAACATACATATATTGGTTCTCACAATATTGATCTTTTTCATTTTTGTATTTATTATTATTATTATTATTATTATTGGTATTTTTGCGTTTACACACCACACATTCCTACCACTAATCCATTATCATATTCGAATAAGACGTCTAATTATAAGATAATTTTCATCTATTACATAACCGGCGGAAATGTATAATAACGGAGAAAGCGTATCCAAAATCTTATCTTTTTTCAATCATCACGCGCATGCATTCCCATACACGTCACGCGGCCAATCAAAAGCGTGTTTTTTTTTGCAACCAATTAAAATGATTTTGGGTTTAATTTGTGGTATTTTTGGCCCAATCAAATTCGAGTTTTATTTTGGGTCTCATATTTCGAAATTCAAATTCATTTCCGACCATGGAAGTCTGCGATGGGTGTCACTTCAATTATATGGAGCTGATTGCAAGTTTTGGGGGAAAAAACTCGCAAATTTTCGATTGCATGGTGTTCTTCTAACCTCAGTAAAGTGACCTAAGTGCAAGACAATGTAAATACCGCAAAGAACAACATGAGTGGAATCAACGTCAGCAACCAGGCCAATAAGGTAAGAAATAGTTGATTCCATCATATGGTGAGAATCAGTTAGGTTAGGTTCGGTTTTTGTTTTTCTAGTTTTTTTTTTTTTTTTTTATTCGCTCAGCCATTATTTTTTTCGGAAAACGTCCAACGAAAAAATTTGATAAAAAAAACGGCTAATTTACGCCAGAAATGAAGGTCATATTCGGTCTAAACACACAAATACACTAGAAAAATATATTTTTTACTTTCTAACAGAGTGTGGTGCGCAAGTGCAAATTTACTGTATTATTATTTAATTTTTTATTATTAAATTAGTGTATATACCATTCATTTTAGCTTTATCTATGATTACCCCCAAAAAATTATGTAAATCTTGTAGGAAAGTGCAGTGGAATAGTGAAATGTAATGCAGCGCTTTAAAATGGTTGCATCTTATTACATAAGTATGTTATTCCGTCACACAAACATTGCACTACAAGTACTGAACTTGACAAGGGCTGAAACGGTACTGGAGCTATGAAACTAAGTCTGAGCTTATATTCAAAACTGACCTCACTCACATAGGATTAGTGGACCTCTAAAAATGAGAGATTAGCACGGTCAGTGACCCAGGCGGCATCCCTCTGACCATCTGACGTCACGTCCTTCGATAGTCACGGATCACAAAGTCGCCGAATAACCTGACTGTGATACACGACTATTGAAGGACGTGATGTCGGATGATCAGAGGGATGCCGCTTTGTAGTTTGGAAGTTCTGCAGTCGACTTATACGCCACGAATAGGCCTAATTCAAACTTTTAACCTGAAAATAATAGGGTCGACTTATACACTGCGATATAAGGTATATTCCACCTGTTCAGCCGTATTTTGTACTGAAAATTCAAATCTCGCTCCCGATGCATCCACGCTATAGCGAATAAAGAGACTTATTATTGGGCAAGAGTTTTTTTGTCTTAGCCAATGAACAATGCGTGGGTGCTTCGGGAGCAAGATTTGAATTTTCAGTACAAAATACGGCACATGCGCTCTAGATGCTTAAAAAGCCAACATGGAGGTAACGGAGCACTGGGTGAAGGGGGGGGGGGGTCAAAGCTTCTCCGCGAGACATAAACAATACACGGTGACACTTGTGACTGACCAAATGCTGTATAATAATATTGGAAAATTAATACCTCGATTATCCTTAATTTCCGTTGGAAATATCACAGACGAAAAATTTCTTAGAAATGTTTAAGCATTACAAAATATGTATTAATAACAGCGAGAGAAAGACTGGTGCCTTACTATAAATTCCCCTTAAATTTTAACTCTATTTTCATCAGTGAATTATGATATAATAATTTTTATGGAAATTGCTTTTGGTAGATAATTAGGTTAATTTATAATAGTGCACCATTCCTTCTTTGGTTATTAGAAATATGTGTAAAAGAACATAGAAAATCACCGAAAACCGACTTAACTTAACCTAACCTAACAACCTAACCTAACTTAACCTAACCTAATCAGAGGGGTCCAGGGAAGGTAATTGAGAACTACAGTATTCTTAATGGTTGGTAGTTTATTAACAACATTATTCAGAATGAACAGTTACACTTTCCTAGCTAGTTAAACAGGGGTCACATGATCGCAATATATATTGTGAAACGGTTAAAACCTTAAGGGTACTTACTTAGATATATCTCTCCATGCTGAAAACCTGCCGACCCCCCCACACACTTAACCAACACTAACCAGACTGAGTACCTTCTTGCTGGGCATAAACTCTAGCTTCCAGCCAGTAAGCACAGTTAGGCTTATGATGTCACACTCACAGGTCACTGTGATTGGCTCAGGCTCATGTCTCAGGCTTCTCGGGCACTCCTGGTTTTAGCGGGAACACTGTGTTATGGTGGGTAATCTTTGTCTAAGCAGAATTTTCTTGTATTTCCTATAAAACATGACACAATTTACTCCAAAATTCATGGCATTATTACAACTCCCCCTAGTCGCTTAAATGAAAATTTGTAAGATGTTGACAAAATATTTTTGCAAAATATTCTTTCCTAATCCAAGCTGGAATATCTAACATTAATTAGCATAATCAAATTGACAATACATATTATGTTTCTCAGTATTTACACATCAAACTGTAATTTGCTAGATATCACTTAACTGACAAAAAGGTCTGTAAGTAGATTAGAACTAATGACATAGGTTGACACAAATGGAAAGAAAATAAATTCTAGTAAATGTCTAAATAATAATAAATTCCTCTTAGTCTTTAAGGTAATAAAACTAGAAATTGCTGAAAACAAACATAAATAAAAATGTCAAAATGAATCACACAAAATCATGAGAACTAAAATGATGGATAAATTCAATATACAGTGGTCCCTCGGTTAACGAGCACAATCCGTTCCAGCAGGTTGCTCGTTAACCGAAACCATTGTTTCAATGGGTTTTTGGGTAATTGGTTCCAGCTCACCAAAAATTGCCTAAATTCAACAAAAAAGTTAGAAAAGTACACTTACTTTGAGGTGTGTATGTAGAAGGCTCCTGGATGATGATGATGGGAATTAGAATGGGGGTGGAGAAGAAGGGAGAAGAGAAGACATTGGGGTGGAAGAGAAGTCACCCCATGGCACCATTTCACCCATAAAATTTTAGTTCTCTTGATGTAATTCAAGATTATTTTCTTTAAATCAACACTGCACTGCATTATATATTGTCAATATGTAAAATAAATTTCAAAATGACCAATAATTTGCTTGGAAACACAGAAAAAAAAGCGTTCAGTTGAAGAGAGTCTCAAGCAAGATGTTACCTCCACTGAAAACAGAGAGAGACTAACGCCTGTCTGGTGTGTTAACAGGCTGGATGGCACGCCAGAAACTAGTTTCTTTACCTTCAATTATGTTCAATAATTGTTAAAATGACTAAAAAAGTTAATATGAAACTTTTAAAATTATTGAATAGTATAAACTTCTTGATATTTACTGAAATAGTCAGGAATTTAAGCCCTAAAACCGATTACTGTATTGGCGGACTAATACTACAGCTGGTGGACCGCCAAATGCAAGCGAAAACATGTTGAAGTCGGCTCACAAAAAACTCGTTAATCGAGGGATTGCTCGTTAACCGAAGTTAAGAACTTATGGAAGGTAAATCGTTAACCGAAATCTCGTTAACCGAGGGATCACTGTATAAAGTACATGCTATAGTTCGCATTAGACATACAAATTTTACTTTTAATTAATTTTATTACACAGGGCTAAAAAAAATTTCTCTTGTGCAAAATATATGACGTTTATATTCAAATTATTTGCTGTCTTGCAAGGATTCTAGCAATGCAAATAATATTCTAACTTTAGACTGTGATATTATATAAGATTAAAAAACATTAAGCCTATAACCACCCAACCCTGGCTGGGAAGATAGGGAGGGGGGAGGGAGGTGACAGTGACACGTTTGGCAGTTGGCGCCGAATGTCTAGTGAAGTACTCTATTTATTTGTTTATGTCCTTTAGATTGAGTTTTTGCTTTTTGTTTATAAAATGTCACTGAACTGACAGGGAGAATATAATTTACTTTCCTGGAATTCTTGTAAGATAGTGATTAATTTTAATATAATCATGCTATAGTTTGCACTAGACAAAAATTTTAGTAATCATTTAGTACATTATTTTGAGGACATGTACAGTACAGCTTTGCCCTTAGGACAGTGTAGCGAATTTTAAAATATGATGCGCCAGATTGATTCATGCAAAATAGGAAAGATTCGCTTTAAATTAAAACATTGTCCTTAATTTTGGGTGTCGCTTTAAATCAATAATCTTAAATTAAAATGCTTTAAATCGATGTTCTACTGTACAGGGATGACCTAAACTTAAAATTTACCCAATATAGCCTATCTTGAATCTAAACATCAAAGCACTCTATGTAGTTTTAGTAAAATTTTACCCATTAATTAATATAAATGATGATATATCCGAGTGGTTCATTAATGAATCATCAAAACAATAACAGCACCATGTTGTCATGTTTAGCTTGCATCAGGCATTATGAAAACAAAGTCCAGACAATGTCATCGCTTCTAAATTTACTCTTATCTCCATCTAGTACTGATATACTTTGTAAATGCACTGAAATCTTTTTTTAGAAAATCTACCATGTAAGAGTACAGTAATATCCCGCTTAACGTGGTTTCGCTTATCGCGTTTTACCGTATACGCGGTGCCTCGCCAGAGCCGAACTTTCACTTAACGCGGGTTTTTTCCACGTATACGCGGCGAGTGTCCGGCTTGAGACGCTATTTTTAGATTCGCCCCACCTGCCTCCTCCCTCTGCTTGGGCAAGCCACGCTGTAAGGTTGCGCAGTGGATGTCTCTGTTGCGTTATCACTGAAATCATTTGCCGTATCGGACTGTGATTGGCCATGCATCCCTACCCCCCCTCTGCTGCTAGCTGTAATTGGCTTAAAGTATTATGACGTGTCCACCCGGGGGAGGGAGGGAGGGAGGAAAGACGACGCTTCACCTAGCTGCGGCAGTTTCATCCCTAAGGCCACTCCCTGTATATGTGAACCCATTGTTCTGTGAAATGGCTTCCGCCGGACCACCACCGCCACCAGAGAGAGACCTTTCCTTACCTGGACCCAGCCACCCTAAGCCCAAGAAGACACGCCGTGGTCTAAGCTACGAAGTGAAGTACCAGATCATTCAAGATTTGGAGAAAGGAACACGGCAAGTTGATCTCGCGCGCCAGCATGGCGTCAACGAATCTATGATTCGCACTATCAAGAAGGATGCAGCCAAGATCAAAGAGCACATGAAAATCACCAAGTCTGCAGGTGCTTCAACGATCAGGTATTGCCAAAACAGGGTGCTGGCAAAAGTGGAAAATTTGCTGGTGAGTTATTTGATTCGTCAGGCGCGACGCAACATGGCGGTGGACACGCGCTCAGTGCAGGAGTATGCATGTGAGCTATACGCAGCAGTGTCACGTAAGCTGGGAATTGCAGAACCCAAGCCCTTCAATGCTTCCTCTGGTTGGCTGCATAGGTTTAAGAAGAGGAACAAGATCACCAACATCAACATTGGTGGTGAGGAAGCGAGTGCTGACCGTGTGGCGGCTAGAGATTTTCCTCCGTTCTTACGTGAGATTATGGAGGAAGGACGGTACACCGACGACCAGGTGTTTAACATGGACGAATCTGGTCTTTTCTGGAAAAAGCTACCGTCTAAGACCTTCGTTGTAAAGAATGCCAGCAAGATTCGGGGCTGGAAGATGCAGAAGGAACGCAACACCGTCCTGTTTACCACCATTGCCTCCGGTACCTGTAAACCAAAGTTATCGGTGATTCACACAGCCCGCAAGCCGCACGCCTACAAGAATATGGACATGAACACGCTTAATGTCCACTGGCTAACCGCACTTAAGGCGTGGATGTCCTCTTCTCTGTCCCTCTTCTGGTTTGATGACTGTTTTGTTCCTGACGTGCCGAAATTATGCGAGCAACAGAATGTTCCATTCAACATTTTGTTGCTCCTTGACAACGCACCTGGACACTCGCCCCTACTTATGGATCGTCACCCCAACGTAAAAGTGGTCTTCCTTCCTCCCAACACTACGTCATTAATCCAGCCCATGGACCAGGAGTTGATCTGCAATGTGAAAGCTGCGTACTCTGCAAAGAAGTTCAAGCTCCTGAACGACTCTACCAACACCAAGGATGAGTTGCGTAAGCTGGGTGACACCGACAGCGAGAGTAAAAGCGACGAGGACAAGGAACAAGAGGTGGCGACTCAAGAAGTTCTCGTCAAACAATTTTGGAAGAAGTTTAACGTCAAACAAGCTGTAGACTTCTTGGTGGAGGCATGGGATCAGCTGTCTATTGCTACGATTCGTCACGCATGGAGACATGTGTTGCATGGCATACCAGGTGAGAGGAGGAGTGAACCTGTGACTGGTGAGGTTCAGACTGTTGCAGTAGCAGTGGACCCTGCCAGAGAAGCTGCGCTCAATATTACAGCTGAAGGCTTCTCCGAGACCACCAACGAAGACATTGTGGAGGTGATCAGAGATCCTGAAGTGACTGCCGACGAGATGTTGGAAGAAGATCACGTCAGTGAAGAGGAGGAAGAAGGTGCGTCATTCTCCGAAGAACACAGTTTAAGTCATAGTGATATTAAGGGTGCCATGCAGTGTGCAGAGAAAATGAAGTCCTTCCTTTCCCGCGACAATGACGATGACCGCTATGAAGTCTTCCATACCCGGCTGGTGCAGGCTATGGAGCCGTACATCACGGTGTATCAAGACAACATAAACACCAGCCGTCAAAAAAGCATAACCGAGTTCTTCGCCCGCAACCCACCACAGCCAGCCCAAGCCAGTGATAGTGACAGAGGTAGAGACAGTGAAGATGACTTTGAGGGATTTGTCAGGGAAGCCATAACAAGTGTGGGTGACAGTGATGGTGACTCACCTGAGGGCCAGTAGCCTGCCCTCTGCCTCGGAACCAGCCTCCATCCCCGTATGCCGACCCATCTCTTCTACTAACGTAAGTGTTCAACATAACCTTTACTTTTCCTAACTTAACCTTTATTTTTCCTAACCTAACCTCTTCTATATTACTTGTTTTTTCATACCATCATAAAGTTAAGATAAAATTTTTACTACAACATAGTTATGTGTCGTCAAAAAGTGGAGTTTGGGGGTCAGCCCAGTTTCTATTGGAATTAATCCCATGTGTTCTGTTGTTCACTTTGCGCGGTTTTCACTTAACATGGTACCCTGTGGGTTTTATTGACCGCGTTAAGCGGGGTACAACTGTACATGACAGCTGAGCTGGTGTGAACAAGGGAGTCTTTTATGTCCGAAAGAACATAAGAATGGAGGAAACTGCAGCGAGCCTATTGGTTCATACTGGGCAGTTCCATATACACACAACCCCTATCACTCGTATATCCATCCAGCCTATGTTTGAAGCAGCTCTTCGCGGCACATTTCTTCATTTAGGATTTGTCCCTGACATGACCATAAAACAACACCTTTAAAACTTTCCTGAACGTGGCATTTGGGGTCTGAAGAGGCCATCCTTTCTGCTACCTACGACTGCAGCCCAGCGGTGTTTGAAACTAGTGAAGTCATTTCAAATGGCGGTCCTGTTTCTAGAGAAATAAACTTAACTCGACTATTATAGCAGGACTTTAAACTATTATTACAAATTATATATACCGTATCACTCTACGAACGTGGCAGAGTGTATTTCTTGTGTTTGCCCAGAACCGTCAACTAGTCCATTCTATCCAAATTGTTTCTGTATTTAGTTCAGTTTTTATTTCCTTATGATTTTACACTTCAGATTTTCCCTGATATGGTGTTGAGGGCTAGCATTTGTGATATTCTTCAAGTAAATATTCCATAAAAAGAGCTGTATATCATTTGACTTAACCTCTTGAGTACAATTATCTTTGGCCAAACTCAACACCAGACACTGTAGTAAGAGAGACTGCAGCACTTTCCAACCTGACACTACAGTACTGGGAATATAGATTCTTAGAAAACCTAAGATGTACATATTTGAATTATGAGAGTCTAAACCAATATTTCCCCATAGATTCTACTGCTGTGAACATCATCAGGTGCACCATGCTAAATACCAATAGTGGAGTGGCATAGCTACAATTTTCATAACAATTGTGCATTTAATGATGAAAGCACCAAATCTGGCACAGCGATGGAGTAATGGTATATGAACATTTTCAGATATGGAACCACTCGATACTGGATTTGAGTGGCCGCTATAAATCAGGGGCGGGTCCAGGAAAAAAATTCAGGTTTTACCACGTTACTGTCTTAGTCCTGTGAGACCGTCTAATACTGCGAAGCATAGGGAAATGATAGGCTATATTAAGAAGAAAAGGGGGTTCAGAGGCATTCGATGAACCCATAATACGTCAACTGGCGGCCGCCCAAAATATAATTTTTACTTAATGTGCTATTGTGACATAATAATTAATGTGCTATTGTGCTATATAACTAATGTGCTTAATGTGCTATTGTAACATAATAATTGTAATTAGTTCATTTCTATTGTTTCAGGTGTATTGAGTTTATGAACTGTGTGCTTCAAGCTAGTCAACTTAGCGGCAACAGTCATGTTGAAGGAGTTCAAGCTCGTTGATGTAAGCAGTCTAGACACCCCAAGAACCCCAGCATCAGTCAACTGGGAAATCTGTGTGATATGTCAAGATAGGAAATCAGAGCCACTAATATGCCCGGCTGCATCGAAAAGGCATGATGGTGGGGCAGGATACAAATCACTTGCTGACAATTTATTGGCTTTCAATGAATTGGGAGAAGTTGTAGGTGCGAAATGGCATAAATCCTGTCGAGTTAGATACGACAACTTGAAGCTGCAACGCGCTCAGAAGAGAAAGCAGTCTTCAGGCCAGGAGGCTGGTTCAGGCACTTCAGCAAGCTCAACAAAGCGTACCAGATCTAACACCACATGTGTAGACAGCATGAGAAATGCACTGTGCTTTTTCTGCCACCAGGATCTTGGACAACAGTATCACCAGGTACAGACTCTTGGAGTGGACAAACATGTGCGCCAAGCTGCAGAGCTATTGGAGGACACAGCGCTGCTGGCCCAACTGAGTGAAGGCGATATGGTGGCCAGGGAAGCCAAGTATCACAAAAGATGTCTGACATTCCTATACAACAGAGCCAGAGCTGTATCAGACACTGAAAAACAGGAGACAACCTATGAGATGGTCGTGTCATCAGTGGTGTTAGCTGAGTAAGTTTCATACATCGAAGGCAACATTGATGATAAAATCAGTGCACCTGTTTTCAAGTTGTCAGACTTGGTCAAGCTCTATACTCAGAGAATGGAAGAACATGGCATAAAGCTGAACCAACGAGTCCACAGCACCCGACTAAAGGAACGTATATTAGCCCAGTTCCCAAATGTTCAGGAACATAACAAGGGACGTGACATTCTCCTGGCCTTCGAAGATGACATAGGAGACGCTCTAGCAAAGGCATGCAAATATAATCACGACAATGATGCTGTACATCTGTTACGAGCTGCACAAATTGTGAGAAGGGATATGTTCACAGAAGGGCAAGGATTCACCAGATCCTTTTCTGACAAATGCCAAGAGAACAGTGTCTCAACCCTCCTCATGACACTGGTTTCAATGATTCTTGAAGGACCTAGCATCGACTCGCCACGACAACGTTTTGAAGCATCCTTAACCATAGCTTAGCTGCTCAAATATAACAGCGTCAGGCATAGCAGGTCATAGCAAGAAGACAGCCTGGGCCACATGGAATGCATTTCTGGAAGTGACAACCGCCTTCCTCAGTCTGGCTTCCACCCCAAGTGAGCTGCCTGATGGTGTCCTGTCGACACTGGAGAGATTCGTCATGCTGCTCTATGACCGTACGAGCACATGCTGTTACGTGAAAGTCCTGAGAAAGAAACTGTTTTCAAGAAAATCAAGATCACTGGGGCATCTCCCACCAACACTAGCAGCTCTGGAGCAGCACATAAAGAGAACTGCTTATCAGGCTGGACATATCTGGGGACAGGCCACAATAGCGTTAGTCAGTCTGCCATCACTATGTGACTGGGGTTGGATGAAGTCGGGTGATGAGCTGGAACCACTCTGGACCACACTCTGAAGTGTCAAAGTCAAGCCACGAGCTCATCTCTTGCGGTTGCAGAAAACACTGCGGTGGCAAGTGTAGGTGCAAAAAAGCTGCACTTAAATGCACTGGACTTTGTGCATGTGAAGGTGGCTGTTAAGGCCAAATATCTACAGAGATTCGGCCTCAATAGCTGAATGTTCAAAAAAAATTTTAATTTTTGGGAGTTCAGAAAATTTGGATGTTAATTTTCCAGTGTAATGCTTTTACTTGTCTTTTTCACTGTAATAAACTTCGAAAACTATCACAAATGATTTTCGTAACCCGGATTATGTATACGGTATTGATGCATTGGAATGAAATATGCAACCGTAAAAACAGAAATTCTTAGTTTAGCTAATCCTGAACGGCGGCCATCTTGAAATTCAATTTGGCGCCCACAGAGGTTGAGTTTCTAGTGGTGCCATATCTGAAAATATTCACCATATGTTACTCTATATCTGTGCCAAAGTTAATGCTTTCATCATAAAATGCACAACTGTTTGGCTATGCCACTGTACAATATAGTCACCAAAATGTCTTATGTTGTACAGTCTTTGTTCACTACAATATATCTAAGCCCGACTGGCTCACCGACCCATTGGCAATAAGCCTGAACTCCTGATAGGCCAGTCCATAACTGGGTGACCATTTGTTATAAACCCTGATTAGCTGTAAATAAACCTTTGTAATTACTTGTGTAATATTTTCATTTTACACAAGTTGATTTAGTTAGTTGTAGTTTTCAATTATAAATTGTACTTTTTATAAGTATATTATCTAAGGCAAAATATTTTGTTTCAGATGCTGTGATGTAACAACTCAAGACCAAGTGTAACTAAGTAGAAGTTCACAATGTCAAGCAGAGACAAGAAATTTAGATGTGAGGAATGTGGGAAACATTTTGCACAAAAGGATTATCTCAAGACACACATTCTTGGACACAGTGGTATAAAAAAGTTTGAATGTGAGGAATGTGGGAAACGTTTTGAACGAAAGGGTACTCTCAAGACACACATTCTTGGACACAGTGCGATAAAAAAGTTTAAATGTGAGGAATGTGGGAAACATTTTACACTAAAGGGTGATCTCAAAAGACACATTCGTGGACACAGTGGTATAAAAAGGGTGAAAATGTTTAAATGTGAGGAATGTGGGAAACATTTTACAGAAAAGAGTACTCTCAAGACACACATTCTTGGACACAGTGGTATAAAGAAATTTAAATGTGAGGAATGTGGGATACATTTTGCACAAAAGGGCACTCTCACGAGACATATTCTTGTACACAGTGGTGTAAAAAAGTTTAAATGTGAGGAATGTGGGAAACAATTTGCACTAAAGAGTACTCTCAAGACACACATTCTTGGACACAGTGGTATAAAAAAGTTTAGATGTGAGGAATGTGGGAAACATTTTGCTTTAAAGGGTGATCTCAAAAGACACATTCTTGGACACAGTGGTATAAAAAAGTTTAAAAAGTTTAAATGTGAGGAATGTGGGAAACATTTTACAGAAAAGAGTTCTCTAAAGACACACATTCTTGGACACAGTGGCATAAAAAAATTTAAATGTAAGGAATGTGGGAAACATTTTGCAGTAAAGAGTAATCTCAAGAGACACATTCTTGGACACAGTGGTATAAAAAAATTTAAATGTGAGGAATGTGGGAAACATTTTACACTCAAGGGTACTCTCAAGAGACACATTCTTGGACACAGTGGTATAAAAAAAAATTAATGTTGGGAATGTGGGAAATTTTTCTCCCAGAACTGTAATCTCGAAACTCAAGAACTTGTGCATGAGAAAAACAGAGTTCAAGAAATGTTTGAATCACTTTAACAGAAGGTAAATGTGGCACATAAACTTGAATATATAATCACTTGCATGAACTATGAATGTAGCAAAAATAAAGAGAAGTGACAAATGCCACTTTTATAGATATAAAACACTAGTTATAATTCTCTGCTCCTAAGATGTAAATTTCTTCTGCCATGGCCCTAGTGTAGACATTTGGTGTTGGTCAAATATCATTCATAATAACACTCCATTTTGTTTCATCAGCCTTTTTAATAATGTTATTTACGGTAGAAACAAAGGTAAGACTTATCCTCTGTTTGTTTAAAATTTCATCTTCACTGGATAAGCTTTATTGACCATCGATGAACTCTCATTTACTATAATTTGTGGATCAATATTTGTGTCATATGTGTAAGCCTGTCTTGATTTACACGTGTTTGTGAGTTATCTCAAGTACGTAGATTAACACAGGTAGTAAATCATCTGTTATAGCCAAGGTGTTGTCATACTCTCACGGAAACTCATCAGTCTCTATTTAAATTGTACTTAAAGATTTGATAAGTTTAGCTCAACTTTAACGAGATATTTTATCTTGACTTAAATGGTAGCTTTCGTTCATGTTTTAAATACAGTCAACCCTCGCTTTACGCGGTCCCACATTCCGCGTTTCCACGTTTACGCGGTACCCTGCCGAAACCGGAATGCTCACATTCCGCGGTGCGTGTACCCCTTTACGCGGAGAGCGGCTGGTGAGCCGCGCCATTTTTGGATCCAAACCTCCCGCCATCCGCCATGTTGTGGAAGCGGCGCGAGCAGGGTGTGCACAAGGTCGCCCAGTCATCAAAACATTACTGAGTTCTTCACCCGCCACCCACCACAGCCGGCCCAAGTCAGTGGTAGTGATAATTATAGTGAGGATATGGACTTATATGGACTTTGAGGGGTTTGACAAAGAGGCCCTGCAAGCCTCTGTGGTGGATAGTGATACAAGTGATACAGGTGAGGGCCAATAATCTGCCCTCTGCCTCGGAACCAACCCCCCATCCCCGTGTGCCCAGCCATCTTTTCTACTAATGTAAGTGTTAAAAAACCTAATATTATTGATATTTCTCTTAATTATTAATTGTGTGTGCATACCATCATAAAATTAAGAAGTTATTTTTACTACAACGTAGGTATTGTGTCTGAAAAAGTGGAGTTTGGGGGTCGGCCCGGTCTCTATTTCAATTAATCCCATATGCTATGTTGTTCACTTTACGCGTTTCTCACTTTACGCGGTACCCTGTGGGTTGAATTAACCGCGTAAAGTGAGGGTTCACTGTATATTCTTTCATCACTTATTGATATACCATTGTCTTTTAAATAATGGTTAGGGTTATGGGGCAGATGAACTTTAACACAACTTAACTGTATATAATATCATGTTTAATATACTGTATTGCTCAGTTAGCATCTTGTACCTTAGTTAACTCTTCTTGGTTATATATTAATTCATCCTTGACAGTCATTTTCTTAAAATAGCCAAAGCTAAAATGTCAAACTCTGGGTTAAAATTAGTTTTTTTGATCATGTCAAGTGGAAGAATTGCTTAAATTAGCATACAGTATTTAGATATTTGCTGTTATTACATACAACTTTTCCTGATACTGTAATGTCAAATGTACTGGCATGTTTTTATCTAGTAATGGTATTTTAAAAAAATGGGTGCTACAAGAATGGCTTTGATTTTGTGGATATGAATATAGTTTTTTGTAAATACACTTTATATTTGGCCATCATGTGCCCCAAACATAAATATCTTACAGAATGAGATACTGTATATGTAATTAAACTATTGCTGAATATTTTATTTTTATTTCAACCCTAATATTGTAGAACATGTGTACAGTAATCGCTGGTCTTCAGATACTGTATGTGGATGTGTTAAATTAATATTACTGTAAAAGCCCTGAAATTCATTATGAGTAAAGAAACATTAAAATATTAGGTTTTTATATTTAAGTTGTTACGACCCTTGGCCTCTTAAGTTGTAACAATGCACGAATTCAACTTTGTATTATGGGTCCAAGGAATAGATCCCACCAAAATCATCACCTCATTACTGTGGGGTATATTGAAATTCATGAAGTAGATATAATTAAAAAAATTATATTAACAAACAAACAATAAAACAAAATACAAAAATAAACAAATATAACTAAATCTGATCAAATAAGTGACTCAACCGAGAGACAAAATAACGAACATAAAAGTAAAGACTAAACACTTATTTAAATTAGCAACTACCATGAACAATGTGGTTATATACTTACTTCATAAATAAGGAAGTTATTTTCCGTGTAATTCTAAAATATGACTAACAACAATCTCACATATAATACTTGGTGTTCTAAAAGTCGAGCAAGGTTCACACGTTATACCACTAGAAATATACTGTGCAATAAGAAAGGAGATACTTAACTTATGACTACCAGCCTAATACTGCCATCACCCTGCTCTTGGGAGGTAAAACTAAGCGAGCAAAGGTGGGCGGAAATAACGTCACAAACAAAAGACGTTCACGTTGCGAATCCTCAACCAACCATTGAACTCTCACTCGTAACAAAGTAATTTAATGAGCATGTTACGAGTGAGCGTTCCATTATTGGTTGTGGATTCGCAACGTAAACATCTTTTGTTTTTGACGTCATTTCTGCCGCGTCCGCTCGCTTTGTTTAATTTAGTATGGGCCCGGCAGTGTTAAGTTAACTACAGAGTATCTCCTTTCTTATTGTACAGTATGTTTCTAGTGGTATAACGTGTAAACCTTGCTCGACTTTTATATCACCAAGTAAAGTATTATTTGTGAAAGATTATTGTTAATCATATTTTGGAGTTCCACGGAAAATAACTTACTTATTTATGAGGTTTCGTGTGGTGGATAGACCACGTTGTTCATCATAGTTTCTAGACTAAATCAGTCTTTATTTTTGTGTTCATTATTTTGTCACTCGGTTGAGTCATTTATTTGATCCGATTTAAATTGTATTTGTTTATTTTTGTACATACTGATATACAGTATTTATTTTATTGTTTATTTGTTAATATATTCTGTTATTACAACTACTGCATGTATTTCAATATACCCCATAGTAATGAGGTGATAATTTGGTGGGATCTATTCCTGGACCTATAGTACAAAGTGTAATTTGTGATATTGTTACACCCCTAAGAGGCCCAAGGGTCGTAACAAGCACAATGAGAAGATTCCATGTCTGGTTTATATTTGGAATTCGGACAAAATATTAGATTGGTCGTGACAGATGGACGATGTCTGGGGATGTTACGTGATGTAAGTTTAAATGAAGCACGCTGCTCATCCCTGTGTTTTGTTGTTACTGTTTGTGGTGAGGCACATGGCTACTGAGTAAACAGAAGGACTCCTCTCCATGTATTATTATTGTAAGGGCTGTAATGAGTAGGATAGTTGTCCGCGGCCCCACTAGGGTGGGGTGGGGGGGGGGGGGGGGGAGTAGCCGGAGGTGAGAAGGTCGCTGCTGCTTTGTCACACATCAGACACTACCCAGCCAGCACAGCTGCACTTCCCTCGCTGTTCGTTCAAACTCTGGTCGTGTACTCATCTGAGGCTCCTGGGGTTCGTAGGCTGATTCCCCAGACCTTCACTATTTGGCTGTCAATCTCTGGACACCTGCTCCAGCTACTACCGCGGCTGCCACGTCATCGCCACTTCCTCCACGCCCTATCCACCGTCCGTGCCCTGGCATCTTTCCTGTGTGGCAAGACATCGCCCACCGACGCCGGGGCCAAGTGAGGAAGCTGCCCTGGACCTTCCCCCTGAGAGCAAATCACAGCGTCAACGCAACATTCCACCGGGCTGCAGCCGTGGGAAGTATCTATACTTTGTTTGGCTCCGGTAACTGTTTGACTCCCGTAATTGTTTGACTCCATTAATTGTTTGACTCCCGTAATTGTTTATTTGATATTTGTGTGAGTGGTGTCAATTATTGTGATTATTTTCATAGTAAAGAGATGTCAATCTCTACCGGTTGTCTGTTACACCTTCAAAACCCATGGTTCTTGACTTTCCTTTTATAAGATCCTGATTAGGCTGGCAAGGGAATTATGTCCCAAAGTCCAGGCCTTTACAATTATCACCCCACAATTACCATTGCTGTGCCTGCTCGACACTTAATATGGTGGCAACAGGTGGAATACATGATGGAGAGGAATCAGGCCGAATAAGAAGTACAGGTTGTACCTCTCTAGTCCGGCAACCTCTGGACCTGACCGGTGCCGGACCATGGAAATTCATCCTTTTCCTGGATAGATAGTGACTTGTGCTTATGCCTGGAAGCACTAGCACCACTTTCTCTGCGTCATGGTCTCTCTGAAGACATATTGAAGGGTTAAATGTCGTATAGTAGCTTCTCAAATTCCGCGAGTTTTTAATTCTTAACGTATTTTATTGGAACAAACAAAAAAATAAATAAATAAAAATTTTGACGGCGGAAACTTGAATTTCGACGGGTTTGAACGGCCCGCCGACGTGCATAATCGTGTAAACGGGTCATTTCTCTTATGTACAAAAGATACATTATTGTTTATTACTGAATGTCTTTTTTATTGAATTAATGTTTATGTGTGCAAAATGAGCAATAAAATTCATTAATAATACGTAGAATATTAAAACACACGAGGAAATGACACAGCATTGTTTTCGTTGATTACAAAACCAGTGACTGCTGGTTCTACATATAAAACTGAAGAAAATAAGACCTTGGTTGTAGCTGTAGTAAAATTAATATGGTTGTTTTAAGTAATATTATTTAATGTTAATAAATGGAACAATAGAAGTAGCTAACGATAATGGTAAAGAAAAAAGAGAGATCGCATATGTAAGTGCGCATGCGCACACGTGAATACATATCGTCCTTACTTTACATAAGAATATGAAAGCAACACTAATTTACTGTTCATATATATTTTAATTAATGTTTCTGAATTTGTTTTTATTGAATTAATGTACGTGTGTGCAAAATTAACAATACAATTTATTAATAATACGTGGAATATTAGAGGAGACGAGACGGCTGCCGGCATTGTTTATGTTAAAGCTTACGAAACCAGTGACTGATTGGTTCTACATATAAAACTGAAGAAAATAAGACCCTGATTGTAGCTGCAGTAAAATTAATGTAAAAAATGAATATGGTTGCTTAAAGTACCTGTAATTTTATTTAATGTTAATAAATGGAACAATATAAGTAGCTAACCATTAATGGTAAAAAAAAAGTGAGACTGCTCGTATGTTAGTGTGCACATGTGAAAATATATCGTCATTACTCCACAAAAGAATATGAAAGCAACACTTATTTACTGCTCATATATATTGAAGGATTAAATGTTGTACTCTGTATAGACAAGCAGATTCAGATTTCAGATTTGCCCCCGAGGGAGCTAGTTTATTGGGCACCCCCTTACATCCTGTGCAAGGTGAAGCGCAGAAGCGTTTACAGCGCCCAACAGGGAAGTATGAAAAGTTCATACTTGCCTTTATGACTCGTACATTAAGGGCGTAAAAGCCTCAAGTTACATAAAGTGAGAGAATGATGAGTGTGTGGGGGGAAAGTTCCCGGTACATTTTATCTGTTTATGGCAAAGAGTGGCAGGTCCCTAATAATGTCAAATGCCAGGCCTGTGACTAGGAGGAGGGATATCTGGTCTGGGAGGGAAGAGGTGTTGGTAACAGCTGGGATAGACAAGCAGAGATAGAGATTGAGTGCAGCCGAACTGCCGTATGTAAACAAAACTTAATTTCCCGGGGCTTTTTTTTTTTTTTTTTAAAGGGGATTAGCCCACCCGGGCATAGGTCACTGACCCACATTGGGGCCTGAGGGGCAAAAATTTAATACTCCTGTAATAATAATAATAATAATTCAGAGAAGTAAAAAAAAAAAAAAAAAAAAAAAAAAAAATCTGCCTATCTACCTATTGGACAAACTAAAATCGTTCCGGACCACGGGAGTTTCCGGACCACAGAATGCCGGACTAGAGAGGTACAACCTGTACTAACAAGAAGAGTAAACACTGCTGCCGTGGAGATTTGAGCCACGATTTTCTGGTGAGAGAAGGCTTAGAGGACAAATGCCGGACTGCCTGTAGCTGAATAGAAGCCAGAAGGTGTTAATACTGTAAGACCACAACAACTGTTGTATTCACCTACCTGCTGTGACTTGTGTTCACCTACCTGTTATGACTGCTGTGTTCACCTACCTGTTATGACTGCTGTGTTCACCTACCTGTTATGACTGCTGTGTTCACCTACCTGCTGTTACTGTTGTGTTCACCTACATGCTGTGACTTGTGTGCACCTACCTGCTGTTACTGTTGTGTTCACCTACCTGTTATGACTGCTGTGTTCACCTACCTGTTATGACTGCTGTGTTCACCTACATGCTGTGACTTGTGTTCACCTACCTGCTGTTACTGTTGTGTTCACTTACCTACTGTGACAGTTGTGTTCATCTACCTCCTGTGACTTGTGTTCATCTACCTCCTGTGACTTGTGTTCACCTACCTGTTATGACTGCTGTGTTCACCTACCTGCTGTTACTGTTGTGTTCACCTACATGCTGTGACTTGTGTTCACCTACCTGCTGTTACTGTTGTGTTCACCTACCTGTTATGACTGCTGTGTTCACCTACATGCTGTGACTTGTGTTCACCTACCTGCTGTTAATGTTGTGTTCACCTACCTGCTGTGACAGTTGTGTTCACCTACCTGTTATGACTGCTGTGTTCACCTACCTGCTGTGAATTGTGTTCACCTACCTGCTGTGAATTGTGTTCACCTACCTGCTGTGACAGTTGTGTTCACCTACCTGTTATGACTGCTGTGTTCACCTACCTGCTGTTACTGTTGTGTTCACCTACCTGCTGTGACAGTTGTGTTCACCTACCTGCTGTGACTGTTGTGTTCACTTACCTGCTGTGACTGTTGTGTTCACCTACCTGCTGTGACTGCTGTGTTCACCTACCTGCTGTGAATTGTGTTCACCTACCTGCTGTGACTGTTCTGTTCACCAACCTGCTGTTACTGTTGTGTTCACCTACCTGCTGTGACAGTTGTGTTCACCTACCTGCTGTGCCTGTTGTGTTCACTTACCTGCTGTGACTGTTGTGTTCACCTACCTGCTGTGACTGTTGTGTTCACCTTCCTCCTGTGACTGCTGCGTTCCCCTACCTGCTGTGACTTGTGTTCACTTACCTGCTGTTACTGCTGTGTTCACCTACCTGCTGTGACTGCTGTGTTCACCTACATACTGTGACTGCTGTGTTCACCTACCTGCTGTTACTGTTGTGTTCACCTACCTGCTGTTACTGTTGTGTTCACCTACCTGTTGTGACTGCTGTGTTCACCTACATACTGTGACTGCTGTGTTCACCTACCTGCTGTGACTGTTGTGTTCACCTACGTGCTGTTACTGTTGTGTTCACCTACCTGCTGTGACTGCTGTGTTCACCTACCTGCTGTGACTGTTGTGTTCACCTTCCTCCTGTGACTTGTGTTCACCTACCTGCTGTGACTTGTGTTAACCTACCTGCTGTTACTGTTGTGTTCACCTACCTGCTGTGACTTGTGTTCACTTACCTGCTGTGACTGTTGTGTTCACCTACCTGTTATGACTGCTGTGTTCACCTACCTGTTATGACTGCTGTGTTCACCTACCTGCTGTGACTTGTGTTCACCTACCTGCTGTGACTTGTGTTAACCTACCTGCTGTTACTGTTGTGTTCACCTACCCGCTATTACTGTTGTGTTCACCTACCTGCTGTGACTTGTGTTCACCTACCTGTTCTGACTGCTGTGTTCACCTACCTGTTATGACTGCTGTGTTCACCTACCTGTTCTGACTGCTGTGTTCACCTACCTGCTGTGACTGTTGTGTTCACCTACCCGCTATTACTGCTGTGTTCACCTACCTGCTGTGACTGTTGTGTTCACCTACCCGCTATTACTGCTGTATTCACCTACCTGCTGTGACTGTTGTGTTCACCTACCTGCTGTTACTGTTGTGTTCACCTACCTGTTTTGACTGCTGTGTTCACCTACATGCTGTGACTTGTGTTCACCTACCTGCTGTTAATGTTGTGTTCACCTACCTGCTGTGACAGTTGTGTTTACCTACCTGTAATGACTGCTGTGTTCACCTACCTGCTGTGAATTGTGTACACCTACCTGCTGTGACTGCTGTGTTCACCTACCTGCTGTGACAGTTGTGTTCACCTACCTGCTGTGACTGTTGTGTTCACTTACCTGCTGTGACTGTTGTGTTCACCTACCTGCTGTGACTGCTGTGTTCACCTACCTGCTGTGAATTGTGTTCACCTTCCTCCTGTGACTGCTGTGTTCACCTACCAGCTGTGAATTGTGTTCACCTACCTGCTGTGACTGTTGTGTTCACCTTCCTCCTGTGACTGCTGCGTTCCCCTACCTGCTGTGACTTGTGTTCACTTACCTGCTGTTACTGCTGTGTTCACCTACCTGCTGTGACTGCTGTGTTCACCTACATACTGTGACTGCTGTGTTCACCTACCTGCTGTTACTGCTGTGTTCACCTACCTGCTGTGACTGCTGTGTTCACCTACATACTGTGACTGCCGTGTTCACCTACCTGCTGTTACTGCTGTGTTCACCTACCTGCTGTGACTGCTGTGTTCACCTACCTGCTGTGACTGCTGTGTTCACCTATCCGCTATTACAGTTGTGTTCACCTACCTGCTGTGACTGCTGTGTTCACCTACCTGCTGTGACTGCTGTGTTCACCTACCTGCTGTGACTGCTGTCCTCACCTACCTGCTGTGACTTCTGTGTTCACCTACCTGTTATGACTGCTGTGTTCACCTACCTGCTGTGACTGCTGTGTTCACCTACCTGCTGTGACTGCTGTGTTCACCTACCTACTGTGACTGCTGTGTTCACCTACCTGCTGTTACTATTGTGTTCACCTACCTGCTGTGACTGTTGTGTTCACCTACCTGCTGTGACTGCTGTGTTCACCTACCTGCTGTTACTGTTGTGTTCACCTACCTGCTGTGACTTGTGTTCACCTACCTGCTGTGACTTGTGTTCACCTACCTGCTGTTACTGTTGTGTTCACCTATCTGCTGTGACTGTTGTGTTCACCTACCTGCTGTGACTGTTGTGTTCACCTTCCTCCTGTGACTGCTGTGTTCACCTACCTGCTGTGAATTGTGTTCACCTACCTGCTGTGACTGTTGTGTTCACCTTCCTCCTGTGACTGCTGTGTTCACCTACCTGCTGTGAATTGTGTTCACCTACCTGCTGTGACTGTTGTGTTCACCTTCCTCCTGTGACTGCTGCGTTCCCCTACCTGCTGTGACTTGTGTTCACTTACCTGCTGTGACTGTTGTGTTCACCTACCTGTTATGACTGCTGTGTTCACCTACCTGTGATGACTGCTGTGTTCACCTACCTGCTGTGACTTGTGTTCACCTACCTGCTGTGACTGCTGTGTTCACCTACCTGCTGTGACTTGTGTTCACCTACCTGCTGTTACTGTTGTGTTCACCTACCCGCTATTACTGTTGTGTTCACCTACCTGCTGTGACTTGTGTTCACCTACCTGGTATGACTGCTGTGTTCACCTACCTGTTGTGACTGCTGTGTTCACCTACCTCCTGTGACTGTTGTGTTCACCTACCCGCTATTACTGCTGTGTTCACCTACCTGCTGTGACTGTTGTGTTCACCTACCCGCTATTACTGCTGTGTTCACCTACCTGCTGTGACTGTTGTGTTCACCTACCTGCTGTTACTGCTGTGTTCACCTACCTGTTATGACTGCTGTGTTCACCTACCTGCTGTTACTGTTGTGTTCACCTACCTGTTAAGACTGCTGTGTTCACCTACCTGCTGTGACTGTTGTGTTCACCTACCTGCTGTGACTGCTGTGTTCGCCTACCTGCTGTGACTTGTGTTCACCTACCTGTTATGACTGCTGTGTTCACCTTCCTGCTGTTACTGTTGTGTTCACCTATCTGCTGTGACTGTTGTGTTCACCTACCTGCTGTGACTGCTGTGTTCACCTACCTGCTGTGACAGTTGTGTTCACCTACCTGCTGTTACTGTTGTGTTCACCTACCTGCTGTGACAGTTGTGTTCACCTACCTGCTGTGACTGTTGTGTTCACCTACCTGCTGTGACTGTTGTGTTCACCTACCTGTTATGACTACTGTGTTCACCTACCTGCTGTGACTGTTGTGTTCACCTACCTGCTGTGACAGTTGTGTTCACCTACCTGCTGTGACTGTTGTGTTCACCTACCTGCTGTGACTTGTGTTCACCTACCTGTTATGACCTGTGTTCACCTACCTGCTGTTACTGTTGTGTTCACCTACCTGCTGTGAATTGTGTTCACCAACCTGCTGTGACTGTTGTGTTCACCTACCTGCTGTGACTGCTGTGTTCACCTACCTGCTGTGACTGTTGTGTTCACCTACTCGCTATTACAGTTGTATTCACCTACCTGTTGTGACTGCTGTGTTCACCTACCTGCTGTGACTGCTGTGTTCACCTACCTGCTGTGACTGCTGTGTTCACCTACCTGTTATGACTGCTGTGTTCACCTACCTGCTGTTACTGTTGTGTTCACCTACCTGTTATGACTGCTGTGTTCACCTACCTGCTGTGACTGCTGTGTTCACCTCCCTGCTGTGATTGCTGTGTTCACCTACCTGCTGTGACTACTGTGTTCACCTACCTGTTATGACTGCTGTGTTCACCTACCTGCTGTTACTGTTGTGTTCACCTACCTGTTATGACTGCTGTTACTGTTCTGTTCACCTACCTGCTGTGACTGCTGTGTTCACCTACCTGCTGTTACTGTTGTGTTCACCTACCTGTTATGACTGCTGTTACTGCTGTGTTCACCTACCTGCTGTTACTGTTGTGTTCACCTACCTGTTATGACTGCTGTGTTCATCTACCTGTTATGAGTGCTGTGTTCACCTACTTGCTGTGACTGCTGTGTTCACCTACCTGCTGTGACTGTTGTGTTCACCTACCTGCTGTGACTGTTGTGTTCACCTACCTGCTGTGACTGCTGTGTTCATCTACCTGTTATGACTGTTGTGTTCACCTCCCTGCTGTGACTGTTGTGTTCACCTACCTGCTGTGACTGTTGTGTTCACCTACCTGCTGTGACTGTTGTGTTCACCTACCTGCTGTGACTGTTGTGTTCACCTACCTGCTGTGACTGTTGTGTTCACCTACCTGCTGTGACTGTTGTGTTCACCTACCTGCTGTGACTGTTGTGTTCACCTACCTGCTGTGACTGTTGTGTTCACCTACCTGCTGTGACTGCTGTGTTCACCTACCTGCTGTTACTGTTGTGTTCACCTACCTGCTGTGACTGCTGTGTTCACCTACCTGTTATGACTGCTGTGTTCATCTACCTGTTATGACTGCTGTGTTCACCTACCTGCTGTGACTGCTGTGTTCACCTACCTGCTGTGACTGCTGTGTTCACCTACCTGCTGTGACTGTTGTGTTCACCTACCTGCTGTGACTTGTGTTCACCTACCTGCTGTTACTGTTGTGTTGATCATTCTTTGAAATGTTAGTGGGGCATTTCTGAGACCAAATGGCATTCGTAGAAATTCAAAGTGGCCTAGAGGCGTGCTAAATGCCGTGATTTCTCGTGATTTTTCATCGAGTGGTATTTGCCAATACCCACTAAGCAAATCTAAGTTGCTAAATACCGCATTATCCTTGCCTAAGGATTGCAATATGTCACTCAAGATAGGCATTGGGTACCTATCAGGGATTGTTTGATTATTTACGCGCCTGAAATCTATGACAGGGCGCCATCCACCATCCTTTTTCGGGACGAGGAATAATGGGCTATTAAAGGGGGATTTTGAGTGTCTAATGACATTCTCATCTAACATACCCTGTACCATATCTTGCACTACAGCGCGCTGGCTATGAGGTAGTCTATAAGCTGGTATGTAAATAGGGTTGGTTCCTTCCTTTAACGCTATATGATGGGATGTTAAATCTGTCTGACCTAGCGTTTCCTCTGGCAAGGCTACTATTTCTGTATAGTCGGCAAGCAGCTCTAACAGGCGTGTCTTGCCCTGAGGATGATCGATCACCTTGACATGTGGTGCTATTTGATCTATCCTGGCCAGTCGAGTCTGTTGGCAATTCGCAACAATACCTCGAATTAGGAATTTATTTGGTTGCACTTCGACATTGCTGTGATATCTAGAAAATCACACACATAACATCCTTTCTTTAATTTCTTGATAATGTGAAATTGCTGCCGCAATCCCGTAGACTTGTGTTTGTGTGTCCCACAGTAGACACAGCTGATTCCAAGGTCCGGTGATTGGGTCAATGCTCACAAAAATCCTGAGTACAGCAAACCGCCGCTAATTGTCACACAACGTCATCCACAACACCATTCCTCAGAATGCAGAGACCATCTCTCAGACCGGATGTGTCATCATCACTAGGGTGGGTGCTGGTAACTGGGGGTTGTTCACGCCATACGAAAGAATTTTGTTGACAGGATGTTGATTGATGAGTAGTCTCAACAACTCCAGTCACGTCCTGTCACACCCTGGGCAGTGAACAAATCATTTGCAGAAACTAATGTTCACTTCAGCTCACAGGATAGTTGCGTTGGTGAATTCCTCATTCTGGTAATGGAGAGTACTCTTCAACATTGCAGGTACTATCTTCCAACTCTGCTGCTGTAATCACGCTGGGAAGGTGTGTGGTTGAGGTCGAGAGATATCTCTGACGCATGATCCGCCTTCCTCTTAATAGGATTGGTAGACAACACTTTCGTCCAAGCGGTGAGCATAGGTTCAGAATGACTCATTGCTGTGTAGGAAACACCTTTAAACGTAACACTATTATTACGTGGATGAACATCTATCATGTTCTTTCGAAGAGTTGGTAGACCAAGTAACCCGTCAGCTGGCAAATTGAACTGCTGAACTATATAAAAGTCCGCGTAGAAGGGCGTACCACGTCTTGAGAATCTGAGTGGTAACGTCACCATTCCTTTGATGCTCAGCTGAGTACCTGAAACTCCTTCGAGCTCAGCGTTACTAGGCCTCCATTTGAATTTGCGGTGAGGGAATTTACGTTGTAACTCGTGATATGATGTCAAGGCCAATACATTAGCGCAAGCACCTGTGTCTATATCAAGAGCCAATCTGGTATTATCCACTCTCACCGGCACTGACAACACTTCCACTTTTCTAAGCGCCACTATTAATGAGGCCGCTATAGAAGTGCTGTGAGGAGGGGCGGGAACTACCCTATCTATCCCTCTCCGTGCTGTGGTGTGCGCTGGTCTTCCCCCGATGACTTGTCCTGGGGACGTTTCTGCTTGCGCCTATACGACACCTCCGTTTCACTTAGGTCCACTCCCCTAGTCTTTATTAGTATATCCCACTCATGTGAACTATGAGATGTCGATTTGTGAAGAGCGCACCATTTGCGCGCTGTCTGGGTAGGAGGAGGAGGTGCTGCTTTGGCTACCTCTCTGTTTGACCTTGAGAATGGCTTTGCACCGGGTGTGGCCTTAAAATTAGCACTATTACCTCGGAGCTGAAAACAATCTTCCATTACGTGGCCACGTTTATTACAATGTGCGCATCGTAACGATGTTTTCTGTTTATATGTTAGGCGGGGAGGAGCGATCGGAACTAAGTGTGTCGCATAAGGAGTCTGGAGGTGAGGCATCTGTGGCATCTGTGACGGCTGGGGTTGTGGTGACGTCACTGAGGGTTGCGCCATTAAGGGGCCCGTAGCCTGGGGACAGAGCTTGTTTGTGTATTCCACCATATCCAAGGGTGGTTCATACTGTACTTCCTGTGCCCGGCTATATAAGGGAACACGGACGGAAAGAAGAAAACTTATTAGTTCTATCAATGTTTCCACATTGTCCGGTGGCATATCACCCCGTGAGTTGTACCAGCCTGATGACCGGAAGGTCGCTTGCATGTCCTGGCGAACCTCGCCCGCTATGTCAACAGCGTCAACGGGTGTTTCGTTTCGTATACCTGGAATACAGCGATCCAACCATCTGAAGATCCATTGCAGTTGGCCCAGCTGTGACCTACCCCCAAAAATCCCAATTAGCGTTCGCTTGAACTTTTCATAGTCAGGGCTTTGTAAACCAAACGCATTTAAACGACTGCCTGCATAGGAACCCTGCGTTATATGGGAACGTACATATGCTTTCTTTTCTTCGTCAGTCGTTATGTGACTATTGCGCATGCTATCTTCACATGCACGAATAAAATGTGCGACCCTATAATCGTCTTGTCCCGTGAAATTTCGAACATAATCACCGCGCTGCATGATATTAATAACGTTATCAGCTTTAGGTGTGGTAGTAGTACTGGTGTGAGGTTTATACGAAGCCATTGTAGTGTTATTAAGCAAGTTAGTATTCTTACTCTTAACAGAAGGCTGGGTTAATAATGTTGTTACCGATTTAGCAACAGACACACTATCACCTGTAACAGGGGTAACTGCTTTAGTATACTTAGGTGAGGTACTATAGTGATTACCAGACCGTAGGGTACGACGGTTTAAGTCGTCAAATGATTCGTCTATAACTTTCTCACTACTTCCTACCGACTCATTTAACTGTGTTCCATACTCAAAATCTATGTCAGTCTGGGCTTGATCATCGATGAGTTGGTTATAAGCAAACAGTTGCGCTAGGCGTTCGATTTCATCTACATTAGACATGGGAAACTTAGAAATTATCTATTAGCCCCCTTGGGTCAATGAATACTTAACAGTAAGTAGATCACTTGCCTCTCATTTACAAGACAAATGAATATGTTTTGTAGTTAATTATTAAACTATCAATAAGTAGACAGACACTTACAAACTACTGTAAATTATAGGATTTCAATACATTAATCTTACATTCGACACTTTATCATTGAAATAATCCTATCCGACGAACCTATCGGTGTGAAGATATCTCTCGAACGTGTTCATGTGTGTAGAACTATGTAATTTAAATACCTATTTATACAGAGTAGTACGTCTGTATAGAAAATGTGATCCTTCAAGAGTTCTGGGTGGAGTGTGGTGGGAGTGTGGGCGGGGCCTCTTCCTAGGGTGCGTGCGCTGCTGCTGGTTTCCTTGGCAACGAGATGACGCTTCTGCTTTGGTGAGAGACGAGTCCACTTGATTTAGGTGAGTTCCTCCTCCGGCGATCAGAAAACTATGATTGGTTATCACACTGGTGGTTGCTGGTTCGCTGGCGAAAACTACCGTGTGCCCAGTCTTCACAGTCCACGTATATATGGAGATCTGTATGATGACACCGGAACTTCGTAATTCGCGCTGACGACACAACAATACTGCTCAGCTGCTAGTGAAATACCAATTGAATTCCAGGCCACGAAACTGTTTTTCAACACTGCAACACTGTAATGTCTAGGGAATGCTGAGTGGAGTCTATCTCAACCGGCTCAATCTGGATATGTACCAACAGGCTGTAATATTTGTATATTACGAATTCTGCACGTATTTGTAAGTGACAGAGATAAGGAGCGCTCACTACATATCGTCTCAATACGGGATATAGTTTTAAACACTCGGATTATGTAACGCGTCACTGTTGTGTGGTTTCTTGTTTTTCACAAGACACAGACGGATGATACGACTACCAGTTTGAAGAATCCGTATCCCACCGCTGCCACCTATATGAATCGGCTGCTTGTCCAATTAACCAGTCCGTTCACACATATTTATATTTGGGTTTTAAGTAACGAAACCCAAACGGTAGTTCCTTTGTTTTATTTAAAAAGGTTGTAGATATAATTCCTGAGTGTATATCAACCGTAAGTCTCACTGTCTAGGAGTGAATGAGAAAGGGACGGCGTTTATGTATGATAAACGTTAGGGCACGTCATTATGATATGAGTTGAGGTGAGCTACTGAAGCTTGGGGGCATCGCAGTGCGTGCTTAGAGATATGCTGAGCTATGGGTCTCGCCCTCTTGGGTAAGTTGCCCGCTCACGTGTCCATCTCATGTCTTACTCATAGACAGTGGAAAGTTACAGGGTGGTGAATCTGAATATAATATCAGATGTATTGACCCATTTATATAATACGTTCTGTTGATGAGACAGGGGCCTATTACATGCTGCGACTGCTGTGTTCACCTACCTGCTGTGACTGTTGTGTTCACCTACCTGCTGTGACTGCTGTGTTCACCTTCCTGCTGTGACTGCTGTGTTCATCTACCTATTATGACTGCTGTGTTCACCTTCCTGCTGTGACTGCTGTGTTCACCTACCTGCTGTGACTGCTGTGTTCACCTACCTGCTGTGACTGTTGTTTTCACCTACCTGCTGTGACTGTTGTGTTCACCTACCTGCTGTGACTGTTGTGTTCACCTACCTGCTGTGACTGCTGTGTTCACCTACCTACTGTGACTGCTGTGTTCATCTACCTGCTGTGACTGTTGTGTTCACCTACCTGCTGCGACTGTTGTGTTCACCTACCTGCTGTGACTGCTGTGTTCACCTACCTGCTGTGACTGTTGTGTTCACCTACCTGCTGTTACTGTTGTGTTCATCTACCTGTTATGACTGCTGTGTTCACCTACCTGCTGTGACTGCTGTGTTCACCTACCTGTTATGACTGCTGTGTTCATCTACCTGTTATGACTGCTGTGTTCACCTACCTGCTGTGACTGCTGTGTTCACCTACCTGCTGTGACTGCTGTGTTCATCTACCTGTTATGACTTGTGTTCACCTACCTGCTGTTACTGTTGTGTTCACCTACCTGCTGTGACTGCTGTGTTCATCTACCTGTAATGACTGTTGTGTTCACCTACCTGCTGTGACTGCTGTGTTCACCTACCTGCTGTGACTGCTGTGTTCATCTACCTGTTATGACTGCTGTGTTCATCTACCTGTTATGACTGCTGTGTTCACCTACCTGCTGTGACTGCTGTATTCACCTACCTGCTGTGACGCTGTGTTCACCTACCTGCTATGACTCGTGTTCACCTACCTGCTGTGACTTGTGTTCACCTACCTGTTATGACTGCTGTGTTCACCTACCTGTTACGACTGCTGTGTTCACCTACCTGTTATGACTGCTGTGTTCACCTACTTGTTACGACTGCTGTGTTCACCTACCTGTTATGACTGCTGTGTTCACCTACCTGTTACGACTGCTGTGTTCACCTACTTGCTGTGTTCACCTACCTGTTATGATTGCTGTGTTCACCTACCTTCTGTGACTTGTGTTCACCTACCTGCTGTTACTGTTGTGTTCACCTACCTGTTATGACTGCTGTGTTCAACTACCTGCTGTGGCTTGTGTTCACCTACCTGTTATGACTGCTATGTTCATGTACCTGCTGTGTTCACCTACCTGTTATGACTGCTGTGTTCACCTACCTGTTATGACCGCTGTGTTCACCTACCTGTTATGACCGCTGTGTTCACCCACCTGCTGTGTTCACCTACCTATTATGACCGCTGTGTTCACCTACCTGTTATGACTGCTGAGCATATGCTCAGGTCTCTGTTGATGCTGAAAGTCAACAGTACCTTACCATCAACACTCGTAAAGGATTGTATAAGTTCAAAAGGTTGCCTTATGGTGTTAAAAGTGCACCAAAGTTATTTCAGTGCATCATGGACAAAATTCTTGTGGGTCTTCCCAATGTGTTATGTTTTCAGGATGATGTCCTTATTGTTGACAGTGACATCCAAAATCATGTCAAAACCCTAGCCACAGTATTCGAAAGATTGTTGGCACACAATGTCAGACTCAACAAGAGCAAATGTTCATTCCTAGCTAAAGAAGTAACTTATCAGAAGGGCTGAGACCTGTAGAAGATAAAGCAGGAGCCATTGTAAATTTACCTGCTCCAAAAAATGTCAGTGAATTGAAAGCTTTCCTAGGTATCATACAGTATTATTCAAGGTTCTTGAGTGGACTTTCATCAGTTTTAGCCCCTCTGCATGAACTATTAAAGAAAGGGATACCATGGAAATGGAACAGTGCAACTCAGAAGTCATTTGAAGATTGTAAAGCTGCTCTGTCTAGTACTGATGTTTTGGTCCACTATGAGACCAGTAGAACACGAAAGCTTGCTTGTGATGCATCGGGCTATGGATTAGGTGCTGTCATAAGTCACATAATGGATAACGGTGAAGAAAGACCCATTGCATATACCTCGAGAACTCTTACCCAAAGCGAGAAAAATTATGCATAAATAGAGAAAGAGGCTTTGTCTATCATATTTGGAGTAAAGAAATTTCACCAGTATCTATATGGGAGGAATTTTGTTTTAATAACTGATCACAAGCCTCTCTTGGCAATTTTGGGTCCTAAATCACCTGTTCCTACACTTGCTGCAGCAAGAATGCAGAGATGGGCTTTGATATTGTCGGCATATGACTATGAGATACAGTACAGACGTTCAGATGATCATTCCAATGCAGATGCTTTGTCAAGGTTGCCATGTAGTGGATCAAATGATGGAGTAGAGCCTAAGGTTTATGCTGTAACCATGATAGCAGAAGATTTTCCAGTCACCTCCGGAATGATTGCTCATGAAACTAGGAAAGATGTTGTATTAGGAAGAGTCCTGGAGTATACATAAATGGATGGCCAGAGATTTGTCCATCCTTAGACTTTCAACCGTATCATTTAAGGAGATGTCAATTATCAGTAGAACAGGGATGTGCGTTGTGGGGTATGAGAGTGTTAATTCCACAGTGTTTTAGAGGGCAAATTTTGAATGAACTGCATTTTGAACATCCAGGTATATGTGCTATGAAAGCACTGGCCAGAAGTTCTGTGTGGTGGCCTAAACTGGATGGTGAAATAGAAATGATAGTACGTGAGTGCTCTGTTTGTCAGAATGTTAGGAGTATGCCACCCAGCACACCTTTGAAAACCTGGAAATGGCCTACCCGTCCCTTCCAAAGAGTACACATTGACTTCTGTGATAAGGGAACAGACAAATTTCTTGTATTAATTGATAGTCATTCAAAGTGGATTGATGTTAAGCACATGTACAGTACTAATGCTGGTAGCACCATTGATGAATTAAGAATAATATTTGCCGAACATGGTATACTGCCAGATTGGGGGTCGCTAATACTAAGGGTAAATACTTAACTCTAATCTTAATTTCTAAGGGTCGCTGCCACCAGATCCCCTCTGGACAGCATGTAGCTCGTTAGGTAGCGTGCAGAGTGGACTAGGCATTGGGTTAGGTTTTCCATTGACCAGATCGATAAAGGGAAAGAAGGGTGAAACCATAACATGTCTTAATTAATTTATTCCTTAAAAAGCATACTGGTAAAAAACATACAATTGAATGGGTCTTCCTCAGAAGAACAACGAAAATGTTGCTTACCCAGATGGGCACCAGACGTCTTACATTAATGGCATGTCATCCACATACTTATTGCATAACAATCTGTGACCTCCTTACCTCGGTCATTCCTTCTTACACTATCCCTTAACACATCAGACTGCTCCACCTGTATGGAATATAGCACCGTCGGTTATCATACATAGTAGCACCATCTCAACACATATGTTACACTCCATACCTGCAGGTATGGGACTCCTTGTGACTTTTAGGTATACACAACAGGCACCTCGTTCGCACACCGCCCTCGGTGGGTAAAGACGAGGGCTTCACCCAGAGACATACCAGGACTATTTCTACGCCTGGTATTATAGGTCGCTCCAAGTGACGACCGCAGAGTTTCTCACGGTCTCCTTATTTGTGACTACTCATTTGGAGTGGTGTGCTGGAAATCCACAGGTTCACAGTGGATTGGCATAGCTGGGAGTAGTCACCACCTGTTGGGACACTCATAGGGATAATGACTGCCGGGCAGCAAGGCACTCCGACCAAATGGAACCTGAGGTGACGGTAGAACGGAGGGTACTGAGAAATAATGCTTGACGGGCGGTTATCACACCCCCTAACACATTACTATTACACTTATATATCCGGCAACGCTTTAAACTGTAATAACTTCTATATAAACCTTAATTATAGGGCGGGATATAGCCCGATAGGACACTGACCTGAGGTAACGGTAGAACGGAGGGTACTGAGGGCAGTGCCCCACCGGTGGCTCCTTACCGCGTAGGCCTACAGTTTCCAATCTTTAATTTTTACTTTTATTTCTTACGGTTCTCACTGGAACACTTTTCGGTATATTTTCACTCATGCACTATAAACACATATTTTAATCCTAAATTACTCACTAGGTAAGGTCTTGGTTTGCTAGTTCGTGGGTAAATTCATTGGGTTATAATATCAATGCGGCACACCCGAGGCGGGTACATGACGCGCCTTAAAACAAAGGCTAAATGTTCATGGCGGGGGTGTATCAACTTCACTTAAAACTGTAATGAGGGATCCTCCTCTCACACATTGCACAATTTGAACACAGGCATAAGATTCTCTGATCACTGTACCTGTCGTGGGTATATGTCACATGAGAATACGAGGTGTATTAAGTTCATACCGACGCATATAAGATATTTCCTTTCAAGTATAGTTTCTGGGTCACTTCCAACACCTCACATAGTTCTGATACATTTATCCTTATTCCAGACCATTGTTCTCATGTATTTTCATATGATATCTGTGGAAGTTATGTTCGCTACACGCTCACAGACGTAAATAGTATGACCTTCAAACCCTGATCCACACTTAGTCTTACAGTACACTAGTCCGGCTCAACTGGACTTTAACATTCATCTTATGGATACCCTGAGTTCTCCTTAATGCTATGAATACATACAATTAATATGACATAACTGTACCTGGGTACAATACAACACATGGTCTAGTAACATTGAGTAGGTGAGTTATCCTTTCTTAATGTTTCCCGTTTTCTGAGGTTCTACAAGCGCGGTGGATTTGAATGTTATATAGCGTAATATGAATTACATGAGGGTTTTAGGAATGACAATGATGTACGCAGTACATAGGGATACCAGAAGAGGTAGTTTCTGACAATGGTCCTCCATTCCAATCATCAGAGTTTAAAAACTTCATGAGCTCTAATGGTGCAGCTGAGAGATCAGTTAGAATTGTAAAGGAAGCACTTTCCAAGCAGGTAATTCAAGGAACTGTAGGAAAATCAATGAAACACAGACTAGCAAATTTCTTACTCAGATACAGAACCACGCCACATAGTGTGACAGGATGTACTCCTGCAGAGTTAATGGTGAAGAGACAGTTGAGAACAAGATTAAGTTTAGTTTGAAGTTGTAGAGAGGAAACAAGCTCAACAAAAAATGTATCATGATAAGAGTTCCAGTGAAAGAGTGTTCAAGGTAAATGATAGGGTGAGAGTTAGGAATATGGCTAAAGGTTATGGTACTGTACATGCAAAGTGGATAACTGGTGTCATTGACAAGGTATGTGGATCTATGACATATTTAGTGAAATGTGGTAACTCTTTGAGATATGTTCATGTGGACCACATCATTCAGGCACATGACGAGATGAATGTAGCACCAGGACATGATGATAAACTTGACACAGTTTCAGATGATCATCATGATGATGATGTCACAGATGATGTTTCCCAGCATCCACTCACTGTGTCAACTGATTGTAGTGATGATATGTCTGTCACTGATAATGCGCAGAGTGCAAGTGAAACCCCTGTAAAACTTGATGGAGGGAATAGTCCTAGAAAATCAAACAGAGTTAGGAGACCTGTAATTAAATTAGACCTCTAATTATCTGAATTGTGAACAGGCCTTTCAAAACTGTTTAGTTAGGAAGTTATATTTGTTGTGTTCTATTCCCTTTTTCCCTGCCATATGTAATTCTGTAAGTTTTGTTTATTTAGGATTTGTAGCAGCCATGCTCTCTTTTGAAAGGGAGAAATAGTGTTATATATATGTATGTTTATATGCTGCCTTTATTGAATATATATATTATATATTATGTTACTTCTTACCAAAGTCAGAAAGTGTTTAGGCTTGTATAAACACGAAATGTGTTAGGCACGTTGTAACCAAGAACAGAGAATAAACGCCCAGCCAGACCGTCCATGTGCTTGTCAGTCTCCCATTAAATAACGCAAGATACTACAGTTGAGTGAGAGAAGCCAAGGTTGCGTGAAATGGTTGCTACCGTTTTTCCATTTTGATATTGCATTATTATTTTCATTTTCATCTCAAAAGTAATTGATTGTCTCTTTTTCTTCTCAGCACCACGAGAACTCTCAATTTTATGCTTGCCAGCCATTTCAAAGGGAATTACAAACGAAAATTTTGTCAGTACACAGAGCGATCACTAACAACAACAACGACGGTCAAACAACAACTGAGTGGGCTACGGCGTGGATGCTGCACACCACGAGGCGGCCCAGCCCACGCTGTCGGAAGGGGTCACATTACAACCAAACATTTTGGGACTCAAATATAAGTAATGTGAAAAATATTTTATATGACCATGGCGGTTGTATGTCTGGGTTGTCGTAAGTCGAGGAGAGACTGTAAATTGGTATCACAATCCGTGAATAGCAGAATTCAACGTAAATATAAATGTTACCGCAAGCAGTAATGAGTATACAGTATATAGAGTATTGAGATGGTAGAGATGGAGAGACCCAGAGGAGGTTGAGGTGTTGGGTGGTAGTAAGGGGAGCTTGTTTGTGTATAATACACCTGATCCAGCAAATTCGGCCAGCCAGGGCTAGGCATGCGATGCTGGGCAGGGACTGGCACCTCTGACACTGTAGCTATCCCATCATAGAGGCAACACCTCCTAACCTGTTTCTCTTGAGACTTTCAACACATAAGTTTAACTTGTACTTATTGTTTACACAGGTAGACTGTGTCCATTGCATCGTTTATCATTGTGACAACATAGAAATGTCAAATTAAGTATAATCATTGTAAGTGTTAAGATGAGACTAATTAGATAGCTATGATTATTATGTAAATATATATTGGATTAAACATTTATGTATGATTGCCTATGTATGATATATTTGAAATACTAAAATGAATTGTATTCAACAGGTTTGACCGAATTATAATGTTCGAGTTTAACGTGAAGAGTCTGATTAACCTCTAAACGTCCAGAAGGCGCTTATAATAAAAGAACCAGAAATTACATTCATTTCAATGCAAAACCGTTTCAGAGAAACTTGAAAGATGATGGTGTACACTGGAATGCCAAGGGTCGATATTTTGTTTTCAATAAATTTAAGAACTTGATTAACAAGAAGTCACACCATTTCATATGGCAGGCCATGGGCGAACCTCCCTCATCAGCTAACAAGTGAATCTGGAAGTCAGAGGCAGGAGAATCTGGGGCAGAGGATAAATTAATCAGTGTAATATTCAGTGCTTTGCTTATTTTGTTAGCATTATTACTTTAAATGTTGTCCTTTTCATTTGTTACCTTCCTGTGTTTTGGCAAACCAGGAAGTCAAGATCGAAAACCTTCACCGAGGGGATAACTTTATTGTAATATTAATAATTTAATTTAGCTTAATAGGGCTAATTTTGAGACCTACCTAATGAAAAAATTAATGCCATTGCCTCAGAAAGGATGAGTAGGTTGAATTGCTGATGAATAATTGCCATTTTACCATTGATGCAAATGCCTGTTGATTCAATGAAGTTTGGTTTACATTAGTGGATTACAATATTTGATTTTTTTTAAATGAATTGAATAGTTTGTCCCTTGGATTCTTTAATTCAATGAGTAGTAATTAATGATGCTAGATTATTAACTTCTAGTGTTTTTGCAAACCCAAGGAGTAAAGCCTACAAAACTTAATTTAGCATCGTTTATTTGGTGTCTCTGGTTAGACTAAAATATTTAATTGTATTTTAATATAATTTGGTCTGGTACTATATTTCTTATTTGCCTTCTTGAATTTAATCAAAATCTCTGAGGAACTACTGAAGAGATCTGTGAGTGCAAAATTAATGTAAAGATTTGTTGCAAAGTGGTACAATCCTAAGGGTGATTTAGCAACTCACACTGAAATCTTGAAGGGTCGTTGGACAAAATATGAGGAGGCTTATACAAAGCATGAAGATTATTTGATATCTGAGAATTTAAGTGATGAGTACGACCTAGAGACAACCTCACATGACAGATCAGTGGAGTCTTACTTATCTATACTAAAGAAATGTGAGAGTAATTTGGCTAAGTGCCCGGATAGTACATCAGGAAGCAGTGTCGGAGCGCTGCCCAAACTACAGTTACCTATCCTAACACTCCCTGAGTTTAGTGGAAAAGAAAATTGGAACTCTTTTTTGGATAAATTCAAGTGCCTAAAGTTAATAAATACCTAAAGTTAATAAGTTATCATATTTGCTATGTCAATTAAAAGGAGCAGCTTATGATCTAGTATCAGAATTTACCATTGAAGAAGTCAATTATGATGCAGCTGTATCAGCCTTAAAGGTTACTTTTGAGGACGTAGAGTTAAGTTTACAGACAGCCATAAACAAATTGCTGGATCTTCCTGATTCCAAACATAACTATGATGAATTACAAATCTTTCGTATTACTTTGAGTTGTACTTTAAAATCATTGAACAATCTCAAGGAATTATCTACTGCTTCCTGGTTGATAAATCACATAGTACAGAAAAACTCACCAAAAGAACTTGATGAATTGTACCATAAGTATGAAAAGAATTACAGTACTTTTCATACCAAGAGAAAGAAGATGGGTCAATGGAACTGTGTAAACACTTGCAATCATCATTCAGGAAAGAAAATATAGAAACAAAAGGGAAAGATAAAGCACAAAAAGTTGCAACAAAGGAACCAGGGGGAGTTGTGTGGAAGGAAAAAATAGGTACCTTCCTCACTTCTGTAAGAGAGATGTCAATGACAAAGTCAGCAAATACAGCTTTAGGTTACTCAGGGAAAGCAGGTTCTCAACAGATCAGAAAAAAGCCTCATAATTATAATGCAAAAACCTACATATTCTGTAGTGAACAGCACAGTGCAGTGTATTGTAAAAGCTACCCAGATTTGCTGTCCCATCTTAACAAACTGAAAGAAAGGAGTTGCTGTCTAATATGTCTGAGCCCTAACCATAAGGCAAGCGAGTGCTCAACGAAGTTGTCCACTTGTTTTAGATGTAAAGCTAGGGTGGCCATTTCCAAATTTCCCAAAAGGAGGACATTTTTTTTTTTGCGACACCTACTTTTTAACCTAAATTAAGCATGTTTAATGATGAGTTGAAAATATTTAAAACGTTGTATAAGATATGCAAAATATACCTAGAAGAATTGTTGATTTGTCAAATAACATTATATTGCCATGAATGCTATTTTGTGGTCATTTTTTAAAATGCACTGTATATATTACAAACATGCATTCATACAGTATAAATAAACAACTGAAAGAAATGAATATTCATTTTTACTCTTGCTGAAACAGCATATGCCCACCAAATTGAAGCAACAACTAAAAATTCAACCACTCTCCACTGCGGCCTTGGGCAGACTGACCTTCTCGGACGTGCTGACAGTGTTTAGTCGTACACTGCGGCTCATCAACAGTGTTGACAACGGCAACTACATATAATAAAAATACGTTAACTTAACGGTTATTATGGCCTTCAGTTCCCGCTGTTTTAAGTATACCTAAGGTAATTTATATAATCCTTTTTAGTCAGACAACATAAAGGAGGACAAATTAACGACCGGCTCTAGGTAGTGCCGGACGGAGGACAGAGTGCTCAAAAGTCGGACTGTCCGGCCTAAAGCCGGACGTCTGGCCACCCTACCCGAAATCCATCCTAGTGTATTGTGTCCTAGAGTAAGTATGGAAGAAGAGGGTCAAGCAAAACCAGTAATTGTAAGCATGTCATTAACTAACCCTCCTAACTCAGTAACTGTGCCAGTAGCTGTACCCACAGCAGAAATCAAAGTAATTAATGGTAAGAAATCCATAATGGTCAAGGCATTGTTTGATACTGGAGCACAGAAGACTTTCATCTCTGGATATGTTGTACGTGCACTGCAGTTGCCGGTAATAAATAAAGTAAATGTGGCCATTATGGGATTCCTAACGAGCAAAGACTCGCAATCCCTTGATTTGGTAAAACCACTAGTCCAGTTAGGAAGGTATAAGTGTCCCGTGACAGTACAAGGGCGGGTTGTTCTTTTTTGTGTTGTCTTTTCTTTTCCTATATTCTTTTATCCCATTGTGGTTAACTTTTAACCTCTTCAACCTGTTTTTCTCTTAATTTCTTACTTCATAAATTTTCTTCATTTGTTCTATCTAGTTATTTCATATAGTTACTTCATAACCTCTGACCTTTGGTAGCATGGTGAGGGTTTGGGCATGTAGCATACCACAACTTGATGTTCATGCCGGGAACGGGGAGTTCTTGGAGGGCGAGACCTGAGGGAGATGTCTTGTATGCTGCAAAGTCTTCGTCATTCTCTTGAGCTACGGCGAGCTGTCTGTAATCTATGGGTGGAGATGAGGGAGGAATGCTGGATATACAACGAGAGAGGGTGTCGGCAATCTCGTTGTGGCTACCCTTGATATGTTGGATGTCGTTGGTGAACTCAGAGATGTAAGCCAAGTGGCGAAGAACACAAAGTGTATGTGTCTGGGAGGCTGAAGCGAAGGCGTGGATGAGGGGCTTGTGATCAGTGAAGATGGTGAACTGACGGGCCTCGAGGAAGTGCTGGAAATGCTTGACAGCAAGATATATGGCCAGGAGCTCTCGATTGAAGACGCTGTACTTGAGTTGAGGTGGTTGAAGCCGCTGTGAGAAGAAGGCAATGGGCATGAGGGTTCCGTTGACCTCCGGTTGTAGGACGGCGCCCACAGCAGTATAAGAAGCATCTGTTGTGAGAGTGGTCTAGGTGTTGGGGGCAGGGTGAGCCAGCAGGGTAAGGCGTGTGAAGTGCTGCTTGATAGTAGTGAATGCTGTAAAAGCCTCTTGAGTCCATATGAGAGGCTTGTGAGACATCTTGGGGAGTCCATGAGAAGATCGTGGAGAGAAGCGAGGATGTTAGCGGCCTGGGTAATGAAACGATGGTAGTAGTTGACTAAACCCAGGAATTCTCGGAGCTTCTTCGCTGTTTCGGGTTTGGGGAACTCCTTGATGGCAGTTACCTTCTGTGGTAGGGGTTGGATGCCGCTCGACGAGACTCTGTGACCGAGGAAGTCAATGGAGGAGGCTCCGAAGACGCACTTGACGGAATGAACTTTCATGTTGTTGTTCTGCAGGCGTTGGAGAAGGAGCTGTAGGTGGTGACGATGCTTGGCAGGCATTGTAGATGCGACGAGAATGTCGTCTATGTAGACAGTGACAGAGTTGAGGTCGCGAAGCATGTGGTCCATGTACCTCTGGAAGGTCTGAGCTGCATTGTGTAGTCCAAAATTCATGTAGGCATATTCGAAGAGACAGGACGGAGTGGTGAGGGCAGTCTTCTCGATATCTGCATGTGCCACTGGAATCTGATGGAAGGTATGCTCCAAGTCGATTTTCGAGAGGATGGTCTTGCCGTGGAATTTGTGGTGGAAATCCTGGACATGAGGGAGAGGGTACCTGTCAGGTTTGGTGACGAGGTTCAGGGCTCTGTAGGCTCCACATATCCTCCAGTCGTTGGATGATGGCTTTGGAACCATGTGAAGAGGAAATGCCCAGGGATTCTTTGAAGGTCTGATGATGCCGTCGTGCAGGAGTCTGTTGAATTCCGCCTTGGCTGCGTTCAGGAGCTCAGGACAAAGGCGGCGAGGGCGTGAGAAGACTGGAGGTCTTGTAATCTCGATGTGGTGGAAGATTCCCGACGTAAGTGATGGTGGAGAGACTCAGGGTGAGAAAAGTTCCTTGAACTCCATGAGCAGGGAGAAGAACTCGTTGGACAGTGAGAGGCAGGTGATAGTGTCGGTAACTGCGGCACGTGTACCCCGGATCGTGTGTGCTGTAGTCTCATGGGTGAGGCAGAGGTTGCTTAGGTCGACGATGAGCTTATGGAAGGTGAGGAAGTCGAAGCCAAGGATGGGTTGAGAGACGTCTACCACCACGAAGGACCAGTGCAGATTCTTGGGAAGACCAAGGACTAAGGCGAGGATGTGTGCCCCATAGGAGGTGATGGGGGTATCGTTGGCAGCGAACAGGTCATATGAGGGTTGCTTTGATGTGTCTTGTGGTGAGGGAGGGATGATGCTGACCAATGTCCCTGTGTCCACGAGGAATTTCCTGCCGAAGATGAGAACGGTGATATGCAGCATTGCAGCAGTGAGACGCCTGATGTGACGGAGGTTCTGGCGTCTACCAATCCCCGTCGATGCCGTTTCCCGAGTAGTTGCAGGGGGCCTACAACGCCTAGCTTTAGCACAGAAGCGTTGGTGGTACCAGCAGAGGGTAGGTGCACTGTGCTGGGAGCTGGCGGCGGTTTCAGAGGCAGGACGAAGACATTGGGGTTGGTAGGACACAGTGCGAGGGGCAAGAACAGGAGCAGCAGCAGGCATGGATGAGCAGAGCTGCTCGAGGGTGTCCATCCTGCGGTGTAGAGACTGTAGCAGGTCCCTCATATCTTGTGAGGTGTTGCTCGACTGAGGAGCGTTGATCCGGTTGACAAGATCTGAGGTGAGTGACGGTGTGGCTGCAGAGTTGTCCGCGGCAGCATGGCGCACAGCAGTGTATTCATGGAATACTCTGTCTGCCGTGGCTGCATAGGTCGCAGGGGTTGTAGAGTAGTCCAATGTGGACAGGGCGAGGCGAACTTCTGCGGGGAGCCTCTGTGCGAGAGGCTGGTGCAGGACAGTGTCAGGAGGCCTGTCCGTGTAGCGGGAGTTCAGTCTACGCATTTCGTCCCAGATACATGCAGGCTTTAAGTTGCCGAGGGGTAGACTTGATAGGTCTTGCAGGAGACTGGCGCCAGGCCGCTGGTATCGCCTCTTCAGAGCATCTCGTAGAGCTGCGAATTTGTTGTCAGCTGGGGGGTTGGTGATAACTTCTGAGACTTGCGTGGCAACTTCTCTGGGCAAGGAACAAACCAGGGCGACGTACTTTTGCTCGTCTTTAGCTGTTGAGCTGGCGAGAGCTGCCTCCACATGAATTATTCAGTCCTCGATGTTGTGGTTGAAGACTGGAAGAGAGATCCATTTCTCATCTCTCCCTCACTCATCCTCAGCATCTCTCCCTCAGTCTTCCCCAACATCTCTCCCCCAGTCATTCCCAGCATCTCTTCGTCAGTCATCCCCAGCATCTCCCATACTTTGTCTCTCCTTCAGTCATCTCCAGTATCTCCTCCTCAGTTATCCCAGCATTTCTCCCTCAGTCATCCCCAGCATCTCCCCATTCAGTCATCCCCAGCATCTCTCATAATTTACCTCTCCCTCAGTCATCCCCAGCATCTTTCATAATTTACCTCTCCCTCAGTCATATCCAGCATCTCTCCCTCAGTCATCCCCAGCATCTGTTCCTCAGTCATCCCCAGCATCTCTCCCTCAGTCGTCCCCAGCATCTCCCCCTCAGTCATCCCCAGCATCTCTTCCTGAGTCATACCCAGCATCTCTACCTCAGTCATCCCCAGCATCTTTCCCTCAGTTATCCCCAGCATCTCTCCCTCAGTCGTCCCCAGCATCTCCCCCTCAGTCATCCCCAGCATCTCTTCCTGAGTCATACCCAGCATCTCTACCTCAGTCATCCCCAGCATCTTTCCCTCAGTTATCCCCAGCATCTCTCCCTCAGTCATCCCCAGCATCTCTCCCTCAGTCATCCCCAGCACCTCCCCCTCAGTCATCCCCAGCATCTCTTCCTGAGTCATACCCAGCATCTCTACCTCAGTCATCCCCAGCATCTTTCCTTCAGTTATCCCCAGCATCTCTCCCTCAGTCATCCCCAGCATCTCTCCCTCAGTCATCCCCAGCATCTCCCCCTCAGTCATCCCCAGCATCTCTTCCTGAGTCATACCCAGCATCTCTACCTCAGTCATCCCCAGCATCTTTCCCTCAGTTATCCCCAGCATCTTTCCCTCAGTTATCCCAAGCATTTCTTCCTCAATCATCCCCAGCATCTCTCATAATTTACCTCTCCCTTACTCATATCCAGTATCTCTCCCTCAGTCATCCCCAGCATCTCTCCCTCAGTCATTCCCAGCATCTCTCCCTCAGTCATCCCCAGCATCTCTCCCTCAGTCATCCCCAGCATCTCCCCCTTAGTCATCCCTGTATGTATATGATGTATGCTGTATGTATATTATGTATGTGCTCCATTTATATACATTATTTATTCAGCCTAGCTAGCAGCGTGTGGCAATGTATTTACCAAGTCCCACATGCTTAATTAATGTGCCTGGCGACATATGGAAACTGCTAATGTATCACTTGCCACATGTCGCCTGAAAGGCTAGTTGACCCCCCCAGACAGAGTAAGGAGAGCCACCTCGCTTGTGTATCTCTGGTTGTCCAGTAAATAGAACCTACGAAAACTCTACAGGTGTTTGTGTTCGCTCCTGTAGATAGAACTTGTGTAATGAGACAAAATCTCACATGAAGAGGTAAGTTAGGAGGTTATAGTAGTAGAATATCATAGCGAGAGGAAATGGTAGTGGGTCTCGAGGGTGTGATGTCAACACTGTATATTAACACAGGCACAGTACAAGTGTAGTATATAAAACACCAATGCGTGTTACAGCTTTATTTTACTAGTTCAATAGGGGGGATTAATGGGGGGGTTCGTACACAGTTTATGATAGACTATGGTATTCTCGTATAACCTAACCTCACAATTAGAATGGGCACTTCACTAAGTCGATCGTTGGGGAGGTTCGGGATCACCGCACTTCTACCGTCTACACAGCCAGCACTTACTGTTACACGTTGAGTTGACAGCACTCTGTAGATGGACCCGGCTGAGACTTTGTTACACTTAGTGGCGGGCTTCTCTCGAGCGGGACTGAGGACGTGGTAGCTGGCCCTTCTTGGTTACAAGACACACTCTCGTGAGGGAGGGCTAGGACGTCCTATATATTGGAAGACCAGCCATCAGGTTGAGCTGATCGGGGGGGGGGGGGGGGGGGGCGGCGAAGGGTCTCCTTACATTTGCCCTCGCTAATGTAGGGTCAGGTCTGGACTTTTTCAGAGACTATAAGTTGTATATTCGAGAGAAATCTTCAGATGGGGCGGTGTGACATGAGAGGCCCTGGTTGATTTGTGGCCCCTTGACTTGGGTTCGAGGGTTACATTTGACCTGGCTAATGTGAGGTCAGGTCTGGACTTCTTCTGCGGTGTAGGTTATTGTGTATATTGGGAGAGAGTCGGTCGGTGCCTTCTTACATGTTTGTTGGCGTCGTGTGACATGGGAGGGGAGCCAGTTGATTTGTAACTGCTTGAGTGGTTGGGAGGGGTACCCTTACATTTGACCCCTCTAATGTCGGGTCAAGTCTGGACTGTTTCTGAGATGTAAGCTGTGGTCTGACAACCCATCACTACACCTCCCGCCAAGACCAAAGCTTCCATGCCATAGGCAATCGATGTTTACAGTGGATGACAATAGCGAGTGCCCAACCTGAGAAAAATAGCTACTGCCGTGTAAAGTATGCACCTCACATCCTACCATAGTCTGGTAATATTTATAATATCTAAGAGGCTATCTAAGGATACGGAAACGGAAAGGTGAATGTAGATATGAAGGAGAGAGAGAGCGCCTTAGCAGGAGCTTGTCGGAGAGCGTCACTTTAGGGAGTTAGATGAGGGTACACAGTCCGAGGTTTGAAAGGTTATGCAATGGTGTTGCTTGCCCTGGCTTATTTCTGCTTAGGTTCCCTAGTGTTAGTATCTTCAAGCCTGGAATAGATTTACATACTTGTTGCTTCAACTGTTAAACTCTTGCGCAGGGCAGCACATACAACATATATAATAATAAGATACATGGCCGCTTAAAAAAAAAAAAAGGGGGGGGGGAAGTTGGGGAAAAATACAACTTGTGAACAAAAAGAAATATTTGTACATACTAAAAAGGCAGCAGAAATTATTAACAAGACACAATGGCAAAAACAAAAACTCGTCAGCATTCATCGAGATCCCGGGTGGCGCGTGGTCCATCACCACCTCCACCAATCTGTGCCCGGCATCAGGGTGGATGACGCAGTAGATACTGGTTGGCGTTTCCTGTCCCGTCCGGGGGTCTGCCACGGTGTGTGTCGCGTGCCTCACTTCCTCCACTTGAACTTCTGTGTAGAGCGGCAGTTCCTGACGTATTCCAGATGGATTTTTCTAGTCCCATCTGAGTTTCCTCTGTAGAGTCTCATTTTCCGTCGTGGTCCAGATGGATTTTTCTAGTCTCATCTGAGTTTCCGCCCTTCCCGGCCGGGATCAAAGCCGGTCCACTGCTTGGGGTGTCATCGCTTTGGATGGCGTGTCGGGCAGGGTCCACGGACAAGAGTTCGCCCTCCGTACGGGAGTGTCGGCGAGACCCCTGACCGTCCTGTCCCACACCCTCACAGTGGTGAATCCCACCCCTGGGTGGGCCCCCCAGGGTTTGCTTCTTTCTTCCTCTACTTGTAGTCAGGTCACTTCTGTTTCGTCCCCAATGGTGTGGTAAACACCGGCGAGGCAGATCCCGGGTGGGTCGAGGTCAGCCATTACTTGTCTGGTACCTGGTGGTTCCATTCCCGGAGTGGAAGTGCGTGGGACCAGTTGACAGGTCCTGAAACGTAGGGAGCTGTCGTCTGCATCGCCACTGGGACCTCTAGTTGTTTGTTGCCTGTTGCTTGCTGCTACTGAAGTTGCAGGTCGGGGTTTCGGGATTTTCTCCTGGGTTCCAAGGAGACGACCTGATTCCCTGCCTGGAGCTAGGTGCTGCACTGGTCCTGCATGGCGTAGCTTGCTCAGGCTGATGGTACCCATAGATGTTGTCTGTCAGTATTGTGGGCTGTGAGACCGTAGCCTCGGTGCGTGTCTCGTCGTTCAGCAGGCGAGCGACGAGACGCAGCCCAGTGTCTTCAACCAGATCGAGGGCCAGCATTATGCAAGCCCGTTTCTGGAGCTTGGGGCTTGCAGTGTCGTTTGAAGGCGTCACCCATTCGCCGCGGGGTTGCCCGCTGAGTGTCCCGCTCGTGTCGGGCATCCATCATGAGTCACGATGCGTTGGTCTCAGCTCATGTGGTAGGGGGTCAGCTGCAGCTGTGGTGGTGTCATCTCCGACTTTTCTGTGGAGTCAGGGAGACCTCGCCCAGGCCTGTGAAGAGCAAGGGCAGTGCTGACTCTGTAGCTTGGTAGAAAGGCAAGATCCCGGGGTGGAGAATCAACAATTAGAAGTGCCCCTAGACTCGTTACTTTAATCTATGTTCTATGACCTGGTGTTATATCTATGAGCCCTAATCTGATCAGGTCTTACTGGTACAAGTGGGGCAGTAGCTTGGGGAGTTCTCTGATTATTACTTGGGGTGTGAGGCACCTGATTGTTCTGAGGGGGGTGGTCAGCTGCTGGTGGAGGGATAGGGTGTTGGGAAGGGAATGTTACTCCTAGAGGGGGCTGGTTGGTGAGGCCTGATTTGTTCAAGACGTCATCGTCGACAGTTGCCAGCTTCAATCTATTCACATGCACAGTTTCCTGACGTCCCCCTGGCAAAGCGGGGAAATAGTGAAGTTTACTTTGTTGGGTTGGGCGGTTACTCTATATGGGCCCTGCCATCTCTGTTGCAACTTATAGGGGGTATCAGGGGAGGAGGATTCGTTAGTTAGGAAGACCAGGGTACCTTCGGTAATATTGGAAGGGGTGACCCTGAGGTTATAGTAGGTGGCGTTGTGTAAGTGACCTTTCCTGTTTAGTTCCTGCACCCGAGTAAAGACCGTTTGTAACCTGTTTTGCAAGACAGAAGGGTAGTCCTCGCCATAGGATAGGGGTGGGGGGTTGACTACACCAGCAGGAAGGTTTGGATCCCTACCAAAGTGAAGGAAGTAAGGAGTGTTATGCAGGGTGGTATTAATTGCGGTGTTCATGGCCAGTTGTGCAAGAGGTAGCTGATCGTCCCAACCGCCGTACTGATTATTAACCAAAAACAACAAGTGATCTTTCAACGTGCGGTGGGAACGCTCAACCATGGCATTAGCCTGTGGGTGGTAACTAGTGGTTAGATTTGACTTAGCCCGCAGCAAGTCGCACGCCTTCTGAAAGATGCCCGAGGTAAACTCTGTCTCTTGATCACTTACAATGGCCAGGGGACACCCATGAAGTACCAACGTATTGTAACAGGGCTTCACAAACTGTCTCTGCGCGTTTATCGGGGATGGGTATATAGGTCGCAAAACGTGAATAGTGATCGACGATGGAAACAACGTATCTGTTTCCCCGGTGTGAACGTATTGTCATGTCAGTTAGATAGATCGATACCCGTTCCAAGGGCTGGGAGGCTGGTGGGAACTCCTGCAGCTCTCCCTGTCTCTTTGGGGTACCCTTCCTTAACTGACATGGCAGACATCCTTTGACAAATGCCCCAACTTTCCGCGCTAGATTGGGCATGAAAAACATAGAGCGTGCACGTGCATATGTGCGACATTCACCAGGGTGGGCTGCGAATTTGGAAGAGTGAGCTACTTCTAGGGCCGAGTTTTCCAAGGATGTGGGGATGACTACGAGTTCTGTGGGTTGTTCATCATCCTATTTCATAGTAACAAGATACAGGACTCCGCTTAAAAGACTGAAATCACAAAGTGAGGCTTTGTTGACCTTCTTGGGGAGAGGACCCCCCCTCAAGGAACTCAATGACAGGACCCCACTGTGGGTCTTCGAGTTGGCGTTGGCGCACCTCGTTAGGTGATAGGTCCCCAAAAATGGGCTGAGTCATGCTGCTAGGATTCCCGACATTATTTATAGGTAATACATTACGGCTCAGTGCGTCTGGTACTACGTGGTTCTTGCCTGGCTTATGCAAAATGGAGAAGTTATACGCATTTAGAAAGACTGCCCAGCGTGCTACCCGTGCATTAGGAGTTTTACCTTGGAAGATATATATTAAAGGACGGTGATCAGTGATTACATAAAAGTGTCTACCAAGTAGGTAAGCATCAAAGAAAGTTACGGCCTTGACAATAGCCAAGGCTTCTTTCTCAGTTGTGGAGTAGCGGAGGGCAGCTCCGCTCAATTTCTGGGAAAAATAAGCAATAGGGATGGGGTTATCTTCACCACCTTGCATGAGACAGGCTCCCAGTGCTTCATCGGAAGCGTCAGTGTGCACGTAAAACGGCTGCGTGAAGTCCGGCAGTGCTAAAATTGTTGCCAACTTCAATAAGTCCTTAAGATGGTTAAAAGCTTTATCTGCCTCCCCCGACCACCGAAACTGAACCGACTTCTTTGTAAGTTTCGTAAGGGGGAGGGCCGCCTCTGAAAAGTGAGGGATGTGACGTCTGAAAAAATTGGCGGTGCCGAGGAACTGTTTCACACCCCTGGCTGTGGTGGGGGGTGGCATCTCTGCTATCCCTTTCACTTTCACCGGGTCGGGTCTAACGCCGCCATGACCTACGATGAATCCCAGGAATTTAACTTCCTGGCGCGCGAACGCTCATTTCCTAAGGGACACTTTCAGTCCGGCCGCTTTCATGACCGAGAGAACCTCATCTACATCCTGCATGTGAGAATCCATGTTTTTACTATAGACGATAACATCGTCCAGGTAAGCCATAGCGTTCCACCCAAGCACGGGTGTGAGACTGTGGTTCACAGCCCTCATGAACGTGGCCGGTGCTCCCTTTAGCCTGAAAGGTAACCTGTTGAAACAAAATAGACGGCTGCCGTCCGCGAAAGCAGTTTTCGGGCGGTCAGCTGGGTCGACAGGTATACTCCAGTACGCATCCTTACAGTCTAGAACTGTGAATATAGTAGCTCCGTTCAATTGGTCCAGTGTCTCGTCAATTCTGGGCAAGGGAAAGCTATCAGCAATGGTGTCCTTATTAAGTTCCCTATAGTCTACACAGAATCTAGTTGACCCGTCCTTTTTTCTGACTAATACGACCGGGGAGCAATAGGGGCTAGTGCAAGGGGAGATGACACCACGTTCCTCCATTTGGCGACATAAGTCCCTAATTTGAGTTTTAGCCGCCTCAGGAAGCCTCCACTGCCGTACTCTGGTGGGGGGAGCGGAGCCGGTATTAATTTTGTGTGAAGCTGACATCAGGCCAAGGTCCTGATCTGAAGTTGCAAACAGATCTTCATGCTGCTTTATTATAGAGCGTAGACGTTCTCTAATAAGGGTGGGTAGGTGATCTATGTCAAGGGATTCTATTGCAGTGGCGAACATTAGCTGTGACTACGAATTCTGTGTCACTCCTAATGTTATATCTCGTAGAATCAAAATGCTCCAGATCCTCTACTTTATCGACTGCACAGACTGTTCCCACTGAATGACCAGGAGTAAGTTTAAATTCCCTGGGGGTGGGGTTTATGACTGGGACGCTAGGCTGCTGAGTGTTAATGAGCCCCGACTGCACGTATGGGGACATTTTATGAGGGGTTTCAACAAATACATACTCCTGATTCTCCGTGGAACTGTCGAACGACCTTGACCATCGAACGGGCAGAACAACACTAGAGTGGGGAAGGATGACAGTGGCGCACGTAGGGTGTAGCTGGGGGGGCTTGGGGTGCGGGGGGCTGGGGGCGTTTAGGCTTAATGAGGTGGACGGGCAGACCAGACCTATTCCTAATAGGAGTACCTGCATAATCTCTACCATCTAGTGTCACGGTATACCGGCTCCCATCAAACTGGATTCCATACTTAAACCTACACAAGAAATCTGACCCAATAAGAACATCCCCTGGGAAAAGATCACCTCTTACCACAACCAGCGCGTGAACAACCATCTTATCTCCTAAGTCTACAGTTATATCTCTGGAATCCAATGTTGAGAGGCGGTTCCCCGTGACGCCACATAACTCAGGAACTCTATGCTTTCCCCCTAGGCTCATCTTGGAGGCCACGTTCTGTTTCACCAAGGACACCGAGGAGCCTGTGTCAATGAAAGCTTCAACCCGTTTCCCTCCCATTTTCAACTTAATAATTGGCCTGTCTTCCCTAGTCACCATCAACGCCTCGCCCTTGTCTTTAGTAGTAGGGACATAACCTGCGAATGTGTCCCCACTCAGCACATGTGTAACAACGCATTCCGGTGTATGGACACTCTTTGCGGGTATGTCCCTGGTCGCCACACCCATCGCACTGGTTTCCCTCACATTGGAAGGGACATCTGTGCACGGCGTGGGACCATGCTCCACAGGAGGAGCAGCGAAAAGGCTTCGGAGCTCTATACCAGCTATCCCGCATGGGCGGGCCCGGACGCGCACTTGTGACTGCACGGGGGTGGGGGTCAATCCCAGCCCGCGCCCCGCAGGTCCCTGCCCGGGACGGCCGGCCGCCCCGTGGCGCATTACCCAACGTGTTTATACCTACTGTATCTAACCCTGATTGCTCCCGCCCTTCCTCGTGGAACGGTGACTGTTCCTGTCGCTTCCTTTCGTCCCGGCTGAGATTCTCCACCATCAGTCTCAAGAATTCATCCTCCCAGACAGAAGGGGTGTTATGTGTAGGGGTGGGAGGGGCGGCGTGAATTGTCGACACAAAACGGGAGTGGGGGGTGGGTTTCCTGAGCTGTATATACGTCCGCGCTGCTTTAATTGCGTTCTCGATCGTAGTTATCCCGCTCCCCACCATGTACGTACGCATCTCGCCGGGTAAGCCCGACAGAAAGTAAGAGAGTACTAGCTCAGGTGGGAAGAATTGTGGGTGATTCACTCTCGCCATCTTCACAGCACTATCTATGCATGATAGGTAAACATTTAGTGATGAACACTCCTCTAGCTTGATATTAGCTAAACGTGTCGTGTGATCTTGTAATGTGTTACCCTGGCTGTAAATTTCCCGTAATCCGTTCGCGAACGTGTCCCACGTGGTAGCATTCTTTACTGTCGGATTAAATCCTAGCACACCTTTCGCGTCACCGCCCAATCGCATACGTGCCGTCCTAAGGCGGCATTCCTCGTATTCCTGAAGGGTTTCCGGGAACGCACTTTCAATGTCTCCTAACCACTGTTCCAGCCTATCCGCTGATGTTGCAGGGTCACGGCCATCGCCCTCAAACATGGGTATCTGACTGACCAATTGTGCTGCACTACTAGCTGAAACGGTCGTAAGGAAGGGGTCTGGCATGCTGGAGGGGTTGGGAGGTGCTAAGGTGTACGTGAGTGTGGGGAGGGGAGTGGCGAGAGAGGGTGCAGGGTGGTTAAGGGGTAGGGGGGGAGAGTAGGTACTAGTGGATTGTTCAGGGAACGGGAATAAAACGGAAGTCGTTGGTGTAGTGTTAACAGGAGTCATATTAGCTTGCGAGGAGGGCTGGGAAGTACTGATCGTGGAAGTCGAAATTGTCAATGTTGACGATGACGTCTGTGGGTGGGACGAGGAGGGAGTTTTACTGACACTTGCCCTGGTTGAGTTCTCGACCATTGTTCCCCTTTACCCAACAATATGTGGACTAGGGAGGGGGGAGTGGATGACTGTCACCACTTGTACCACACTGAAGGACAGGAATTATATTACAAATGCTACCACCCTTGTACTGCCTGCTTTGTCAAGATAGTTACGAGTTTACTTCAAAAGATTCTAACTATCTCTGTACTGAACACTAAGGGGAAGAGGCGTGAATTTTACGTTAAGTGCGCTGCCACCATTGTAATGAGACAAAATCTCACATGAAGAGGTAAGTTAGGAGGTTATAGTAGTAGAATATTATAGAGAGAGGAAATGGTAGCGGGTCTCGAGGGTGTGATGTCAACACTGTATATTAACACAGGCACAGTACAAGTGTAGTATATAAAACACCAATGCGTGTTACAGCTTTATTTTACTAGTTCAATAGGGGGGATTAATGGAGGGGGTTCGTACACAGTTTATGATAGACTATGGTATTCTCGTATAACCTAACCTCACAATTAGAATGGGCACTTCACTAAGTCGATCGTTGGGGAGGTTCGGGATCACCGCACTTCTACCGTCTACACAGCCAGCACTTACTGTTACACGTTGAGTTGACAGCACTCTGTCGATGGACCCGGATGAGACTTCGTTACACTTAGTGGCGGGCTTCTCTCAAGCGGGACTGAGGACGTGGTAGCTGGCCCTTCTTGGTTACAAGACACACTCTCGTGAGGGAGAGCTAGGACGTCCTATATATTGGAAGACCAGCCATCAGGTTGAGCTGATCGGGGGGGGGGGGGGGGGGGGGCGGTGAAGGGTCTCCTTACATTTGCCCTCTCTAATGTAGGGTCAGGTCTGGACTTTTTCAGAGACTATAAGTTGTATATTCTGGAGAAATCTTCAGATGGGGCCGTGTGACATGAGAGGCCCTGGTTGATTTGTGGCCCCTTGACTTGGGTTCGAGGGTTACATTTGACCTGGCTAATGTGAGGTCAGGTCTGGACTTCTTCTGCGGTGTAGGTTTGTGTATATTGGGAGAGAGTCAGCAGGTGCCTTCTTACATGTTTGTTGGGGCCGTGTGACATGGGAGGGGAGCCAGTTGATTTGTAACTCCTTGAGTGGTTGCGAGGGGTACCCTTACATTTGACCCCCCTAATGTCGGGTCAAGTCTGGACTGTTTCTGAGATGTAAGCTGTGGTCTGACAACCCATCACTACACTTGGTACCCAGAACATGCACATGGCGCAGTGTGTTAATTAACTGGATCATTATACAAGTGAAGTGTAAAGTTTGTGGCAAGACCGGCTTATGGACCCCTGTTCTTTCGTCAACCGCTAATGGCCGCTCCTCCATGAATTTATAGCAACTTTGAGCAGTGTCAGTGAGAGCAAGTTCCTGTGAAGTGTATAAGTGCATTGTGTGTGTAGTGCCATAACTGTGTGACCTTGTTCTAAAGGATTCCCAAGGTGGAAGGCATGTTCAGGGCATTTGTGAGGAGTGGAGTTCAGTGCAGCCTCCTCCGGCCGTGCCTAGAGAGGAACTGACTGACTGTGAGTCGCCGCCTCCACCCCCTCCCACCGAGACATGGCCTGACCGCGCACACATACACGCACGCACGAACACACTGACTGCAGTCATTCCTCTATATATATATATATATATATATATATATATATATATATATATATATATATATATATATATATATATATATATATATATATATATATATATATATATATATATATATATATATATATATAATCTACTTATCTGTGCATTTAATTTTTTTTTTTTGTCTCAGATCTTGTTGATACGACGGGCTGACCGGTCAACACTGATTTAAGACATAGTACACAGATTAAGTAATTATGTCTCGTGCCTTACGCAGTCGTGGAGCCAACGCCTGGATGAGTCAGTCGGATGACAGCTCTGCAGAGATGGATGACCAGGCTGAACAGGACGCTCCAGTTCCTCCCACCACATCGCGCAGCCCTTCACCTCGATCTTCAGCATTGTCTTCAGAGATAATTGCTTTAATGAAGTTTATGAGGGATGAAAGGCGTCACGACGAAGCTAAAAGACGTGTGGAGGATGAAAAATGGAGGCAAACTGAGGCAGAGAGAGACCACCAACGGAAATTGGAAGACAGTGCACGGTTTGAAGCTTTGATATCTCACCTCACTGTTAACCAAGCCCCTGCCTCTAACACTGCCTCGGTATCTACTGGTTCAGATACCTCAACAATGCTTTCTTCATGCCCCTCAGCCCCACCTAAAGCAGCAGCTCAAACACCACCCATCTTGAAGCCTGATGTGAATTTCCAGACTTTTCGTGAATGGCGGCGACGGTGGACTGATTATGCTACAATGGTGGATCTCCAGAGCTTGTCACAGCCTAAACAACTTATTCAGCTGCGTATGTGCCTCTCCTTGGAAACTCAGCGTGTCCTGGAACATACGTTGCAGGTACCTCCGACCTCTTCGTTATCTGTAGAGGAGGTACTGGATATTCTACAACGGCACATCAAAGGGCAGCGGAACGAAGCTCTACGCAGGAGGGAATTGTTTAGCTACAGACAGATGGAGGGCGAGACTTTTGATGCCTTTTATGTACGACTCAAGAGAGCCTCGGAAGAGGTAGATATATGCCCAGGTAACCACCAGCAGTGCGAGGGGACCCAGTTGAAGCAGGTGATCCTGATGGGTGTTAAGGACGAGGAGCTTGTCCAACGCCTCACCTCCCTCGACTCTTCGTCTTCTCTTAAGGATGTGTTGACAATATGTCGCTCCTATGAGGCTGCCAGGTGTACCACCTCTGCCATCCGAGCTCCCCGTACAGCTGTACGCGCTGTGTCCCGGTACAAAAAGGACAAGAAGTCTACTCCAACGCCTTCGCCCACCACGCCCACGCCCGGTTCCTTTTGTAACAACTGTGGTAAGCAGCACGGAACACAGGTGTGTCCAGCTGCTGAGTCTACCTGCAACAGTTGTGACCATAAGGGCCACTGGTCACTCACAGCATGGTGCCCAGCCAAACGAGTCCAACCAATGTGTGCGGTCGTCTGGGCCACTACGACAAGTGTTGCTCTACCAACAAACCCAAGGGACAGCGTCGGCGGAAGCTTCAGCGCCCTTCCACCAGTGAGGGTCGCCCACAGTCTTCCAATCAGAAGCATGACGACCCTGGACAACGCTTGAGCCATATTAGGAAGGTGTACTCCCTCTCACGTCCCAGGACCAAAGTTCCCAAGCACATCAGCGTCATCGTGACCTATGGCAGTGTGTCATCCCGTCTTCAGAAGTTGCCCGACACCGGCGCTGATGCTACAGTCATTGGTCCCCAACATTTGCAATGCTTGGGGCTCTCTCCAAGTGATCTAGGACTGCCCCCCAAGGACCTCCGCTTCACGGCAGATGGTTCACAGATGGCCCCAGCCCAAGGTTCACTCCAAGCACAGGTCACCTTTGGCAACAAGTCGTGTCAAGCCTGGATTGATGTGCATAACGGTGTCCCGACACCTTTGCTGTCCTACAGACATTGTCAAGAGTTGGCCATCATCTCCCAGGGCTTCCCCAAACCTATTCTCGAGGTAAAACACGCCAACAGGGTGCACGAAGGAATTCAGCGACGTTCTGGTGACCAAGTACGCTCTGGAATCCAAGCCTCTCAAGAAGACGGGAGGCCCCCCCATGAGGATCCACTTGAGGGACGATGCGAAGCCCTTCGCTATCTACACCCCTCTACTGGTCCCCCTGGCCTTCCGCGAGGCGGTCAAAAACGAGCTGGACTCATTGGTCGCCCAAGAAATTATTGCACCAGCCGGCGATGACCCGTCTCCATGGTGTCACCCTATGGTAGTTGTCGCAAAACTCAAAGGTGGTGTTCGGATCACCACTTACCTCTCCAAGCTCAACAGCCAGGTGTCTCGTCCTGCGCACCCTTCTCCCACACCCTTTGCAGCTATACGTAGTGTGAACCCAAAGGCGCGCTTCTTCACGACGATGGACGCCCTGTGTGGATACTGGCAGATAGAGCTTGCCGAAGAAGACCGACCACTTACAACTTTCATCACCCGGCATGAACGTTACAGTTATTGCCGTGGCCCCATGGGATTCGCCTCTACAGGAGAAGCTTTCTGCCTTCGAGGTGACATGGCTCTACAAGGTCTGGTAAACTGCGTGAAAGTGGTCAACGACATACTCGTGTACGATGAGGATTACATGGATCACCTCTGCCATATCTACGAGGTACTCAACAGGTGCCAGAAGCACGGCATCACCCTAGATGCCGACAAGTTTGTTCTGGCCAGCTCTTCAGTGGACTTTTGTGGGTACACCCTCTCAGGGAATGGTATTGCAGCTGACCCGGACAAGGTCCGCGCTATCATGGATTTTCCTACCCCTGCCAACCTCACCGACTTGAGGTCCTTCATCGGTCTCGTCAACCAGTTAGCAGAGTTTTCGCCGGACATCTCCGCAGCTGCCCAACCACTTCGCCCCCTGATGAGCCCCAAGAGGACATTCCTGTGGACCCCCGACCACGACAAGGCCTTCCAGCAAGTGAAACAGGCCCTGTCTAGTCCACCTGTCCTCGCCACGTTTGACCCAGCCTTGCCGACGGTTCTATAGACAGATGCTTCACGCTTGTACGGCGTGGGATACGCCCTATTGCAGGATCATGGTGGAGGGCAGTTCCAGCTCGTCCAGTGTGGCTTGCGTTTCCTCTCTGACACCGAGATGCGCTACGCCACTATTGAGTTGGAGCTGTTGGCTGTGGTTTGGGCGATGTGCAAGTGCAGGTTTTACCTCATAGGCCTGTAACACTTTCACCTAGTGACTGACCATCGCCCGCTTGTCCTGATCCTCAACCACTACACGCTGGACGCCGTTGAGAACCCTCGCCTCCAACGTCTGAAGGAGAAGCTCTCGGCGTACATCTACACAGCAGTGTGGCATGCTGGTAAGGAGCTCTGCATCCCTGATGCCTTATCCCGCTCTCCTGTCAGCCGCCCTACTCCAGAAGACCATGTGCTCGACGCCGACCTCGCTCTTTCCGTCAGGACTGTGGTCACCCTACACGCTGTCCAAGCCCTTCGTTCAGACCTGTCACCAGATGACGACAAGGCAATGGTGGACCTTCGAACAGCGGCCCGAGATGACCCTTCCTACGTCCGACTCGTCAAGTGTGTGAGGAATGGATTCCCTAGCAACCCCTACGACCTTCACAACACCCTGCTCCCGTATTAGAAACTCCGGGATGAACTCTACTGTGACAGGGACCTTGTTTTGTACGGAGCATGTGTAGTTGTCCCTGCTGCCTCACGTCCCCACGTCTTGGCTCGCCTTCACTACAGTCACCGTGGAGCTGAGGCCACCAAACGACGTGCACGACAGACTGTGTTCTGCCCCGGCATCGACTCCGACATCTCCAATGTTGTCCGTGCGTGTGAGCCCTGCCAAATATTACAACCCAGCCAGCAGCAGGAACCCTTCATGAGTGACGACAACCCCACCTGCCCCTTTGAGTCTGTGTCGGCCAACTTTTTCTGTGTGTCAGGAAAGTCCTTCCTTGTTATCATCGACCGTCTCTCTGGTTGGCAGCTTGTCATCAAGTGCGGTAATGACACGACGTCTGCCGCCACCATCAGCAAGTACCGCCATTACTTCCGTGACGTGGGCATTCCTGTGCGCCTGCGAACCGATGGAGGGCCCCAGTTCACAAGCTGGGACTTTGCTGTGTTCCTTGACCGATGGGGAGTCCGGCATGTGTTGTCATCGCCCCATTACCCGCAGTCCAATGGCCACGCTGAGGCTGCTGTCAAATCCCTGAAGCACCTCATCCTTAAGGTGGCCCCTTCTGGGAATATTGACTGTGAAGCCTTCGACCGGAGTCTTCTTGAACTCCGCAACACACCTAACTACACCAGACGCTCCCCTGCCCAGGTTTTGTATGGACGCCCCCTTCGTTCTTGTGTCCCTGCTCACCCTCAATCCTTCTCCAAGGAGTGGCAGGCCAAGAGAGAGGATTGTGATTGCCGAGCCACCGAACGCGTTCATGATGTCGTCGCCCACTACAACGACCACGCCCGTCCTCTTCCCAAGTTGAGTGTTGGCACCCAAGTCCGTGTTCAGGACCCGACCTCCATACGTTGGGACAAAGTGAGCATAATCATGGGTCTCGGTAGGTCACGGGACTACCAGGTGCTGTTACCCAGTGGTCGTGTGTGGTGGAGGAACCGCCGTTTTCTCCACCCCTTAACAACGCCTTCTGCTGACCCCGCCACCAGTGTTGAGTCCCATACCCTCCCCAGTGATCAAGTCCCTCGACGCTCAGAACGGATCTAAAAGAAAATGTCCGCTCAAGACTTTGTTATGAGCGTATAGGGGGGGAGGGAGATGTATGTATATTGTATGCTGTATGTATATTTTGCATGTGCTCCATTTATATACATTATTTATTCAGCCTAGCTAGCTGCGTGTGACAATGTATTTACCATGTCCCACACGCTCAATTAATGTGCCTGGCGACATATGGAAGCTGTTAATGTATCACTTGCCACATGTCGCCTGAAAGGCTAGTTGACCCCCCAGACAGAGTAAGGAGAGCCACCTCGCTTGTGTATCTCTGTTTGTCCAGTAAATAGAACCTACGAAAACTCTACAGGTGTTTGTGTTCGCTCCTGTAGATAGAACTTGGTACCCAGAACATATACAATCCCCAGCATCTCTCATAACTTACCTCTCCCTCAGTCATCCCCAGCATCTCTCCCTCAGTCATTCCAAGCATCTCTCCCTCAGTCATCCCCAGCATCTCTCCCTCAGTCATGTCCGGCATTTCTCCCTCATTCATCCCCAGCACCTCTCCCTCAGTCATCCCCAGCATCTCTCTCTGTCCTACCCAGCATCTGTCCCTCAGTCATCCCAGCATCTCTCCCTCCATCATCCCCAGCATCTCTCCCTCAGTCATTCCAAGCATCTCTCCCTCAGTCATCCCCAGCATCTCTCCCTCAGTCATGTCCAACATTTCTCCCTCATTTATCCCCAGCACCTCTCCCTCAGTCATCCCCAGCATCTCTCTCTGTCCTACCCAGCATCTGTCCCTCAGTCATCCCAGCATCTCTCCCTCCATCATCCCCAGCATCTCTTCCTCAGTCATCCCCAGCATCTCTCTTACTTTACCTCTCCCTTAGTCACCTCCAGCATCTATCCCTCAGTCACACAAGCATCTCTCCCTCACTCATCCTCAGCATTTCTCCCTCAGTCATCAACAGCTTTTCTCCCTCAGTCATCCCCAGCATCTCTCTTTCAGTCATCCCCAGCATCTTTCCCTCAGTTATCCCAGCATGTCTCCCTCAGTCATCACCAGCATCTTTTCCTCAGTCATCCCCAGCATCTTTCCCTCAGTCATATCCAGCATCTCTCCCTCAGTCATCCCCAGCATCTCTCCCTCAGTCATCCCCAGCATCTCTCCCTCAGTCATCCCAAGCATCTTTTCCTCGGTCATTCCCAGCATCTCTCCCTCAGTCATCTCCGGCAGCTCTCCCTCAGTCATCCCCAGCATCTCTCCCCAGTCATCCCCAGCATCTCTCCCTCAGTCATCCTCAGCATCTCTCCCTCAATCATCCCAAGCATCTCTCCCTCAGTCATCTTCAGCATCTTTTCCTTAGTCATCCCCAGCATCTCTCCCTCAGTCATCTCCAGCATCTCTCCCTCAATCATCCCCAGCATCTCTCCCTCAGTCATCCACAGCATCTCTCCCTTAGTCATCCCCAGCATCTCTCCCTCAGTCATCCTCAGCATCTCTCCCTCAATCATCCCCAGCATCTCTCCCTCAGTCATCCCCAGCATCTCTCCCTCAGTCATCCTCAGCATCTCTCCCTCAATCATCCCCAGCATCTCTCCCTCAGTCATCCTCAACATCTTTTCCTCTGTCATCCCCAGCATCTCTCCCTCAGTCATCCCAGCATCTCTCCCTCCATCATCCCCAGCATCTCTTCCTCAGTCATCCCCAGCATCTCTCTTACTTTACCTCTCCCTTAGTCACCTCCAGCATCTATCCCTCAGTCACACAAGCATCTCTCCCTCACTCATCCTCAGCATTTCTCCCTCAGTCATCAACAGCTTTTCTCCCTCAGTCATCCCCAGCATCTCTCTTTCAGTCATCCCCAGCATCTTTCCCTCAGTTATCCCAGCATGTCTCCCTCAGTCATCACCAGCATCTTTTCCTCAGTCATCCCCAGCATCTCTCCCTCAGTCATATCCAGCATCTCTCCCTCAGTCATCCCCAGCATCTCTCCCTCAGTCATCCCCAGCATCTCTCCCTCAGTCATCCCAAGCATCTTTTCCTCGGTCATCCCCAGCATCTCTCCCTCAGTCATCTCCGGCAGCTCTCCCTCAGTCATCCCCAGCATCTCTCCCCAGTCATCCCCAGCATCTCTCCCTCAGTCATCCTCAGCATCTCTCCCTCAATCATCCCCAGCATCTCTCCCTCAGTCATCTTCAGCATCTTTTCCTTAGTCATCCCCAGCATCTCTCCCTCAGTCATCTCCAGCATCTCTCCCTCAATCATCCCCAGCATCTCTCCCTCAGTCATCCTCAGCATCTCTCCCTCAGTCATCCCCAGCATCTCTCCCTCAGTCATCCTCAGCATCTCTCCCTCAATCATCCCCAGCATCTCTCCCTCAGTCATCCCCAGCATCTCTCCCTCAGTCATCCTCAGCATCTCTCCCTCAATCATCCCCAGCATCTCTCCCTCAGTCATCCTCAACATCTTTTCCTCTGTCATCCCCAGCATCTCTCCCTCAGTCATCCCCAGCATCTCTCCCTCAGTCATCCCCAGCATCTCTCCCTCAGTCATCCTCAGGCTCAGGCAAACAAACATCAGCTGGCCCAATACATTGCCCTGTGGTTCCCTGCTTGGTATGGGCCCGCAGCTGTTTGTTTGGCTGAAGCTGCACATTCCTCCATACAAATGTTTGCGGACGACGCCAAGTTATTTCAGGAAATCAAGAACCATGCTGACTGTGAAAAGCTGCAGAAGGATCTCTGTGAGCTTCAAGAATTGTCGAAGAAATGGCTGCTGAGATTCAATGTCACGAAGTGTAAGAGGATGCACCTGGGACGTACTAACGGTAAGTTGGCATATCATGTGTCCCAACGGGACGAAGAGACTGTTTTAAAGGAGACGGAATGTGGAAAGGACCTGGGTGTGTACGTTGACAATGAACTGAAGTTCTCGGGCCACTGTGAGAAAAAGGTAAATGAGGCAACTAAGCTATTAGGTCTTATAAGACGGTCGTAACGATCTTCAAAAGCGAAGTGCTTCCCCGCCTGGAGTACTGTTACCACGTCCCAGAGATATGTCAGGGACTGTCAGCTGATTGAAAATGTCCAAAGTGGAACCATCAGACTGGTGCCTGTACTGTGGAACCTCAGGTACCTGGAGAGACTGAACTCGTCTAGTTTATACTACAGACGGGCAAGGGGAGATCTGATTGAGATTTACAAGCATATCAAAGGGCAATACTCAGTCGAGTGTCCTTACCTGGAGCTGGTGGACGCTCGCCCCACAAGGGGTCACAGCTCAAGGATAAATATACATACATATATATATCATATATATATATATATATATATATATATATATATATATATATATATATATATAATATATATATATATATATATATATATATATATATGTATATATATATATGTATATATATATATATATATATATATATATATATATATATATATATATATATATATATATATATATATATATATGCTGATAACCACAAGGAAAGAAGAAAACACGAAGTTCCCAAGCGCTTTCGTGTAATTCACATCTTCAGGGGTGAGTACAGACTTAGGATGTAATGGTCATGATAAGAGCTAACCTGAAAACCTTAAGGATTCATATTACGCTCAAACGTCCACAAAACCTTCCGAGTCCCCCAGTGGAAACGTACTCCGTTTTCTCGGTTCCTTGGTGACGTCACCGATGAGCAGACGCTGTATGTTGGGACCTGTTGCCATCCAACCCTTTGTAACCAATTTAATTTGGCTTTCGATAGCTGAGTCAGAGCATTGTTAGTGAAGATAATAGTAGAGAATGAAAATGAGTTCATAGTCCCAATTTCAAGGTCAGAGTGTACAGTAAATTAATTCATCGGAATAGGAGTAGCTGGACTCCCTGGTCTGTTTTGAGTGAGGGCGCCGCGGGCATGTCAACCGTTAGTAAGTGCCCGTCCCTTCATCCATACAGGTAGGCCATCCACGCTGTGTTGTGATTTGCCCTTCTTTAAGTGATTTGACCCAATTAATAGTTGATTGTGCAAGTGTTACAGTAACGTAGTTGATATGCTCTGAGTGAAGTCATATTTACGTCTTTAACGTCCCCTGAAACGTGATGTTGTTGTCACAGTTAGTAAGTGCCCGTCCCTTCATCCATACAGGTTCCCTGACGCTGATTCCCGTTTGTCTCCCGATCCCATTGTGATTCTTGAATCGCTCTACCATCCAACAACGGCCTCGGATGTATTAGATGTCCAGCCGGGATCATATATGAGAAGATGGCACCGATGCGGCCGGATTAATGTGCCCCAAGGCTTCGTGGGGCCAGACCCCAGACCCGCCATGTGTCTGGCTACTCCACAATAACAAAGGCGGCGAGCCCTAGTGTTCTCCCCCGGGTTACTCCTTGGAAGTATATGTCCACAGAGAGTGTTAACATATATTTTCCCCTTTGATTTCATATTAATAAACTTGTTTTAGAGTAATTAAGGGGTATTCATTTCTCCCACAGTATTTTACCTTTATTTCCATCCAAGTGACCTGATACCAAAATTACCATACTCACGTGCCCAGGCTACCAAGAGAATGTCCATGCTACCCAAGAATAGGTGACGGAACTGAGTAGAGTAAGAACTAGAGAAGTAAATAAGATGAGGGTGGTGTAGAAACAAAGAGGGAGTCAGGGCCCCTCACATTGGTGACAGACCAAGAATGCGCCCCCTCACATTGGTGGCAGCTCAAGAATGCGCCCCCTCACATTGGTGTGCAGCTGGGATGTAATTTATATGGTATCAAGGTCAGGAGGAATAAATGTGATACTGTGGGTAATTTCTGTGTTTAAATGTGAGCTGTAATAACCATTTCTCCGTGCATCTACCTAACCATGTCACGGTAACTAATGAATATTTCAGAGTGCTAATAATCTTGTAATGGAAATGTTTCCCAGTGTACAGTATAGTGTAATTCTGTGCAAAATTTTTTTGAGGTTACGGAGATGTTGAAAACAGTTCACGGCAAATACTTTACTTGGAGTTAGGTTAGAACATGGGCCTCGAGAAAATTAGAAATCTGTTTTAAAGTAAAGTGTACAGCAAAATGTATTGAAAAGTGTCTGAAAATGTCTGAAAACAGAGGTTAGCTACCTAAATTTTTTTGAGTTTTTTGTGAAATCTCAGAAAAGTGTTGGTTGTATCCCAAGGTAAATTTTTTTTTGGGTGCCTTTCTGCACTGGTACCATAGCAATTGTGTGATCACTCGAGTTAAGGCTTTGTTATTTACAGACAATGAGGGACATTGCTCATGTGCCGTGTTACGAGTGTTGTGGACAGTGTCGATTTCTGAGTGTACCGGAAGGCCATAATTATATTAAGGTTATGTATTAGTGTTATTTGTAATTGACATAATATGGGTGTAGTTGTTTTAATTTAATTGGAAGTGTTTTAGTTATAAGTTGAGGTCAGTTTTGACAAGTGAATTTATTTGTATAACCTGTGTTGTTAGATACCCGAGTATTTTGTATTTTTTGTATTGTTTCTATTAGTATGATTTTTAGTGAATAGAGCATTAGCTTCTAGCAGTGTAGACTTACAGGCAATGTCATTAAGTGTGTTTTATGTTTATTTGAGATCTAATACATGTATAATTTCAGCAATTGTTTTGATGAGTTGAGGACTCTATGGTGATATGGACATCTGTAAAAGAACGCAATCTTTGAAAATTGATTGGTGAAAGTACATGTAAGGACCCCCCATTTGTGAGTACCACAGAGTAAATTGTGAAGTGATAACAGTGTTGAAATCATTGCAATTGAAAAGACAGTGAATATTTGTTGAGTACTGAGGGGACAGTCTCGTAAAATATTACAGTATTACCACTTTATTTTGTGAAAGTGACACTCAGTAATGGAAATGTCTGATTCTTTTTTTTAAGTTTGATTTGTTATAGTACGGTGTAATTCCGGAAGAGTTAATACAGTGTTGCACCCTACAGAGACTGACAATAACAAGTACCATTGCCTTTGAGTGTGCACAGTAAGTTTGTCTTGAAAAGTGACAGCAAAGTACAAGTTCACATTTCAGTATTATTACTACGGGTCATGAGTAATAAGTTGAGTAGAAATTTGTGCAATAATTTTGAGCCAGTATTTCAAGCGTTCTCATGTATTAGAAGGACAGTTAGGCAGTAATCCATTTGTTTTTGAAAGTGTGCACTGTGCCCGTGTTATGTGGTACAGTGAGTAGTTGTGACCTCCAGGCATGATGGCCGTCACAAGAGAACAATTCAGGGCAGTCAGCTCAGAACCTGTGTCCAGTAAGTTGATGTGTAGACTTGAGAAGTATGGGGGTGGAGACATGTTCATTCTCAGGAATGACACCCAGGTTTCACCACCAGTTGCTTCATCAGGTGCATGGCCTGATGGACAAGGAAGTGTAGAAAAGAAGAGTGTGGAATGCCTCTCTTGCTAGTTATGTGAGAGACGAGCATCAGTGTTACCGAGATTTCTTTAAAGGGCTGTAGACTTTGACTGGAAGGAATTGATTGTTGACATGCATGGTGAAGAGTGATGTTTTGCATACATGTGTTGCAATTGAGAAGTACAACTGGTAAGTGAGTACGTTGTTTGCCATGTGAGTTGGGAATGTTTGGGAGTGTGTAGGTGTTTTTGATTTTTTTTTCTTTGATTTTTTTTTGATGGGGATTGTCAAGTGCAGTAGACAGAGATTGGAAGATGGATTGGCTGTTATGCAATCATCTGATGGGTATCTGTTACTAGTTGAGTAAAGATACCAGTTGAGAGTTCTCAAGTTTTGCCGGTAAAGCCCTAGCTAGGCTTATTGTGGATGTGTATAGGAGTAATGTTCGTGACTTTCAGGTGGAGTCAGGCCTCGACAATGGCGCTGATTCTACTACATGGCTAATGCCATAAGTACAGACAGTTTTTGGTTTGGCGGTGTTCTCATGAGGACCGTTTCGTTAGCATTTTTGAATTCTTGGGAATACCCGCTCGTTCGGAGTCCCTTGAATGGTGCTGCCTCTCGCGAGTGCAACACAACTCTTAAGATTAAGAGCAACGTCATTCCTTCGACTTGATGGGGTCTGTTCATCTACGTCCTAGCTTGAGAAGTCTAAGTTAAATCTCAGTAGTGTCGAGTAAGCATTTGATAAATCTCCTCTTTGAACTATGATATGAGAAACGGTGTCTTCAGAGTTTGTATGGTGTAACAAATTTTTTATGTTATGTATGTAACCCCATTTTTTATGTTTTCTTTATTGTTGCATTATTTTCCTATGTATGTTTAATTACTTGTATTTTGTTTCCCTATGCCATGTTGTCAATGATAATGGATTAATTTTTTTTTGCTACTGTTTATCCCATGTATGTAACCATTGTTTGTTTGTATTTTGTATGCTTTTGCACCAGATACCTGTAAGAGTCCTGATGTGTTTTACGAGTGTATGTAGTGTGAAACCGTGACGAAAGGTAACAGTTGTTTAAAGAATCTGTGTAATTACCGCACATGTTTTGCGAACGTTACCGCCTAATATAAATCTTGGGGAAGGGGGAAGCTTTGTAATGGTCATGATAAGAGCTAACCTGAAAACCTTAAGGATTCATATTACGCTCAAACGTCCACAAAACCTTCCGAGTCCCCCAGTGGAAACGTACTCCGTTTTATCGGTTCCTTGGTGACGTCACCGATGAGCAGACGCTGTATGTTGGGACCTGTTGCCATCCAACCCTTTGTAATCAATTTAATTTGGCTTTCGATAGCTGAGTCAGAGCATTGTTAGTGAAGATAATAGTAGAGAATGAAAATGAGTTCATAGTCCCAATTTCAAGGTCAGAGTGTACAGTAAATTAATTCATCGGAATAGGAGTAGCTGGACTCCCTGGTCTGTTTTGAGTGAGGGCGCCGCGGGCATGTCAACCGTTAGTAAGTGCCCGTCCCTTCATCCATACAGGTAGGCCATCCACGCTGTGTTGTGATTTGCCCTTCTTTAAGTGATTTGACCCAATTAATAGTTGATTGTGCAAGTGTTACAGTAACGTAGTTGATATGCTCTGAGTGAAGTCATATTTACGTCTTTAACGTCCCCTGAAACGTGATGTTGTTGTCACAGTTAGTAAGTGCCCGTCCCTTCATCCATACAGGTTCCCTGACGCTGATTCCCGTTTGTCTCCCGATCCCATTGTGATTCTTGAATCGCTCTACCATCCAACAACGGCCTCGGATGTATTAGATGTCCAGCCGGGATCATATATGAGAAGATGGCACCGATGCGGCCGGATTAATGTGCCCCAAGGCTTCGTGGGGCCAGACCCCAGACCCACCATGTGTCTGGCTACTCCACAATAACAAAGGCCGTGAGCCCTAGTGTTCTCCCCTGGGTTACTCCTTGGAAGTATATGTCCACAGAGAGTGTTAACATATATTTTCCCCTTTGATTTCATATTAATAAACTTGTTTTAGAGTAATTAAGGGGTATTCATTTCTCCCACAGTATTTTACCTTTATTTCCATCCAAGTGACCTGATACCAAAATTACCATACTCACGTGCCCAGGCTACCAAGAGAATGTCCATGCTACCCAAGAATAGGTGACGGAACTGAGTAGAGTAAGAACTAGAGAAGTAAATAAGATGAGGGTGGTGTAGAAACAGAGAGGGAGTCAGGCCCCCTCACATTGGTGACAGACCAAGAATGCGCCCCCTCACAAGGAGAAGTACAAAACAAGGTGTATATTAGGGGGCAGTGAAATTTTGCTCAAAGCTGCACTCTTCAGGCATTGTTCCTTATACATATCTAAGACTCCATGCCAAATTTGAAGCTGATATGTCGAGGTTTAGTCTGCCACATTTTCTACTGAAATTTTTAAATTTACCTACAGTACTAGCCAAACAGCCGCTGTGGCGGTGCAATGTTCTGTTCAGTGTTTATCAACTTTTTTTTCATAATTTGACGTCACTCTATTTTGATGGTAAGAAGACCGCCACTCGTGTGATGATAAAGAATGAGAAGACCGAGAAATGGAGTTCGAGGATGATGGTGAAAGATCATTATGTCATCATGGTTGAGCCTGGCAATGAATATCTCACACATGTGACTCCCAAGACTGGACACGGAAAGCAGATTGCCAAAACTATTCACGAGTTTCTGGTGGAGAAAAATCTAACCCAGCAGCCCATTGTGTGTGTTGGTTGTGATGGAACCAATGTAAATGTAGGATCAGAAAATGGAGTCATTCATCATCTTGAAATGTTACTTGGTCACCCGCTCCATTATTTCATATGTCAGCTTCACGGAAATGAGCTGCCTTTCCGCGCAGTTTTTTATCACTATGATGGTAAACCAAGTGGTCCTGAGCATTGGCGTGGTCCCATTGGAAAGCAGATCAAGGAGTCTTTGTCTGAGCTTCCAGTTGTCGCCTTCCAGCCAGTCAGTTTCCCTGATTTCCCTGTGTTTAATGATGAAGTGGAGAAAGATCTGTCCTGGGATCAGAAATACCTGTATAGGATTTGTAAAGGAGTTATCACAGGTGTTGTTGAAGATGACTTGGCTGCTATTGAGCCAGGTCCTCCCTGTGTGTCAAGGTGGAACACCTTATGGAGTAGAATCCTCAGGCTGTATGTAGCAACATCAAGACCCAGCCATGAGTTGAAAAGAATTGTCATTACAATAATAAAGTTCAGTGCTCCAATGTGGTTTTACATCAAGATACACCCTTACGTAACACACGGCTCAAGGAACGTATTCCAGTCCCTGCTATATATGAAACACCTGAATAGTGAGGAGGAGACGATAGTGAAGAAGGCTGTCCAGAGAAATGCATACTTCGCCCACACAGATCAACTTCTTCTTGGTATGTGTGCAGATGAGGACATGACTGTTAGAGAAAAAGCTGTCTCAATGATAAGAAAAATTAGAGAGGAGAATCAGCAAAAGGAAGAATGCACTGGCAGATCTGAAGAGGAGGAGGAAGATTCTGATGCTGCTGTTGACGAGAATTTGTTAAACTATACTGATGAGGAGGGTAAAGATGGAGAGGGGAATGAGGATGTGCCTCCTGTAGTCAACATGAGAAAGGTGGTGACTCCGAAACTAAAGTGGCAAGCAAAACACTATCATTCCATGATTAACTGGAGGAATGAACTCAAGACTGAGCCTCCTTACATTGCTTCTCTGTCAAATCTACAGGTTAATGACATTCTTGAGACACCATTAGTGGTGCCCAAGTGGCCAAACAGCACTCAGGCGGTCGAGAGAGGCATAAAAGTGATGACTGAAGCTTGCACTGAAGTGACGGGATACGAATCGAGAGATGGATATATTAGGCAAAGATTATTGTCTAGGAAAATGATGCCAAGGTTCCGCACAAAAAAGAATTTCAATATGAACTTGTAATGATTTTCTCTACGGTGTACCTGTAAAATAACATGTGAATTAAATCGATGTCACCCATGTAAAATTTATCATTGTCCTGGAAAACAATAAATGACACCTAATTTTTGGTATACACTAAAAGTTGACAAAAAGTCGTTCGCGATGCGGCAGGGTAAGTATGCATGAAATGGCATGAAATTTTGCACAGGTGTTTGTTACAGCCATACAAACGATGCCTGAAAAGTGCAGCCTGCAACTCAAATAAAAGTGTTTTTTCCCTGCCCCCTAGTGTATATGTACAGAGGAGGGTGAGATCAGGTCCACAATGGTCAGGTATTAGGTAATGACCCTACTAATCTTTAAAAAGCACTGCAACGGTCGGTAGTCAGGTCAGAGGGTAAGGTGACCCAACCTTCTCACCTGGCTACAAATCTTCTTAATTACAAAATTGCCCTTGTTGTACATGCCATTACTCAAATTCATGTTGACTAGGGTTGCCATATCTGAACATTCAAAAAAGAGGACGTTCCCGAAGACAACCCCCCCCCCCCCACCCGGCACACACTTTGGTGCTATGTAACCTTGAAGCAGCCGTGACAATTAATTTTGCATATTTGCACAGCATATATATATACATATATATATATATATATATATATATATATATATATATATATTATATATATATATATATATATATATATATATATATATATATAATATATATATATATATATACCAGTATCGGTGCACTGTATTGCATTGTGCTTTTAATGTAGGCTAATATACAACGTACATGGTATAGAAGTCTTAAAAATAAAAATAAAAAATTACCTTTGCTTAAGGCTGAATATCTTCTTTAGCTGCAGTCTTCTTCCCCCACTGGGTGTGTGACTTTATGTGCCCAGGCATACTTTTCTGTAGATCGGATCTTTTTCAGTATTGGCTGATTGCTCTTTAGAAAGGTATAGAAGTCACTGCAAGATGTTTCTCGGAAGTTGTACTGTACATTCAGAATGCCTTTCATTGTTTCAACACTCAATTTGTTCCTTTCCTTTGTCCATTGACTTTGCATCAGTGAAAAAACTCTTTCTACATTTGCATTGTGAGATGATATAACAAAGAAGAATTGTGCAATTCTTAGCAATTCTGAGTGGCATTCAAAGTTCTTTGATTTTTCAAAGTATCTGGTTCATTTTTTATATGTTGGCAGATTACTAAATTCTTCATCACTCTTGTAATTTTCCACAAACTGCTTCAGATTACTAACTTGGTCAAAACACTTCACATCATCAACTTCTACCCCCTTATCGATCAAATATTTGACAGCTAAGTTGACAACATCGTACAGGCGTGCACGTGACTTATCAGCTGACGAAAACTGAACGTGATCTCTACGGTTTCCACCTCCCCTTTTAGGGACAGGTCCAAGCACACTGTGTGTGAAATGGCACAACACTTCATCTCTAATGGCAAGATAGCCGACATATTAAGATTGTATCCACTTTTTTGCACTTAGTAACTATATCAATTCTCATGTACAGAACCAAATACGCAAAGTGCTTGAATACCTCCCACGTAAATGTGAATGACAAAGTGTGAGGCCAGACATACTGCCTCACACGCCTGTTCTCACGCATTTGTGAATAAGTTACCCTTCATGTATAGAACTAAACAAATAATGTAAATGAAATACTGTGTAACTTTCAGTGCCATAATATCCTGACAACGGGGGTTAATTATTATGACCCTTTGTAAACCCTACTCTGTAATCCTTTTGCGCTACCGCTCACAGGATGAGTGTGGGGTGCACAATAAAGTAGCCGCTGCAAGCGGCAAAATCAAAAATCAAACCTCTCTCAGTCTCTCTCTCTCGTCATTACAGTTCATGTTTTTTTTCCGTGGAGAAAATGATGGAAGCTGAAATTCCGGACTTTTGGAGAATTTAAAAAATTACTTCCGGATGAAGATTTCGAGACCTAAATGGAGGACTTGTCCGGGAAAATACGGACTTATGGCAACCCTAATGTTGACTGCTTCGGTATGTTTAATGAGACTAGATTCTATTGTGGGGTATGGGATGTTTGTGTTCACACTCAGGATAGGATAGAGAAAGTAAACTCACAATGTGCTCTCTGTATACATGTTGTATTGGATGTACAATGTAGCTTGGTGCTGGGAAGGCAGCATGGTTACAAGCGTGATGTAGAGAGAGCTGGTTGGTGGGGGTGCTCAGAGGAGGACAGCTTGTGGGTCGCCATGCTCGCCGGCGGGAGCGAGGGCCGCCAGGCAGGCGGAGGAGGAGGAGGTTTTGCTGGCTGGTTGGTGTAGGTAGAAAAGAGGCAGGTCACCACGAGGTCAGGTCTTAAATAGCGGGGGTTGCCGTGGCTTAGTAGTTGACCTCCGTGATGTATGGCGGCGCTGGTTGACCCAGACCACGAGGCATACACTGGGGAATTCGCGGGGTCGGCTACTCAGCATCAAACAGCGTTTGTAGGGGAGAAATCCACTACACTATAATATTCCTAATGTCAATTGAATTGCAAGGTAATATTGAGGAGGCATTATCCCAGTCAATGCAATGCTTATTATCCCTCAGATGAACAAACAGAGCATTGGATTCCTGGCCTGTCCTAACACTATATTTATGTTGTTCAAGTCCAGTTACAAGATCTTTACCTGTCTGGCCTAAGTAAAACATATTACATTCCTTGCAAGGAACTTTATAAATGCAACCAATTGTGTTGTTGGGGGAGTTCTTGATTAACATTTGTTTAACAGTGCATGAGTTTTTAAATGCCACATTGGCGTTCCAGGTTTTTAGTTGTAAAGGAATTTGAGAGAAATTTTTGTGAAATGGTAATACTAAGAGATTCTTATGGTCATGGGTGGGCTTGGGATCGGTTCTATAAAAAGATTTCTTAGTAATGTTCAGGCATTTGTCTATGAAAGATCTAGGGTATTTAAGGTTTGAGCCAATATTATAGATATATTTATATTCTTCATCAATGAATTCCGGGCTGCAAATTCTCAAAGCACGTAAAAACATTGTTGAAAATATTGACTGTTTGACTCTGTAGGAGTTCGTGGTATAATGTTGTCTAGCACTCAGGGTGGATGGAAACTCTAAGGTGGTTTTCTTGTATAATATAAGTTATATGATAGACAGTCTGGTGCTGGAGGTGCCGTGTGGTGAGGAGCTGCTCAGTAGAGACGTTTGGTGAGTAGCGTGTTGAAGGAGGTAGATGTGCAGGAGCTTCGAAAGAGAAGATGTTGCCTGTTGCTGGCCTCCTGGTTGAATGAATGCTGGACAGCGAGGAGCTTGCTGGAGTAGGTGTTGCGTGTTCAAGAAGAATGGCCAGAATGAATCTCAATGGAGAGACAGAGCTTATATACCCAGCAGCCGTGAGTCATCTATGAGTCATGTTGGGAAAACCCGAGAAAGTCGCCGGTCTTTGGTTCCGTTGCTAAGATACGGTAACATCTGGTGACGCCGCTCGCTTGGTTGCTAGGGAAGATGGTAGCAGCTGGTGGCTGTGGCTACGCAGTTGTAGGGGAGAAGTCCACTACAACTCTATTATGGTGGGCAGAATAATAATGAATGTTTGAACACACATTAGTAGGTTTTCTATAAATACTGAACTTAAAGGTGTTACCTATTCTGTGTATCAGACAGTCTAGGAATGGCAATTTACAGTCATGCTCTTATTCCACGGTGAATTTGATCGAGGGGGCTAAGTTATTAAGTTGTGGCAGGAAAGCTTTTAGGTCCTCATTACTTGGCCAGAGACATAATACATCATCTACATATCTAAACCAGACTGCTGAAGGTGGTAAAATATTACTTAATAGTTTCTTTTCAAAGAATTCCATATATAGGTTGCTTAATACAGGTGAGAGTGGATTACCCATTGCCATACCAAATTTTTGAGCATAATATTCTCCATTGAATTCAAATTTACAAACCTTAACTACATAGTTTGATGAGTTCGATGAAGTCGTTTTTAGAGACGGGCAATGAAATATTATCCAGGGAATCTATGAGGAACTCTAATAAATCATCAACTGGGACCTTTGTAAAGAGTGATGTTACATCAAAACTCACCAGTTTAAAATCATAATTAATATGCAAGTTATTGAGTTTATCAACCAAATCCATATTGTTCTTGATATTAGAGTTAGAAATATTGCCAACTAGGGGATTTAGTAAAGAAACTAACCATTTAGATAATTTATAAGAGAATGACCCAACTGAGCTAATGATGAGTCTTGCTGGGTTATTAGGCTTGTGGGTCTTGATTACACCGTACATGTATGGCAGTGGAGGGGACGTTGAAGTAAGATGTTTAATGAGAGTAGCTTTGCCTCTCAATAGAGACTTTAGCTTCTTGTTGAACTGGGTGCTAACTGTGTTGAGAGGATTATTTATGAGTTTAGAATATGTTGTAGTATCACATAAGAGGTCATTCATTTTAGAAATATAATCATCTTTGTTTAAAATCACTACTGTGTTGGCTTTATCTGCTTTAGTGACATGTAGATCCTTATTTTTCTTAAGGGCTTGGATTGCTTTGGTGAATCTTTCTGGACAGTTTGGAATACAAGGCTTAGACATAGATGCATACACAACACCTTTACACATGTTCACTTCTTCACTTGTCAAATTACTGAATTTCTCCAAATTGCAAAATGCTCTGGCTATGTCAACACTGTCGACTCCCTTGTTAGAACTGTGGGGTACGTGATGTTTGGTTCACACTCAGGATGGGATGGAGAAAGGAAACTCACAATGTGCTCTCTGTATACATATTATATTGGATGTACAATGCAGCTTGGTGGCTGGTGCTAGGAAGGCAGCATGGTTACAAGCGTTGAGTAGAGAGAGCTGGTTGGTGAGGGTGCTCAGAGGAGGACAGCTTGTGGGTCGCCATGCTCGCCGGCGGGAGCGAGGGCCGCCAGGCAGCGGCGGAGGAGGTGGTGTTGCTTGCTGCGGCTGTAGCTAGAAGAAGAGAGGTAGGTCACCACGAGGTCAGGTCTTATATAGCGGAGGTAGGCGTGGCTTAATAGTTGACCTCCGTCATGTAAGGCGGCGCTGGTTGACCTAGACCACGAGGCATACACTGGGGAATTCGCAGGGTCGGCTACTCAGGGATCCACTACAGAACCATCAAAACTTAAACCATAGCCGAGGGCACACAAGGTGTCATTGTCTAGTTGTTTAGAGGAGAGATTCACTACACAGTTGTGATTGGCACCCTTAGTCCAATCACTATTTCTAATAAGGAGTGCCAATTTGTGGTCTATCTTAGCTTGAAGATCAGAACGCTCACGTCTCAGGTTATCAAAACAGTAATCCAACAAGAACAGTCTGTACTCACCCCTGAAGATGTGAATTACACGAAAGCGCTTGGGAACTTCGTGTTATCTTCTTTCCTTGTGGTTATCAGCATATTTACTTTTACTTTTATCCTCTTCGCCACTGATCAGCTTGTTAGCCGCTTGGGCGATCGGTCACGTCTCTTTTCGTTTATATTCTTCACCAAAAGATCGGCTCGCTAGCCGCCCGGGCGATCGGTCACGTCTCTGTCACGCACTGTTGGCAAATACTGGGCATGCACCGGCTCCTGAATGTACCTGAACCCGCTCCAGTGTTGGAGAAGTCTTCTCTTGAAAGAGCTCACACTTGGTGCTGTCACAACACTCTCTGGTAGATTGTTCCAAGAGTTTACAACCCTCACTCCGAAAAAGTTTGCCCTCACGGTTTTCTGGACTTGCGGCTTCTTCAATCTTGAGCTGTGACCCCTTGTGGAGCGAGCGTCCGCCAGCTCCAAGTAAGGACACTCAACTGAGTAGTGCCCCCTGAGATTCTTATACACCTCAACTAGGTCCCCCCTTGCCAATCTGTAGTATAAGCTAGGCAAGTTCAGGCGCTCCAATCTCTCAGGGTAGCTGAGGTGCAGAAGTGCAGGCACCAGTTTGGTGGCCCTCCTTTGAACATTTTCAACCAACTGACAGTCCCTAGCATATCTCGGGGACCAGATGGGGTGACAGTACTCCAGATGGGGAAGCACTTCACTCCTGAAGATCATCACGAGGGACGGACTGTCTAGATATCTGAACGACCTTCTTATAAGACCCAATAATTTATTTGCCTGATTTACCTTCTTCTCACAATGGCCCGAGAACTTCAGCTCATTGTCAACATACACACCTAGGTCCTTCTCACACACAGTCTCAACTAGTGCATTTTCTTCATCCCGTTGGGACATATGATACGCCTCCTTACCGTTGGTACGCCCCAGGTGCATCCTCTTACACTTCGTGACATTGAATCTCAGCAGCCATTTCTTCGACCATTCCTGGAGCCCACAGAGGTCCTTCTGCAGCTCTTCACAGTCCGCTTGGTTCTTAATTTCCCGAAATAACTTGCCATCATCGGCAAATATTTGTATGGAGGAGTGTACAACGTCAGGCATGTCATTTATGAAACAAACAAACAACAGCGGGCCCAATACACTACCCTGCGGTACCCCACTTGTTACAGGTACAGATGACGATTTCGTGCCATTAATCACCACACACTGCTTGCGGTCATGTAGAAAGTCTTCTATCCACGCTAGCGACATTTCCCCGAATTCCGTACCCTTCCAGTTTGATTTTCAGCCTTTCGTGGGGTACACTGTCGAAAGCCTTGGCAAAATCTAGGTAAATATTGTCGATATTACCACCCCGTTCTAGAATATGGGTCCAAATATCCAATACCTTGAGCAATTGTGTTAAGCAAGAGCGCTCCGGCATAAAACCGTGTTGGCAATCTTTTACAAGGTTGTTTCGTAGTAGATGTTCCATCTCGGCATCTCTGATAATACTCTCAAGTACTTTACATATTATGCTGGTCAGGCTCACCGGTCTATAGTTGTTCGTGGAGTGACTATCGCCCTTCTTGAAGATAGGACTCACATAAGCCACTTTCCATTCACTGGGGACCATTTGTTCATCCAGGCATTTACAAAACAGAATCTTCAGGGGCTCTGCAAGCTCGTTGCACAACTCTCTTAGCACTCTAGGATGCACCATGTCAGGTCCGGGACTCTTATGGACCTTTAGCCTGGACAGTTTATTTCTAATACCCTCTTCTGTGAACACAATGTGGGTCAGTGCTGTGTCGAACCGTCTGTCCTCAAACGCAGGAAAGTTAGTTGCATCCTCTCTTGTGAACACTGAGGAAAAGAAGCTGTTCAATGCCTCGGCTTTATCCTGGTCAGAATCTGCGTAACTAACATCTTCAAGCCTCAGGTCTGATACTCCTACTCGCGTTTTCAATTTCGACTTTGCATAGCGGTAAAACGCCTTTGGGTTTGACTTGACCTCGCGTGCAACCAGCCTCTGGAACTCCTTTTCAGCCCTCCTACACTCTATCTTTGCTTGGTTTCTGGCTCTTGCATACATCCTCCTGTCTTGCTCATCGTTTGACCCAACCCACGTCTTGAATTTCTGGGTTTTCTTCTTAATTTTGTCGACCGCCGCATGGTTCATGTGTAGGGATCCCCTCGTATTCCTAGAAGCACTGGGTTTGGTCTTGGGTATATATTTATCGATCAAATGGGTCATTTTACTAGTTATGATATTCAGCGTAGTGTCTGCGTTCTTGTACCTTAATAAGTCAGGCCAGTTGATACCCCTCATCTCTTCCCTCATCCCATTGTAATTTCCCTTGTAATATTTGCACCTTGGCCTGGCCTTATCTTGAACTAGGTAACAGTTAAATCTGAATGACAACACTGTATGGTGACTGGTGCCAACTGGGGCAAGGTGTTCCAGTTTGGCCACCATACCCTCCTCGTTTGTTATGATGAGGTCAAGTGGCTTGGGTGTTTGCTCCCCTCTGTAATGTGCCGGGTCTCTCACATGTTGGAACAGAAAATTATCTCTCAGAGTTTCTACAAAAAGAGTAGCAGGATTATTCAAGTCATTCGGGGTGGACTCGTTTCTCCAGTCGATGTCGCCATAGTTAAAGTCCCCCATGATGAGGAGGTGGCTGGGGTTGAGCATCGCCGCATTGTTTATTAAGGTTCTTAAGTTCCTTTGATTTAGTGGGCCACAGTTTGGGGATCTGTAGATACACCCGACGATAAGTAAGTCCCCTCCCTTTAATTTAATTTTACACCACTTGGACTCTTCAAAAACATCCTCTCCCTGTACCCTCGCTTGGCTGGCTCTAAGGTCTTACCTAGCGTAGATAACCACACCCCTCCTGCAGGATTCTTGAGTTAGGTTCGTAAATGAGTCATATCCACCAATACTGAACTCACATTCCTCTGGGTCGATCCTCCTGTTCTTGTACAACAGTTCTACAACTCCTACAATATCTGGTTGGTGTACTCTTAGTAGTGTTTCAAACTCCTCTCTCTTATCAAGGAACGTGTCAGTATTAGTGTACATGACATCCAAGCCAGAATTTGTTCTCGGTAACGTCTCTGCTCTTAGTAATAAACCCGCTCCACCCACATTCTCAGAAGCTGCAGCATTTGCTAAGTACACTGTATTTTGCAGGGTGTGGTTAGAAATGTCATTGTTTACACGGCGCTCGTTCCCTCCTGTCCGGTAGGCTGAGCTGGTGCCGCCTCCCGGGTGGGGAGTTGAGTGGGTGGAGGGTGCACTGCTGCCCCCTGGCCCTGTGTCAGCACACTTGTTTCCACTACCCTCCCCCTGAGTATAACCCATGTACACCTGTCCCCGTTCCTCCTCGACTCCTCCCTCTTCTGCTTCAAGTCCTGCAGGAGCTTCTTGTGCTGTTCCCTCTGCATTACCGTGCGGTCTGGGTGAATAAATACATCCCGAAATGCCTCGCTCCTTGCTAAGTTTTTTGCCTGCCGATTAACTTGCCATTTCTCCTCCTCACTCCGTAGTGTGATCCTGAGGGGGGAGGCTTAGCCCCCTGCTTTTGTCCCAGCCTCCTCACATCCTGAGGGGTTGCTGTTATCTTCAGAACCTCTTTGCAAATATTTTGAAACAGCACCTTGTCGTGTGTTTCCTTACTCACAGTTCCCTCCGCCTGGCTCTCGGTGACTCCAAAAACTATTACATTGTTCCTGCGCTGGAGCCGTTCCTGGTATTCCTCCTCTCCCCTAACAGTAGGTCCGTTAATTTTCATTTCTTCGACACACTTTTTCAAAGTCCCAATCTGCTGTAGAACCTGTACTGATTCTGCATTACTAGATCACACGCACCTACAGTGATTTACTTACACACATATATATATATATATATATATATATATATATTGTAGTGGAATTCTCCCCTACAAACGCTGTTTGTCGCTGCCTAGCCGACCCCACCAATTCCTCAGTGTATGCCTCGTGGTCTAGGTCAACCAGCGCCGCCATACATCACGGAGCGGTGGTCAACTGCTAAGCCACGCCTACCCCCGCTATTTAAGACCTGACCTCGTGGTGATCTGCCTCTTTCTACCTACAGCCGCAGCCAGCAACTCCTCCTCCTCCGCCGCTGCCTGGCGGCCCTCGCTCCTCCGCCTGCCTGGCGGTCCTCTCTCCCGCTGGCGAGCATGGCGACCCACAAGCTGTCCTTCTCTGAGCGTCCTCACCAACCAGCTCTCTCTACATCACGCTTGTAACCATGCTGCCTTCCCAGCACCAAGCTGCATTGTACATACAATACAACATGTATATAGAGAGCAGATTGTGAGTTCCCTTTCTCCATTCCATCCTGAGTGAACACCAAACAATCTCATACCCCACAATATATATATTTCATTAGCCCAATAAAGCACGCGGACTTCTACATACAATCAACACCTCAACCCGCCAGGATTCGAACCCACGGCCCACAAGCCTATGACTGTGACCGGGGAACGCTAACCACTGGACCACCAGGATACTAAAAGCAGTCCTAGACTTTGTTATATTTCACACAAAGGCTGTTCAACGAGCTTATGGCGCCGTGGTTAGCGTTCCCCGGTCACAGTCATAGGCTTGTGGGCCGTGGGTTCGAATCCTGGCGGGTTGAGATGTTGATTGTATGTAGAAGTCCGCGTGCTTTATTGGGCTAATGAAATATATATGGATCCTCGTGTTTCGAAGCTGGATTTGGTAAAACGTTACTCTGACCACCTACGTGATACGGGTGGTCCCCATTAGAGGTTCACGGCGCCATAAGCTCGTTGAACAGGCTTTGTGTGAAATATAACAAAGTCTAGGACTGCTTTTAGCATCCTGGTGGTCCAGCGGTTAGCGTTCCCCGGTCACAGTCATAGGCTTGTGGGCCGTGGGTTCGAATCCTGGCGGGTTGAGGTGTTGATTATATATATATATATATATATATAAACAGTTAAATAACTAATCGGCCAATGCTGCCAACTTTCCTCACTTTACAATCCTACAACTATAAATTCTTACTTTACTGTAACTTACTTTACTCTCAATACATATATGTGTGTGTGTGTGTGGATGGTGCGGTCACTCGACATTGTGTTGGATGTATGTTGAAGTTCTTAGTTGGTTTTTACCTGTTGGTTGATGGTCTTACCTGTATATTGATGATCTTGGTTCATAAATTCACCTTTACGTTGATGATATAGTTGAATGATGATTATTATCTGACCAAACCTATCCCCTAATATAACCAAGCCTAGCCTAGCCTACCCTAATCCTAACATACTCCAACCCAACCCAACCCTAATCTAACTTAAACCTAGCCTACCCTAACCCTTCCAAAACCTAACTCAACCCAATCCTAACCTAACCTAACCTAACCCAATGCAACCCAACCCTAACCTCAACCCAACCTATCCCAAACTTCACCTATGCCTAACCTAACCTAACCAAATCTATAGTAAAAAACACACCATGTAACAGGGAGTACCAGACAGTGTCTTGGCATGAGGAACTGGATTAATCATTAAGTGAAACCCCGTAACAACAAAACAGACCTTCATCATTATTTTTGTTGTCAGTGTAGAATTGAGGGTTGTGTGATAAGGTGGGGAGTGGCACTCTGAGTGTAAGGGCTGTAACGAGGGGGATGGTTGTCCGCCGCTCGTTTGCTTGTTCGCGGCCCCACTAGGGGGATAGCCGGAGGTGAGAAGGTCGCTGCTGCCTCATGGCATGCTAGACACGATCCAGCCTTCACCACAGCTGTTACTTCACCTCACTGTTCGATTCCAACTCTGGTTGTGTACTCATCTGTGGTTCCTGGGTTCCGTGGGCCGATTCCCCACTCCTTCACTATTCGACTGTCAACTCCTTTCACCTACCCTAGCTACTGCCGCGACTGCCACGTGATTGCCACTTCCTCCACACCCTGTCCACCGTCCCTGCCCTGGCGTCTCTCCTGTGTGGCAAGACATCGCCCACCAACGCCGGCGCCAAGTGAGGAAGATGCCCTGGACCTTCCCTCTGAGAGCGGATCACGGCATTACCAGAACATTCCACCGTGCTGGTTAGGAGGAAGATTCATCTGTAGCCGTAGGAAATACCTGTACTTTGTTGTATTGATTGTTTTGTTTCAAGTAATTGTTTGACTCCAGTGCTGTTTATTTAATATTTGTTCTTGACTTTCCTTTTTATAAGATCCTGATTAGGCTGGCAAGGGATTTATATCCCAAAGGCCAGGCCCTTACACTGAAAATTTGACCTTTGTGTGTGTGTGTGCAGGGGGGGGGGGGGCATGTGGACACGTCTTGGTGTTTACCAACCACTGCCCTGCTACCTTACGGATTAACCTCAGTAGGTATAAGGCTAAGGGAATAAATCCCGAACGATAAATCTGCAGTGGAGCCCCTGCATCAGGCAGACTTGCTCACAGAACTCCAGCAAGACCCCAACGGTGGTATAAGCAGAAGAGGTGACCACCATGGGAACCCAACGACTACATTGGCAGACAAAGGCAATGCATGATGGACAGGCTGCTTAGGCGAAACCCAACAAACTGGACTATCGGCAGTCCATGCAACTCGACCTCTCCTTAGTCGTTGCAGCACCTACACCACTGGATCAGCGAAAGGGTGAGCCAAGAAGTGTGGTTGCAGCCTGTGCTCCTGTCTCACCATATAAATCAACTCACGTGCAGCCATCATCCAACCCATCATTATCAAAACCCCTATACCAGTGGTTCTCAACCTTGTTTGCCCCATGCACCCCTTTCACCATATGTCAGAGTGTCATTCCCCCCTCCTTTCCAAGATTGTCTGCCTCAAAAAGTGCATTCCAAATAATATGCATATAATACTGAAAATCCTTTATTTTTTCCATATTAGTATTAGTTTCCCCCCCCCCCCTGAAAACCTGAGGGGGGAAATTCCCCCCTGGTTGAGAACCCCTGCTCTATACAGTAGACCCTTCCCATTTGCGGGTTTATGATTCAGGATTTCGATGATTCGCGGTAAACAGCTGGTGGCACGGATGGCTAGCATGCAAGCCTTCACCCTCAGGGCAACGAGTCATCTTGCTCTGTTGGCCCTCACCCAGTACCCATGACAGCATCTCGTGTCATACTCTCAAGACTTTCGTGTTTCTTTGTGAAAATAGCCCCTAAAAGACTGCCTAGTGTCAGTGGTAGTGATGCCAGTGGAGTAAAACATAAAAGGCAAAAGTCAGTGATGACTCTGGCAATGAAAGTTGAAATATTACACAAGTTAAAGGAGGGGATGAGTGCTTCCGCAGTTGGTCAGTTGTTTGGTGTGAATGAATCCACAGTGTGGTACACAAGAAAGAAAGAACAAGCAATTCGTGATTATGTTCAAGCAAGTGCTAAAGTGGCGCAGGTTCTTCGTGACAAGAACACAGTGAAAACTGAGAAAGCTCTAGATTTCCACATACGAATGTAAGTACAGTATTGTTATAAGGGCGGGTGTTTTCTTCTTCTCCCTTATATTCTTATTTCATACTTCTCTCTTTGTCTTATTTCCTTCAGTTGTTCTGTCTAATTACCTGTATTTCATTTCATGGTTACTTCAACCTCTGACCTTTGGTAGCATGGCGAGGGTTAGGGCACATGGGTACTGTAATTCTGGTATCAGGTCATTGGACAAAAATAAAGGTGGATACTGAGGGGAAAATGATACCCCTAATATACTCTAAGAAATGGTTTATTAATATTAAATTAAATTAGGGTAAAAGATGTCATCAACATACAATTACAAGGTTCAACTCCTTGGCCTTACTCATCTGCAATTCCACTTAGATACTCTTGCTTCTACAACATTACTGGTGGTACATTTCATTAACATACAGCTACATGACAAACTTACATATGGTACCTTCACTAGAACTGTTGGTAGTACATATGGAGGATGCACTCACAACCCATAACACGTTATTACTGATACTAACAATTTGTATGGGTTCACTACCCAACATGGGATAATTATATTTCGATTAATTATTGTAATGAGTGATTATCGGACCATAGCTTACAGCCCAGAGAATTACAACACATATAGCAGGGAGTGTGTACATGCCTCGTGGTACCCCAACATACCAGATTGACACACCCTGGGTCAGGACCCAAGGGACCTGACCTCGTCTACTAATTGCTTGAGTTAGCAGGTGACTTGACATAGAACCACACCTGGCCAAGACACACCAGGGCATGACCACACCTAAACACAGCTGTCCAGATCTAACCAGTTTAGTATTAATTGGCGGAGGTGAAACGCCGGATGTTTAGCCCCCATATAAAGGCCCTGCAGTCCTGCCCATGAGGTCATCCGGATTCAGATTCTCAATACACTCTGGTTCGACTCATCTCTCTCCGGTTCGGGTCGTCAGTCTGTTCACTCACACAGAGTCATGATCGTCCTCTCCCCAGGTCGGGAGGGAGACTTCCCGACCAGACCCCGGCGTCACCACCTAAGCAGAGTCTCCCATAAGAAGCAGCCCAGCATGCACCCGCTGGGCCCCCATCAGGTTACACATGAGTCATTGTCAGAGCTATCCATAGGGTGAGTTACCTATTGTGGGAAGTGTATTCATTCATGTTCGTGTCCGAGAGTCAGTGTAGTAACGTAAATATGATGTTTTAGTAACGTCGATATAATATTGATATGAATGTGTCCATGTCATTGAGTGAATTAATAAATAGTTGTGTCGAAGTGGTGTTTGAGAAGTTGTCTCTTAAGAACATATAAGATGATATGAGTGTAAATAACTAACCGGCCACGCTAAACAACTTCCTCTCTTTACATTCCTCCTATTATAAATATTCTACCTATATGTAATCCTCTTGTAAGTTTTTACTCATTACATTATCTCCAATCATATATAACAAATACTGTGAACCAAATAATTGTACGGAGTGTCCCAGGGCATAACAGTGGCGTCTCAACAAATGAAGATCGCTGTTATGGTCGGTTGTAGTCTGACACGTGGCGAGAGTCTGGGGTCTAGTTCCCAGAATGCGGACTGGAGCAGTTTAATCCTGCCGAATCAGCGACATCGTCCAATACAGCTAACTGTTAGGTAGCCACTGACCCCGGGCAGCCGGTGGGGTGTTCAAATAACCCACACACTGGACCTGGGATAATTTGGAAACGTCAAGGAAGGAATGATGATGACTCAATCACAAACAATCTTTTGTCTAGCAAAGACAGACGACATTTACGTTATAGTACTTCTTACACTGGGTAAATGACAATTTCACTGTTACAACATGAACACTGATATTCACAAAAGTGACTAAGTTGAACTGAATGACTATATCGGCGGGAACACTCGCTCACATACCTGGGATAATTTAGAAATTGTCAAAGAAGGGATGTTTCTCCTTCACGCACAGGCTTATACACAGTACGGCATGAGTTGCCAGAGGTGGCTACTCACGCAATGACAGAAATTACATTCAAATCAACTGCTACACATTCAAAGATGACCCTCAGTTGACACGGGTCTGGCAAATTTCTTAAGTTGATTTACATAAACTAATTAGAGATTGAGCTTGCCAGGAAAAAGTGGAATATACATGTTGACAACTGTTAGTACCCCAAATGGGCGGGACTTATGGACAAGGAGCCTTTGTGTATATACGTTGAGATCTTGGAGAAAATGGCTGGCACCTAAAGAGAGGGAAAACGCGATTTTTCCTAGGGATAACTCACCAGTTATCCACATGTTTTGCGGGCGTCATTGTGACCATGACATTGTGACTTAAGTTTCTCATACATAGTATAGGTATACCTGCATATTAGTGAACCAGAGTATTATATACTGTAAGTGGCTATTCGTGGTTTTGCCAATTCACGGTTTTAGTAATTCGTGCCACTTCTTGGAACCTAACCCTCGCAAATGACAAGGTTCTACTGTACCCTGAAAAGTCTGATAGCGATGGACGACTGGCGTCGGGGCCAAGCAGATATGACTGCCGGGAGTCTCTAATCTCAACTCTGCACATGGGCGGCACAGGTAAGATGGTCGTTTATGCACTGGGATCTAGGCAGCAGTGCAATCCCATCCTGTCTGAGCGACTGAGCAGCCCTTTCAATGACCCACTCTGCTCACCCCACATGGGGAGGGGGCTAGAAAAGGTGCCCTAAACATAGCCTGCCTAAAGAACCAACCTGACTGGGGAACCACACCCAGTAAGGTCATCCTTATGCAGTCGAAAACACAATCATAACCTCAGATCCAAACAAAAACAAACTACACAACCCTTCTGGTTGCAGCATGGAATGTCAGGACCCTTCTGGATACTGGCAAAAATGAGCTTCCCAAAAGAAGAACTGCCCTTGTAACAAGAGCTGGCTAGGTATAACATTCACAAAGCAGCTATTAGTGTGTCCTGGCTCCCAGACGAGGGTCGACTCACAGAACGGGTGTCTGGCTATACCTTCTGTAAGGGTAAGCCTGTTGTGATCAACGAGTGCCTCGTGGTGCCTAGACTCCCACTAAATTACTCACATCATGCCTTCTTCATCAGTGTATATGCCCCACACTGGATGCAGTGTTAACCTCTATCCCCATAACAGATGAAGTTGTGTTCCCTAGTGACTTCAATACCAGAGTTGGCAGAGATGCTGATTTTTGCCAAGAATCATAGGGAGAAATGGAATAGGCAAGTGTATTGCCAATGGCCTACTCCTCCTCAGCAAGTGTGCTGCACACAACCTCACTACGACCAATACCTTGTTTAGGCAGGCTGACAAATTCAGGGGTTTGGGCTAACACCCACGATCCAAACACTGGCATCTTATTGACTACATCATTGTTAGAGAAAGAGATGGCGAAGGTGTCCTCATCATCCAAGCCATGCATGGCTCAGACCACTGCGACACTGATCATTGGCTCGTCAGAACCAAGCTCTCACTTCATGTCGCCCCAAAACGGCGAAATCAAGAAGCCTCCAGAAGAGGTTTTAACACTACGCATCTGGAGGATCCAGCAGTAGCACATACTTTCAGAGAGCAGCTCGAACATGGGCTGATAAACAACCCGACAACAAACAATCCAAATCTCAGTGCCGAATGGGGTATTCTCAACACTTTCATAACAAAATCTTGCTGAAAGACCCTCGGCCAGACTGAGAGAATACACCAGGACAGGTTTGATGAAAATTACCCAGAAATCACTGTACTCGTCAATGATAAACGTGTTGCTTTAACTGACTGGCAGAGCACACCCTCTGTCTCGAACCAAAGCTGATACCTTCAGCAAGAAGAAAATGGTGGCCCAGCACGAACTTCGTAATCTAGGGAACAACTGGTTTAAAAATAAAGCATGTGAAATGCAAAAACTTGCAGATCAACACAAGATGAAAATTTTTCAATTCCACGAAAACATTTTATGGGCCAATCACACATAGCACAGCCCCCCTCCATTCATCCGATGGTAACTCCCTAATTAAATATGAAGAAAGCATCTGTAGTATCTTACATGATTTAGTGGGAGAATGAGAAGCCACATGCTCGTTCCTAACTAGGGCGTTTATTCTCTGTTGTTGTGTACAACGTGCCTAACACATTCGTGATTACACAGGCCTAAACACATTCTAACTTTGGTAAAAAGTAACATAATATATAATGTATATATAATCAATAAAGGCAGCATATAAACATACACATATATAACAGCATCCTATTGCGCTGAAAAGAGAACTACCATTCACTGCTCAACCGAAACACTGATGTGGATGTCCTGACTACCCAGCAGGTCCATCAGCATCCACAGCTGGCCCACCTCATCTATCCTCCATCCCTGCATGAGGTAGCTAATACCATCAGACAGATGAAAAATAACAAAGCCTCAGTACCTGAGGGAATCCCACCCGAGGTGTATAAAGCAGGAGGACCTCTGCTTACCAGCCGTCTCCACTCTCTCCTGGAGAATATATGGGAAAAGTAGGATATCCCCCAAGCTCTTAAAGACACCTCCATCGTAAATATTTATAAGAACAAGAGAGTCTGTGGCAACTACCACAGGATCTCACTGCTGTCTGCAGCTGGCAAGGTTATCTCCCGAATCCTCCTAAACAGACTTCTTCTTCAGGCGGAAAACTTCCTCCCAGAATCTCAATGTGGCACCACCAATATGATCTTTGCTGCCTACCAGATCCAGGAAAAGTGACCTGTACATGGCCTTCATCGACCTAACCAATGCCTTCAACTCGGTCAACAGGGAAGCCCTCTGGCAGACCCTCAGCCGTTTTAGCTGCCCACCAAAATTCATCACCATTATGAGGCAACTCCAGGATGACATGAAAGGCAGTGTCCTACACAATGGCACTCAGTCTGAGTTCTTCCCCATTCAAATGGGGATAAAACAAGGATGTGTGCTGGTGCCGACTCTCTTTTTCATCTTCTTGTCTGTTTTCCTTACTCATACTAGTGCCAATTTAGCTGGCTGGGTGGGCATCCAGTATCAGATAAAGGATCTTTTCAACATAAGACGACCCCAGGTAGGAACAAAGGTGTCGGCAGCTTCCATTACTGAACTTCAGTATTCAGACAACAATCACCTTTGTCGCTCACACTGAACTCATTCTACAGGAGATCCTGAACACCTATGCTGATGCGTATGCAGACTTCGGCCTTGAGGTGAATTTGCGTAAGACTCAGATTCTTTTTCAACCTACCCCTGGTTCAGCCACACCTCCACCATCCATCCATCATAACTGTACTACCCTCTCTAATGTTACCCACATTCAGTATCTCAGACTCCCACCTGCCTACCACCGCAGTCATCGATGAAGAGATTCAACATAGGATCTGTATGTATATTATGTATGCTGTATTATATATTATGTATGTATATTATGTATGTGCTCCATTTATATATATATTATTTATTCAGCCTAGCTAGCAGCGTGTGGCAATGTAATTACCATGTCCCACATGCTTAATTAATGTGCCTGGCGACATATGGAAGCTGTTAGTGTGTCACTTGCCATACGTCACCTATAGAGCAGTTGACCAGCAGACAGGTTGAGGAGCGCTACTCCCCTTGTGTACATATCTCTTATCCAGTAAATCGAACCTACAAAACTATACAGGTATTTGTGTTCGCTCCTGTATATTGAACTTATTACCCAGAACACGAACATGGCGCAGTGTGTAATTTTACTGGATAATTACGAGTGACAGTGCAAAGTTTGTGGAAAGCCGGCTTACGGACTCCTTCCCTGTGTCAACCAACCACCGCCCGCCACCCCTCCTCAAGAATTTAGCAACTTTGAGCAGTGTCAGTGACAGTGATTTTCTGTGCAGTGTTTAGTGCATTGTGTGTTTCGTGCCATTCATGTGTGACCTTGTTCTAAAGGATTCCCAAGGTACACGGCATGTTCTGGGCATTTGTAAGGAGTAAAGTTTTTCACATCCTTCTCTCATCATGCCTCGAGGGTAACTGACGCTCCTCTCGTCTCCACACCCCCTCACAGCTCGAGGCCCCTCATGGCGAGACGCTATCGCCCGCCCCGCACACACAATCACTGACATCGGCGACTTCCTTATATATATTTTATATATATAATCTACTTATCTGTGTATTTAATTAATTTTTTGTCTGAAATCTTGTTGATACGACGGGCTGACCGGTCAACACTGATTTAAGACACAGTACACAGATAAAGTAGTTAAGTCTCATGCCTTACGTAGCCGTGGAGCCAGCGCCCGGATGAGTCAGTCGGATGATAGCTCCGCAGAGATGGATGACCAGGCTGACCATGACGCTCCAGCTCCAACAACATCGCACAGCCCTTCACCTCGATATTCAGCGTTGTCTCCAGAGATAATTGCTTTAATTAAGTTTATGAGAGATGAAAGGCGCGAGGATGAAGCTAACAGACGTGTGGCAGACGAATGCAGAAGACAAGCAGAGGCAGAGAGAGACCACCAACGGAGATTGGAAGACAGTGCACGGTTTGAAGCCTTGATATCTCGCCTCACTGTTAACCAAGCCCCTGGCTCTAACACTGCCTCGGTACTGACTGGTTCAGATACCTCATCAATGCTCTCTTCACGCCCACCAGCCCCACCTAAAGCAGCAGCTCAAACACCGCCCATCTTGAAGCCTGATGTAAATTTCCAGACTTTTCGTGAATGGCGGCGACGGTGGACTGATTATTCTACAATGGTGGATCTCAAGAGTTTGTCACAGCCTAAACAACTCATCCAGCTGCGTATGTGCCTGTCCTTGGAAATTCAGCGTGTCTTAGAACATACGTTGCAGGTACCTCCGACCTCTTCGTTGTCTGTAGAGGAGGTACTGGACATTCTACAACGGCACATCAAAGGACAGCAGAATGAAGCTCTGCGCAGGAGGGAATTGTTTAGCTGCAGACAGATGGAGGGCGAGACTTTTGACGCCTTTTATGTACGACTCAAGAGAGCCTCGGAAGAGGTAGATATATGCCTAGGCCACCACCAGCAGTGCGAGGAGACCCAGTTGAAGCAGGTGATCCTGATGAGTGTTAAGGACGAGGAACTTGTCCAACGCCTCACCTCCCTCGACTCTTCCTCTTCTCTTAAGGATGTGTTGACGATATGTCGCTCCTATGAGGCTGCCAGGTGTGCCACCTCTGCCATCTGAGCTCCCTCTACAGTTGTACGCGCTGTGTCCCGGTACAAGAAGGACAAGAAGTCTGCTCCTACGCCTTCGCCCACCACATCCAGCTCATTTTGTAACAACTGTGGTAAGCAGCATGGAACACAGGTGTGTCCAGCTGCTGAGTCTACCTGCAACAGTTGTGACCGTAAGGGCCACTGGTCACTCACAGTACGGTGCCCAGCTAAACGCGTCCAGTGCAATGTGTGCGGTCGTCTGGGCCACTATGACAAGTGTTGCCTTACCAACAATCCCAAAGGACAGCGTCGGCGGAAGCTTCAGCGCCCTTCCACCAGTGAGGGCCGCCCACAGTCTTCCAATCAGAAGCGTGACGACCCTGGACAGCGCTCGAGCCATATTAGGAATGTGTGCACCCCCCCCCCCCCCCCGCGTCCCAGGACCAAAGTCCCCCAGTACATCAGTGTCATCGTGACCTACGGCAGTGTGTCATCCAGTCTTCAGATGTTGCCCGACACCGGCGCTGAGGCTACTGTCATCGGTCCCCAGCATTTGCAATGCTTGGGGCTCTCTCCAAGTGATCTAGGACCGCCCCCCAAGGATCTCCGCTTTACGGCAGATGGTTCACAGACGACCCCGGCCCTAGGTTTACTCCAAGCACAAGTCACCTTTGGCAACAGGTCGTGTCAAGTCTGGATTGACATGCATAATGGTGTCCCGACTCCTTTGCTGTCCTACAGACATTGCCAAGAGTTGGCCATCATCTCCCAGGACTTCCCAACACCAATTCTCGAGGTAAAATACGCCAACAGGGTGCACGAAGGGAGCAGCAACTACCCTGCTGCCGCCCTACCCCTACCTCTGGCCAGTCACACCTCTCCTTCGGCAGTTATCCCTGCTGCTTCAAGTCTCCACGCCTTGGCTCGCCTCCACAACAGCCACTGTGGAGCTGAGGCCACCAAACGGCGTGCAAGACAGACTGTGTTCCGGCCTGGCATCGACCCCGACATCTCCAGTGCTGTCCAGGTGTGTAAGCCCCGCCACGTACTACAACACAGCCAGCAGCAGGAATCCTTCATGAGTGACGACAACCCCACCCGCCCCTTTGAGTCTGTGTCAGCCGACTTTTTCTCTGTGTCAGGAAAGTCCTTCCTTGTTATCGTCGACCGTCTCTCTGGTTGGCTGGTTGTCATCAAGTGCGGTAATGACACAACGTCTGCCACCACCATCAGCAAGTTCCGCCATTACTTCCGTGACGTGGGCGTTCCTGTACGCCTGCGAACCGACGGAGGGCCTCAGTTCACAAGCCGGGACTTTGCTGTGTTCCTTGACCGATGGGGAGTCCGGCATATGTTGTCATCGCTCCATTACCCGCAGTCCAACGGCCACGCTGAGGCTGCTGTCAAATCCTTGAAGCACCTCATCCTAAAGGTGGCCCCTTCTGGGAATATTGACTGCGAGGCCTTCGACAGGGGTCTTCTTGAACTCCACAACACACCTAACTACACCAGACGCTCCCCTGCCCAGGTTTGGTATGGACGCCCCCTTCGTTCTTGTGTCCCTGCTCATCCTCAATCCTTTTCCAAGGAGTGGCAGGCCAAGACAGAGGATTGTGATCGCCAAGCCGCCGAACGTGTTCAAGACGTCGTCGCCCGCTACAACGACCACGCCCGTTCTCTCCCCAGGTTGAGTGTCGGCACCCAAGTCCGTGTTCAGGACCCGACCTCCCTACGTTGGGACAAAGTAGGCGTAGTCATGGGTCTCGGTAGGTCACTGGACTACCAGGTGCGATTACCCAGTGGTCGTGTGTGGTGGAGGAACCGCCGTTTTCTCCGCCCAGCAACAATGCCTTCTGCTGACCCCGCCACCAGTGTTGAGTCCCATACCCTTCCCAGTGATCTAGTCCCTCGACGCTCAGAACGGATCCAAAAGAAAAGGTCCACTCAAGACTTTGCTATGAGCGTATAGGAGGGAGGGAGGTGTATGTATATTATGTATGCTGTATTATATATTATGTATGTATATTATGTATGTGCTCCATTTATATATATTATTTATTCAGCCTAGCTAGCAGCGTGTGGCAATGTAATTACCATGTCCCACATGCTTAATTAATGTGCCTGGCGACATATGTAAGCTGTTAGTGTGTCACTTGCCATACGTCGCCTATAGAGCAGTTGACCAGCAGACAGGTTGAGGAGCGCTACTCCCCTTGTGTACATATCTCTTATCTAGTAAATCGAACCTACAAAACTATACAGGTGTTTGTGTTCGCTCCTGTATATTGAACTTATTACCCAGAACACGAACTGGATCAGATGTGCATCTTGAGCCTTTGGCAGACTCCGTACCTGTGTCTTCAGCAGTAGGCAGCTGATATTATCTACAAAGCTGCACGTGTATCAAGCAATGGTCCTCCCTACCCGGCTTTATGGCAGAGACATGGTTCACATGCAGGAGGCACCTTGAGGCACTTGAAAACTTTCACCAACGTAGTCTATGTTCCATCCTCCGAGTTAGCTTGGAAGACAAGAGGAAAATGCCAGTATTCTCGCTGATACCAACTGTAAAAGCATCGAGACTACCATTATCCATGAACAACTACGTTGGACTGGCCATGCTTACCACATGGACGACAGTAAAATGCCAAAACAGCAAATTTACACTCACCTAACACTTTAGAAAACATAATGCTGGCGGGCAACTGAAAAAGTATAAGGAGAGTCTTAAGACAAACCTGAAAAAGTGCCAAATCGACCCCGTAATGCTTGGAGGAGCACCACACGAGAAGGTGTCAATACTTTCGAATAAGCCCGACTGTAAACCGAGGCAGACAAGCACCAATGCCGGAAAGATGCTGCCACCACCCCTCCCACACTAGATATAGCCCTGCACATGTGCAACATTGGAGAACAGCACTGCTGGTCCCGTATCGGCCTCTTTAGTCACCTCAGAACTCACCAACGAAGATGACATCCTAAATAACTCATACCATTGTATCAAAGCTGGATGATCGTCATACTCGATTACGAGTGACAGCAAAATAGTAGTAGTGGTGTGTGTGTGTGTGTGTGTGTGTGTGTGTGTGTGCCAAACATTCAAAGAAATATTGTTGAGCTTGCCAATATAATGAGGGGGGAACTAAGTGTAGAAAGTACAGTGGTCCCTCGATTAATGATTGGTTCAATTAACGAAATTTCGGTTAACGAATTAGCTCCCATAAGGATTTTCAGTTCCATTAACGAACAAAACATCGATTAACAAAAGCCTTAGGAGAAACACACTTTGTCATGCGCATCAGCCGATCAGCTGATAGGCTAGTCGCCAATACAGTATTTGGTTCTGTTTACATTCGTTTCCAGTGGAGTAAATATCAAGAAAGTTGTGTTCTTGAATATTTATGCATTTTTTATATTAAAATTATTGGTCATTCTAAAATTTAGCCATCCAAGCTCTGTCTACATGAAGTTTTTCAACTAATATTTTTGGCTCGATATATGTAACTTTATTCATTTATTTAAATTCATTTACATGCACACACTGTCCTAAGGGCAAAGCTGTACTGTACATGTATTCAAAATAATGTACAAAATGATTACATACTGAAGATTTTTGTCTAGTGCAAACTATAGCATGTTTACATTCAAATTAATCACGATCTTATAAGAATACCAGCAATGTAAATATTATTCTCCCAGGTCACTTTTGTGACATTCTATAAGCAAAAAACAAAAACTCAATCTAAAGGACATAAATAAACAAATAAATACTTCACTAGACCTTTGGCCCTACTGTCAAACATGTCGCTGTTACCTCCCCTTCCTCCAAACACCCCCATCTCCCAGCCAGGGTTTGGTGGTTTAAGGCTTAAAGTTTTTATCTTATGTAACATCAGACTAGAGTTAGGAGAATACAATTTGCATTGCTAGAATCCTTGCAAGACAGTGAATAATTTGAATATAAACGTCATATATTTTGTACAAGAGATAAAAATTTTAGTACATTTTAATAATGTACAGTTTTTCAACTGTATTTTTGGGTAGATTTACATAAATTTCTTCATTAATTTTTATTCAATTACATGCCAACACCATACTAAAAGAAATGTAAAAGAAATAAATGACCTTAGTGCAAACTTGTACTGTATATTTACTAAATGATTAAGGTACTAAAATTTTTGTCTAGTGAAAATTATAGCTTGTTTATATTCAAATTAATCAATATCTTACAAGAATCTCAGCAATGTAAATTATATTATCCCAGGTCGTTTCAGTGGCATTTTATAAGAGAAAAGCTTAGTCACTCTTAAGGAATAATAGATAAACACACAATAGACCTTCGGTGCCAACTGTCAAACATATCACCTCAACTCCCTCTTCCCCCATCTGCCCAGCCAGGGTTTTAGGCTTATAGTTTTCATCTTGTATAATATCACAGACTAAAGTTAGGATAATATAATTTGCATTGCTGGAATCCTTGCAAGACAGCGAATAATTTGAATATAAACGTAATATATTTTGCACAAGAGATAAAAATTAATCACCCATATCACATTACAATAGTGTTATAAGAGTTCTAGTGTATATATATATATATATATATATATATATATATATATATATATATATAGGCCTATATATATATATATATATATATATATATATATATATATATATATATATATATATATATAAATATATATATATATATATATATATATATATATATATATATATATATATACAGGTATACAGTATGTATATATATATACAGTTGGTCCTCCTATTACGCGGTCCCACAATCCGCGTTTCACCGTTAACGCGGTGCCTTGCCAGAACCTAACATTTTCACATTCCGCGGTCGTGAACCCCATTACGCGGAGAGCGGTTGGCAAGCCGCGCCATTTTTGGATCCAAACCTCCCGCCATCCGCCATGTTGTGTAAGAGGCGCGAAAATGGTGCGCAAAAGGTCGCCCAGTCATCAAAACATGACCAGTTCTTCACCCGCCACCCACTACAGCCGGCCCAAGTCAGTGATAGTGATAATTTATAGTGAGGATATGGACTTATATGAACTTTGGGGGGTTTGACAAAGAGGCCCTGCAAGCCTCTGTGGTGGATAGTGATACAATTGATACAAGTGATACAGGTGAGGGCCAATAATCTGCCCTCTGCCTCGGAACCAACCGCCCATCCCCGTGTGCCCAGCCATCTTTTCTACTTATGCAAGTGTTAAAAAACCTAATATTATTGATATTTCTCTTAATTATTAATTGTGTGTGCATGCCATCATAAAGTTAAGATAATATTTTTGCTACAACATAGTTGTGTGTCGTCAAAAAGTGGAGTTTGGGGATCGGCCCGGACTCCATTTCAATTAATCCCATATGTTATGTTATTCACTTTACGCGTTTCTCACTTTCCGCGGTACCCTCCGGGTTACATTAACCGCGTAATATGAGGACCAACTGTATATATATATAAAGTTGTAGCCTCTGTCTGTTTGTTCACGAACTCCTCCTAGGGTTTTGGAGATAGACCCCCATAACCATATATATTCTGAAGCTACATTACCCAGGGTATTTGTATAAGTATATTTCATTTTGATCAAAGAGGGTCCCCGGGGGGCACAAACCCCCCACTGAAAATTTTTTTCCCTTCGATTTAAATGAAATTTAAATCATAGGTAAATGACCAGAAATGATGCCTATTCACAAAATATCAGCAAATTTCAATAATAGTAATACACCCTAATGGGGGCTAAACCCCCCTATATTGAAAATTTTGGAAGCCCATAACTTGAGTATTGGAACCTCTATTATCACGGGGTTTTTCTATTAATTAAACGTAAAACAACAACAAAAATTACCTCTCTTTTATAGAAAAATTTGGCAAATTTAGACATTTTATCTATGACAAAACATCACTAGAATTATGGCAAGAAAAATTATTAGTTAATGCCTCTACTTTTTTAACATTTTCATTTATTTATTTTTTTTCAGACATCCATTATGCCACGGAAAAGAAAGTCCAGTTATGCAAATACTCCACATGCACAAAGGATGAGGCTTCGTCGTCAATCTGAAAGCTGTGATGCAAGGGAAGAACGACTTTCTAGGCAAAGACAGAGGCAAACAGTCTCGGCAAAATGAAACCTTGGGTGAGCATCAAGAAAGACAGGAGCAAGATAGATTTCGCCATATAGTTGCAAGAAGAAATGAGTCTGAAGAAGAGAGACAACAGCGTTTGATTGCTGATAGAAACAGGTATCAAAATTTAAGACAACGTGAGATTCAAAATGCTAAACGTTCTGCATTACTGTATGACAAAAATGACCCATGTAACAAGGCTGCAATTGGAGAAATGACCAAACTTTGTCAGTGTGGCGCTAAGAAATTTACTGGAGAATCACTAGGAATGTGCTGTGGAAATGGAAAGGTTACACTGGATCAATTTCCACCTCTGCCTCAGTTATTTGAAGAACTGTTCACTGGGGAAAGTCAATTCAGCAAACACTTTTTGTCAAGACTCAGGGAGTACAACTCTCTGTTTGCCATGACCAGCTTTGGTCACAAAGATGCATCTGTCCAAGGTTGGAATCCATCTGTAAGAATCCAAGGTCAAATTTACCATCAACTTGGGTCACTGATGCCTCCTGAAGATAGAAGAGCAAGATACATTCAAGTTTACTTTTTGGACACTTTGGAAGATCAACTGAGAGCAAGAGGAGAGGATCAAAACTTGAATGCTGATATATTGGAGAGACTTACAACCTGGTTAAATGAAAATAATCATTATGTGAGGGAGCTAAAGACTGCGCTAGAGCAAGTACGGCAAGGAAACATAAATGACAACAAGGGCTGAAGTTGCAATTTTAATGTCAAATGAGCCGACAGAAAATAGAGACATTGTTCTTCAGTTGAAACAAGGTGGATTGAGGAGAATTTCAGAGCTACATCGATCCTATGATCCTTTGATGTATCCATTGTTTTTCCATATGGAACAGACGGCTACCACATATATTTGCAAGGGAGAAATAGTCGGAAAGTCACACAGTTGCAGTTTTACTCTTTCCATATTATGTGCAGAGAAGGGAACTACCTCTTGCTGGAAAGGCGACTCTTCCAGCAATTCTTGGTGGATGCAAACTGCAAAATAGAAACTGAAAGATTGAAGTTTTTGAGAAGAGAACAGCAAAGTCTCCGTGCTGAAAATTACTCAGATTTACATGATAGTCTGCTTGCTGCTGATGGAGATCCAAATCAAGTTGGTCGTCGCATTGTGCTTCCAGCGACCTATACTGGTGGTCCTCGATACCTTCATGAAAAAAGGTCAGATGCGATGGCCTTTGTGAGACACTACGGAAGAGCAGATTACTTTATCACTATGACATGTAATCCACGTTGGCCCGAAATTGTTGACAATTTGGCTCCCGGACAAGAGAGTCATGATCGACCAGATATTGTTGCGAGAGTCTTCAGATTAAAAGTGAAAAAGTTTATGGAACATATGAAGAAGGGAATATTTGGTACTTTGCAAGCATGGCTGTACACCATTGAGTACCAGAAGAGAGGTTTACCCCATGCACACTTTCTGCAGAAATCCCTAAAAAAGAGCAAGATAAAGAACTCCATGATCTGGTCATGAAACACATGATCCATGGCCCATGTGGTCCCCTAAATAAAGGATCCCCATGTATGGTCGACAGAAAATGTTCCGCGCAAGGCGCGGGTAATTCGGCAAGTATATGTGTGTGTGTATATATATATATATATATATATATATATATATATATATATATATATATATATATATATACATATATATATATATACTGTACATTACATATATATATATATATATATATATATATATATATATATATATATATATATATATATATATATATATATATAGTGATTTAAGGGCGATTTCAGGGATTTTTAGGAGTGTTTCTGACTTCGTGTTTTTTGGCTTTACTTTGTATGTACTTTTTCTGTGAGTTGGAACCAATTACCCAATATCCCATTCAAATAATAGATTCAGTTAACGAAATTTTCGGTTAACGATCGACTCTGTGGAACCAATTGTGTTCATTAATCAAGGGACAACTGTATAGGAAGAATATTTAGCTGTAGACTAAAGTGAGGAAGTTTGGTGTGTTGCCGGTTAGTTATTTAACAGTTAATATATTCTCAGGGTAAATCTTTCTAAACACCAACTCTAAGTACATCTGTTTATTAATCTCTCAATGACACAGAGACATTAATAGATCCTTATATTTACATTATTATACAATGAATCTCGGACCACAAACATGAAATGGATACATTTCCCACCGTAAGTAACTCACCATATGGATAGCTCTGACAATGACTCATGTGTGACCTGAGGGAGGCCCAGCAGGTGCTGATGAAGAGAGTGCTTTATTAGGTCTCCTGTGGGAGACTCTGCTAGCAGGGACTCGGTGCTGGGGAGGAGAAGTCTCTCTCGAAGGGGGGGGGGGGGGGGAGAGAGAGATGTCGGCCCCTTGCCTGTTACAATGATGATCCGAATTCTAGTGTTTTTAAGGGGGAGCTGCAAGGCTTTTATATTGGCGTGAGCCAGAAGATGTCGTCACTAATCTGGGTGTGTCTGGTCAGGTGACAGGTGTACTGGCTGGAGGGTAGCTTCTTGAGTAACACGGTCATAATGGTGGGTTAATTCAGGTACCCTGTCCGTGACCTCTCCTAGGTCAGGTCTTACTGTCACTGTAGGGTGTGTCAACCTGCATGGGTGTCCACGTGGGCATCTACTTACTGTTATGTGTGTTGTATTTTTCTGGAGTGTAAGCTAAGGTCTGATAAACAATCATTACACCTCCCACCAAGACCAAAGCTTCCACACCAGAGAACTGATGACACACATAGACAGTCATATCATGTGCAGTATCTAATATAGCCCCTGAGGCGATAATGCAATCTCACATTTTACAAAGAAAACCTCATAGATACTGGCATTTATGTTTTTCTACTGGCTTGGTATGATATGACAAAACTTACTATACCTCCCTGTACCTTGGTAATACAGTCCTCAAATGCAAACAAAATACAAAATTCCTCAGAGTTATTGTTGATGAGAAACTTAACTGGAGAAACCACATACAAGCCATTCACAGTAAAATCAATATACAGTGCGGTATCATGTATCACACTTGACAGTCACTCACTCTCACAGCAATGAAAGAAATCTATCATGATCTTGTTTACCAACACTTGATACACCTTGGTTACTGCACAAAAGAGTTTTACGGACAATGACCTACTTGAAAAAAACAGATCACACAAAAAATTTGCTAAATTGAAAATGTTAAAATTCAAAGATATTAACACCTACTGCTGTGCCCTTTTTGTTTACAAATATATCAATCACTTGCTTGACAATAATTATTTCCAGTTCCAGAATAATCATAAATACAACTTAAGGCACTCAGAGTTACTAAGACCACCCCCATACGCTCCTCTCAGTCCCAGACCTCCATAAAATATCACGGTATGAAGGTGTGGAACAACTTACCCCCACCCATCCGAGCAAAGACTACGCTCCCTTCCTTTAAATCATCTCTTAAAAAATATCTATTGTCTAAGTATTAATATTTCTTTTAATACCTACTATATTTACAGTACAGTAGTACCCCAATTTACGCGGTCAATTGAACCCACAGGATACCGCGGACAGTGAACAACAGAACATATGGGATTAATTCCAATAGAGACTGGTCCGACCCCCAAACTTCACTTTTTCCGACACAATACCTATGTTGTAGTAAAAATAACATCTAAATTAATATTTAAGAGAAATACAGTCGCCAGGTTAATGTCCATTCAAATAATGGACTCAAATCCCCCCCCCCCTCTTCCCAGCTCACTAGCTCCTACCTCTCTGAGAAATGTTGGGTGAAAACACTAGACTTTAACGTTTAGTAAAAAATAATACCTCATACTAAAGCTAGGATAATATAATTGACATTTCTGGATTCCTTGCAGGTCAAGGAATATTTTGAATGTAAACTTCATATATTTTGCACAAAAGATAAAATATTTGCTTTGTGTAAACCAAATTATTACATTAGATCTAAAATTTGTATGTCTAATGCAAAATCCATGATGTTTCTATTCAAAATGATCATCATATTGTAAGAATTCCAGCAATGCAAATTATATTCTGTTCAAGTAATTTGTATGAATTTTATGAGCTAAAACAAATATCTTCAGTTAATAAAAAAATAAATATTCTTCACGACACTATCTGTCAATCAAAGTACCCCACCTTGCCTCCCCCCCTCCTCACACTCACGCCAGCTGGGTCGGTCAGTCCCAACCCTCCTTCCCACCCCCCACCTTCCCTCCCGACCAGAGAAATGTTGGGTGAAAATACTAGATTTTAACTTTTAGTAATAAATAATACCTCAGACTAAAGTTAGGATAATATAATTGACATTTCTGGATTCCTTGCAGGTCAGGGAATATTTTGAATGTAAACTTCATATATTTTGCACAAAAGATAAAATATTTGCCTTGTGTAAACCAAATTATTACATTAGATCTAAAATTTCTATGTCTAATGCAAAATCCATGATGTTTATATTCAAAATGATCATCATATTGTAAGAATTCCAGCAATGTAAATTATATTCTGGCCGGGTAATTTGTATGAATTTTATGAGCTAAAACAAATATCTTCAGTTAATAAAAAAATAAATATTCTTCACGACACTATCTGTCAATCAAAGTACCCCACCTTGCCTCCCCCCCTCCTCACACTCACGCCAGCTGGGTCGGTCAGTCCCAACCCTCCTTCCCACCCCCCACCTTCCCTCCCGACCAGAGAAATGTTGGGTGAAAATACTAGATTTTAACTTTTAGTAATAAATAATACCTCAGACTAAAGTTAGGATAATATAATTGACATTTCTGGATTCCTTGCAGGTCAGGGAATATTTTGAATGTAAACTTCATATATTTTGCACAAAAGATAAAATATTTGCCTTGTGTAAACCAAATTATTACATTAGATCTAAAATTTGTATGTCTAATGCAAAATCCATGATGTTTATATTCAAAATGATCATCATATTGTAAGAATTCCAGCAATGTAAATTATATTCTGGCCGGGTAATTTGTATGAATTTTATGAGCTAAATAAAAAAAAATATATATATACTTCACCGCATATATGAGTAGATGCACCGCGGAACGTGAAAGTCCGGTTCTGGCAAGGTACCGCGGAAATGAGAAATCGCGGAAAGTGAAACCGTGTAAAGCGGGGTAATACTGTACCTGCCTTTATTGTACAGGTACCATCAAAACCGTTTTATCGGAAATTATCATGTAAATAGATAAGAAATTACCATTGCAATAAACATATTTGCCCACTAGACATAATCCTGACAGCTCTGTCCTCTTGTTCAACCTTAATACTGTACAACCCATGTTGTACTACTTTCCCATGTATACTTATGTTTTTCAATTTCACTGTAATTCATGTATACTATACTTATAATATAAAAAAAAAATAAACTAAAAAAATAATAAATATATAAAATACAGTAAATAAATATTGAAGTGATAACCATGGTAACATTATGCGATGTTCTTATTACCACCATGCTATTGTTCTATTCCAGATATTGCTAAATGTTACATAATACTTCCTTGAGATAAATGTATACAGGTTGTACCTCTCTAGTCCGGCATTCTGTGGTCTGGAAACTCCCGTGTTCCGGAACGATTTTAGTTTGCCCAATAGGTAGATAGGCAGCTAATCCCCGTAAAAAACAACAACAAAGACGCGGGAAATTAAAGTTTGTTTACATCCGGCAGTTCGGCTCTCTCTCTCTCTGTTTGTTTATACAGTACAGAGTACAACATTTAACCCTTCAATATATATGAACAGTAAATAAGTGTTGCTTTCATATTCTTATGTAGAGTAATGACGATATGTTTTTACCTGTGCTCACTTACATATGCGCAGTATCACTTTTTTTCATTAACTTTAATGGTTAGCTACTTATATTGATCCATTTATTAACATTAAATAACATTACTTCAAGCAACCATATTAATTTTTACATTAATTTTAATACAGCTGCAACCAGGGTCTTATTTTCTTGTTTTATGTGTAAAACCAATCAGTCACTGGTTTTGTAAACATTAACGAAAACAATGCCGGCAACCGTCTCGTCTCCTCGTGTGTTTTAATATTCCACGAATTATTAATGAATTGTATTGTTCATTTTGCACACACAAACATTAATCCAATAAAAAAAATCAGAAACATTAAATAAAACATATATGAACAGTAAATAAGTGTTGCTTTCATATGCTTATGTAGAGTAATGACGATATGTTTTTCACATGTGCGCACTTACATGCACACAGTCACACTTTTTTCTTTAACATCAATGGTTTGCTACTTTTATTGTTCTATTTATTAACATTAAATAACATTACTTAAAACAAAAATATTAATTTCTTACATAAATTTTACTACAGCTACAACCAAGGTCTTATTTTCTTGTTTTATATGTAGAACCACTCAGTCACTGGTTTTGTAATCAAAGAAAACAATGCTGTCTCATTTCCTCATGTGTTTTAATATTCTACGTATTATTAATGAATTGTATTGCTCATTTTGCACACATAAACATTAATTCAATAAAATAGACATTCAGTAATAAACAATAATGAAACTTTTGTACATAAGAGAAATGACGCTGTTTACACAATTGTGCACGTCGTCTGAATGTTGGCGGGCCGTTCAAACCCGTCGAAATTCGAGTTTCCGCCATCAAAATTTTAAATTATGTAGTGTTTTTTTGTGTGTCCAAATAAAAAACGTTGAATTAAAAACTCGCGAAATTTGAGAAACTACTGTACGACATTTAACCCTTCAATATGTCTTCAAAGAGACCACGAAGCAGTGAAAGTGGTGCTAACATAAGCGCAAGTCACCATCTGTCCAGGAAAAGGGTGAATTTCCATTGTCCGGAAAATTCCCTGGTCCGGCACCGGTCAGGTCCCGAGGTTGCCGGACTAGAGAGGTACAACCTGCAGTATATATCAGGTGCCTAAAAGGGAGCTCAGGTTCTCAACTGGCTCAGCCGTGTTAATATCGTTATTATTATCCACTCTGTTTTTCTGGCTAAATAAACTGCTTTAATTCAATTCAATTCAATTCAATTCAAGATCAAAGCATCATGCCAGGAGAAAAAACACATACACAGTAAGTGATCTTAGTATGAACTCAACGAGAATAGTTGCTGAGCTAAAGATCCTACATATCTAGCATAGAATCTGAGTAAAAACTTGGCAATCACATTTTACAAACAGTAACAGGTGACACATGGCCTTGCCAGCCCATGTCAAAATGATGATTAGCCCCAATTAGTAATATGGCTGCAACATTGCATTACCTGTAGGTACAGGTTGTACCTCTCTAGTCCGGCATTCTGTGGTCAGGAACGATTTTAGTTTGTCCAATAGGTAGATAGGCAGCTTTTTTCTTTTTTTTTTTACACTTACTTATCTGAATTATTATTATTATTATTAGAGGAGTATTAAATTTTTGCCCCTCAAGCCCCAATGTAGGTCAGTGAATTATGCTCGGGTGGGCTAATCCCCATAAAAAAAAACAACAACAAAGCCACGGGAAATTAAGGTTTGTTTACATCCGGCAGTTCGGCTGCTCTCTCTCCGCTTGTCTATACAGAGTACAACATTTAACCCTTCAATATATATGAGCAGTAAATAAGTGTTGCTTTCTAATTCTTATGTAGAGTAATGACGATATGTTTTCACATGTGCGCACTTACATATGCGCAGTCTCACTTTTTTTTTACCATTAATGGTTAGCTACTTATATTGTTCCATTTATTAACATTAAATAACATTACAGGTACTTCAAACAACCATATTAATTTTTTTACATTAATTTTACTACAGCTAAACTCAGGGTCTTATTTTCTTCAGTTTTATATGTAGAACCAATCAGTCACTGGTTTTGTAAGCTTTAACATAAACAATGCCGGCAGCCGTCTCGTCTCATCGTGTGTTTTCATATTCCACGTATTATGAATAGATTGTATTGTTAATTTTGCACACACAAACATTAATTCAATAAAAACAAATTCAGAAACATTAATTAAAATATACATGAACAGTAAATAAGTGTTGCTTTCATATTCTTATGTAAAGTAATGACGATATGTTTTCACGTGTGCGCACTTACATAAGCGATCTCTATTTTTTCTTTACCATTATCGTTAGCTACTTCTATTGTTCCATTTATTAACATTAAATAACATTACTTAAAACAACCATATTAATTTTACTACAGCTACAACCAAGGTCTTATTTTCTTCAGTTTTATATGTAGAACCAGTCAGTCACTGGTTTTGTAATCAACGAAAACAATGCTGTGTCATTTCCTCGTGTGTTTTCATATTCTATGTTTTATTAATGAATTGTGTTGCTCATTTTGTGCACTTAAACATTAATTCAATAAAAAAGACATTCAGTAATAAACAATAATGAATCTTTTGTACATACGAGAAATGACGCTGTTTACATGATTATGCATGTCGTCTGCACATTGGCGGGCTGTTCAAACCCGTTGAAATTCAAGTTTCCGCAGTCAAAATTTTTATTTATTTTTTTTGTGTGTGTTCCAATAAAATACGTTGTTTTAAAAACTTGCGAAAATTGAGAAGCTACTATATATGACATTTAACCCTTCAATATGTCTTCAAAGAGACCATGATGCAGAGAAAGTGGTGCTAGTGCTTCCAAGCATAAGCACAAGTCACTATCTATCCAGGAAAAGGGTGAATTTCCATGGTCCAGCAATTTCCATGGTCCGGCACCGGTCAGGTCCCGAGGTTGCCGGACTAGAGAGGTACAACCTGTAGTACAAAACATTGATCAAATGAACTCATAGAAAAAGTGACTAATCTTTCTTACAAAAAAAAAAATAAATAAATTCTCTGTAGTAAATGTTAACAGATGTCACAGAAGGAAATACCCTGTACTTCAAAATACACAAAAGTGTGCATACTTCCACATGTAATGGTTGTTTATTTTTATAATCTTTTTTAGCATTATACCTATACAACAGCAATACAGTAGTGCAGCCCAGCATGGCACATATTCTCCACCAGCTGGTATCAGGGTGGTAGTTTGGTCCTTTCGATGATCCACCTCTTCATCGTCGACTTTCTTCTAATGTCAGCACAGCACGTTTTATGTCTTCTCCTCACACTGCATGTTTTTCTTTCTTCAATACTGCACCTTGTAGGTCGTGTCTCCACACCTTCTGACTTCTTCTCACTTCTTCCTGGTTTATAATACATATTTCCTCTTTAATTAGTTTCTATCATATTCCAGATGGGTTTTTCTAGCTCCATCTGAGTTTCCTTTGTTCAGCATCATTTTCATATTTCAGATAGATTTTTTCTGTTCCATCCGAGTTTCTTTTGTACAGCATCATTTTCTGGCATATTCCAATTTTTTTTTTCATCCAAGTTTCTTCTGTACAGCATCATTTTCTTATTCCTCTTATCTGCCAAAAGAAGTAAAATATAAAATCTCCTTATTCCTAGACCAAGGGAGGACTTGAAAGAAGTGAAGTGGTGTGTGTGGTGTTGCATTCATCACCCTGCTTCTCCTCTGCTCGTATGTGCTGCTGTTAGGGTCAATGCTTGGTCCAGTGTCACCACTTGATTGCTGCTGTCGTCGTAAGGAACCGTCATCCTGGCCGATCATTGCATACAGCTTGGACATGTGACGTCAGGTCATGCCCGAGGGAGCTGGTTATCTCCAACGTCCAGCTGGCCATGGGCGGTACTGTGTGTGACATTTGACAGAGAAAGACAATCCTAAAGGGATGACGGATTAGTTGGAAATGCATCCGCAAAAAAAATATTTACTTTATACATTACGTCAATGATTGGCAACTATGGTTTCCGTCACGACAATGTTCTCATTAGGCTGGGTCGGGGAGTGAGGTTGACAGACGCGCCAGGTGGGGTGGAGCGGGGAGGGAAGGGTAAGGAGGTTGAGGTGGAGTGGGGAGGGAAGGGTAAGGAGGGTGAGGTGGAGCGGGGATGGAAGGGTAAGGAGTGTGAGGTGGGGATTAGGACAGGGAGGAGGATGTAGGTTATAATACATGTTAGTTTAAAACAGATAGTATAGACACAGCTTCTATCACTAAAACACAATGAGTACATGTAGCACTGACCGACAGTTAAAATGCACTAGGGACACTGAGAACGTTACAAATCGCGGGGGACACTGACAAATTACATTAAGCACTGAACATATTCTGAGGAGAATGTTATGCTAGTAACAATTCGCACATACCACGATGAGGAACATTTACTTGAGCTGTAAAGATGACACACACTAGGGCACTTTTCACGCTGTACTACTCGGGGTTCCTTATCGCACACTGTTTAACAATACTCAAACTGAATTAAATGAAGGTGGAGACGTGCCAGGTGTAATGGCTAAGCAAAGGAAGGCGTGGGTTCACGTTAAGTATGCTGCTACCAGCGTAAAACATTAATACATATAGATATGTTACTTGAGTGGCCGATTCGTTACTTTCACTTGATATTATGTTCTTAGGGGAATTTTTCTAAACACCACTTTCAATACAACTGTTTATTAGTTAGCTGAATGACACAGACACATTAATAGATCCCTATATTTACATTATTATACAATGACTCTCGGACCACAAACATGAAATGGATACACTTCCCACCGTAAGTAACTCGCCCTATGGATAGCTCTGACAATGACTTACATATGACCTGAGGGAGGCCCAGCAGGTGCTGTTGAAGAGAGTGCTCGACTATGTCTCCTATAGGAGACTCTGCTAGCAGGGGCTCGGTGCTGGGGAGAGGAACTCTCCCTCTGGGGGGGGGGGGGGAGGAGCTGTTGGCCCTTTCCCTGTTACAATGATGATCCAATTGCTAATGTTTTTTAGAAAGGGAAGATGTCATCACTAATCTGGGTGTGTCTGGTCAGGTGACAGGTGTACTGGCTGGAGGGTAGCTTCTTGAGTAACACGGTCATAACGGTGGGTTAACTCAGGTACCTTGTCTGTGACCTCTCCTAGGTCAGGTCTTAGTGTCACTGTAGGGTGTGTCAACCTGCGTGGGAGTCCACGTGGGCATCTACTTACTGTTATGTGTGTTGTATTTCTCTTTAGTGTAAGCTAAGGTCAGATAAACAATCATTACACCAAGCACATTGTAGGATTTGAAGAAGTTGATAAATAGAATGTTCAGGAGCTATTAAACAGTCACGGAGAAGACCCAACTAATGAAGAACTAATGCAACTTGAACAGGAACACGGCTGGAACACAAATACACCAACAGATTACCCCTCCTCACAGGACCAGCCTAAAGCCATTTGGACCAATTGCTCCCAATTGGGCCCCGTGCCTAAGGGGACCCTGCGCTAGAGTAATCTACTCTCGGCTCGTCAAGTACACACAACAGAGGTCAAGCTGGGACAGGAAAAAGATCAAGTTAAAACCACAAAACTGGCTGATATAGATGGATACATGCTTTGTGAGGAAATGGAGGCACTAAAGCCAATTCTGCCACCAGAGATTCAAAACCCCATGAAAATGCTTGAATTCCTTGCTTGCAACAACAGGTCTACCACATTTCCGAATTTATTTATTGCTCTTCGGATTTTCTTGACAATCCCGGTGACTGTGGCATCTGGAGAAAGGAGTTTTTCCAAGCAGAAACTGATCAAAACTTACTTGAGATCATCAATTCAGCAAGAACGTTTGAACAGTTTGGCAATTATGTCCATTGAATCTGAAATTAGCAGGAGTTTAAACTTAGACAAAATTCTAAAAGACTTTGCAGAGAAAAAAGCAAGAAAGATAACTTTCTCATAATAAAAGGCAATAATAATATGACTCACTTGTAATTTATGAATGTTAACAGAAATCCAAAAAAGATAATTTGTTTCCAACAATGCACTTAAATTCTGATTTTTTTCTGAACAAAAAATAAATTAATATTTTTAATAAATCATTTCACAGTCACTAAAACAAGTGGTATTGTAACTAAGTACTTTTCAGAGGTGATCTACACATTTTGTTTGTTACTTGAAGGCTTACATGTATGCAATTTTATATTAAAATGTAGCTTAGATCTGTTTGGTCCATTAACTCGCATGCACTTTTTAAGTACACATTTTGATTACTTTCCATTCTACCATAGAGATATAAAGTCTATAATAGACTTTATTTATATTTCTATGATTCTACAGACCTTGGCTGGGAACCTGAGGCCCATCAAAATTTTTTCCAATTGGGCCCCGCACCTCCTAAGGCCGGCCCTGCCTCCTCACCTTCTCACATGTTTACAGCAAAATGTTTGGCAGAAGCATTTGCTTACATAGAGCAAGCATTGAATATATTTTCTGAATTGGATCCATTAACAGAACGAAGCATTAGAATTAACAGGGACAAGAAAAATGCTTATGACCTCTAAATAAAGGTGTATAATGAGAGAAGAAAGTAGCTGTGAAAGGTTCTTTAGACAGCTTTATTATTCGAAGACCTAAACCATCAACTTCAGCTACAGCTACACCATCAACTTCAGCTACAGCTACACCATCAACTTCAGCTACAGCTACACCACCAACTTCAGGTACAGCTACACCATCAACTTCAGGTACAGCTACACCATCAACTTCAGGTACAGTTACACCACCAACTTCTGGTACAGCTACACCACCAACTTCTGGTACAGCTACACCACCAACTTCAGGTACAGCTACACCACCAACTTCTGGTACAGCTACACCATCAACTTCACGAACAGCTACACCATCAACTTCTGGTACAGCTACACTACCAACTTCAGGTACAGCTACACCACCAACTTCTGGTACAGCTACACCACCAACTTCTGGTACAGCTACACCACCAACTTCTGGTACAGCTACACCACCAACTTCAGGTACAGCTACACCAGCAACTTCAGTTACAGCTACACCACCAACTTCAGGTACAGCTACACCACCAAATTCTGGTACAGCTACACCAGCAACTTCATGTACAGCTACACCACCAACTTCAGGTACAGCTACACCACCAACTTCAGGTACAGCTACACCATCAACTTCAGGTACAGCTACACCAGCAACTTCAGGTACAGCTACACCACCAAATTCTGGTACAGCTACACCAGCAACTTCATGTACAGCTACACCACCAACTTCATGTACAGCTACACCACCAACTTCAGGTACAGCTACACCATCAACTTCAGGTACAGCTACACCATCAACTTCAGGTACAGCTACACCATCAACTTCATGTACAGCTACACCAGCAACTTCAGGTACAGCTACACCACCAACTTCAGGTACAGCTGCACCATCAAATTCAACATCAGCAGCAGCTTCAGCAAGAACTACAGGTTCATTAACAGCTGCGGTATCTTTATGGAAAGCTCCAGCTTGAGTTGAATCCTACATATTACAGGATCCTGCAGATTTCGAATTGGATGAGGCCGACACACTTTTTCATGATAGTGGTGAAACTGCTGTGACTGTGGAAGATGTTGACAAGTGGCTGCAGGTGAATGCTGACGATCCTGGATATGGTACCCTCACCCACGAGGAAATTGCTGTCGGTGTCATCAGCTAAGGACAGGCGGAAGCAGAGGACGACACAGAGGAAGAAGTTCCCACCAACACTCTCAGAGAGGCCAGGAAATACCTTGACAGCCTCCTAAATATTATGGCCAACACTGACATCCTCTGCCTCCTCCCCTTTCACCAGAATCTTTATGATATGCGAATAGTCATCACTGATGAACTCCAGATGAGGATCCATATGAAGCAGAGTATGATTGCGACTACTTCTCTAGGGTCCCCAGGTGTCCTAGTGTTGCCTCCTGTACCAGCTGTCTCCCTAGTACCAGTGGTGGTAGTGTTTCTGGCACCAGCCCACAACCCTCAACGTCAGAGATAGCAGACCTACCACTAAGTCCATCACCACCACCTCTGTCATCACCATGACCCAGCACTTCATCGGCCGTAGAAACCATTAGTGTCACTCCAGACTTGCCTCTGTCGTTAATGGAGGGAGAGGAGAGTGATAGTTAACACCACCTGCCTGCCTGCATCACAAGCTCAAAGCAACAGCACCTGCTGGTGAGTATTGTACTTTGTACAAAATGTATTATACACTGTACATTATACGACAATTTCCTACTTTTTTGACGAGGCGAAGGATGTGGAGGCAGATAGTGAGGTGAGGGATGAGGAGGCAGGTAGTGAGGTGAGGGGTGAGGAGGCAGGTAGTGAGGTGAGGGATGAGGAGGCAGGTAGTGAGGTGAGGGATGAGGAGGCAGGTAGTGAGGTGAGGGATGAGGAGGCAGGTAGTGAGGTGAGGGATGAGGAGGCAGGTAGTGAGGTGAGGGGTGAGGAGGCAGGTAGTGAGGTGAGGGGTGAGGAGGCAGGTAGTGAGGTGAGGGATGAGGAGGCAGGTAGTGAGGTGCAGGATGAGGAGGCAGGTAGTGAGGTGAGGGGTGAGGAGGCAGGTAGTGAGGTGCAGGATGAGGAGGCAGGTAGTGAGGTGAGGGATGAGGAGGCAGGTAGTGAGGTGAAGGACGAGGAGGCAGGTAGTGAGGTGAGGGATGAGGAGGCAGGTAGTGAGGTGAGGGGTGAGGAGGCAGGTAGTGAGGTAAGGGGTGAGGAGGCAGGTGAGGAAGTGAGGGATGAGGCGGCAGGTAGTGAGGTGAGGGATGAGGAGGCAGGTAGTGAGGTGAGGGCTGACGAGGCAGGTAGTGAGGTGAGGGATGAGGAGGCAGGTAGTGAAGTGAGGGATGAGGAGGCAGGTAGTGAGGTGAGGGATGAGGAGGCAGGTAGTGAGGTGAGGGATGAGGAGGCAGGTAGTGAGGTGAGGGATGAGGAGGCAGGTAGTGAGGTGAGGGATGAGGAGGCAGGTAGTGAGGTGAGGGATGAGGAGGCAGGTAGTGAGGTGAGGGATGAGGAGGCAGGTAGTGAGGTGATGAGCTGACGGATGAGGAGGCAGGTAGTGAGGTGAGGGGTGAGGAGGTAGGTAGTGAAGTGCGGGATGAGGAGGCAGGTAGTGAGGCGAGGGGTGAGGAGGCAGGTAGTGAGGTGAGGAATGAGGATGCAGGTAGTGAGGTGAGGGGTGAGGAGGCAGGTAGTGAGGTGAGGGGTGAGGAGGCAGGTAGTGAGGTGAGGGATGAGGAGGCAGGTAGTGAGGTGATGAGCTGACGGATGAGGAGGCAGGTAGTGAGGTGAGGGATGAGGAGGCAGGTAGTGAGGTGATGAGCTGACAGATGAGGAGGCAGGTAGTGAGGTGAGGGATGAGGAGGCAGGTAGTGAGGTGAGGGATGAGGAGGCAGGTAGTGAGGTGAGGGATGAGGAGGCAGGTAGTGAGGTGAGGGATGAGGAGGCAGGTAGTGAGGTGCAGGATGAGGAAGCAGGTAGTGAGGTGAAGGATGAGGAGGCAGGTAGTGAGGTGAGGATGAGGAGGCAGGTAGTGAGGTGAGGGATGAGGAGGCAGGTAGTGAGGTGAGGGATGAGGAGGCAGGTAGTGAGGTGAGGGATGAGGAGGCAGGTAGTGAGGTGAGGGATGAGGAGGCAGGTAGTGAGGTGAGGGATGAGGAGGCAGGTAGTGAGGTGAGGGGTGAGGAGGTGAGGGGTGAGGAGGCAGATAGTGAGGTGAGGGGTGAGGAGGCAGGTAGTGAGGTGAGGGGTGAGGAGGCAGTAAGTGAGGTGAGGGATGAGGAGGCAGGTAGTGAGGTGAGGGATGAGGAGGCAGGTAGTGAGGTGAGGGGTGAGGAGGCAGGTAGTGAGGTGAAGGATGAGGAGGCAGGTAGTGAGGTGAGGGATGAGGAGGCAGGTAGTGAGGTGAGGGGTGAGGAGGCAGGTAGTGAGGTAAGGGGTGAGGAGGCAGGTAATGAAGTGATGAAGTGAGGGATGAGGAGGCAGGTAGTGAGGTGAGGGATGAGGAGGCAGGTAGTGAGGTGAGGGGTGAGGAGGCAGGTAGTGAGGTGAGGGATGAGGAGGCAGGTAGTGAGGTGAGGGATGAGGAGGCAGGTAGTGAGGTGAGGGATGAGGAGGCAGGTAGTGAGGTGAGGGATGAGGAGGCAGGTAGTGAGGTGAGGGATGAGGAGGCAGGTAGTGAGGTGAGGGATGAGGAGGCAGGTAGTGAGGTGAGGGATGAGGAGGCAGGTAGTGAGGTGAGGGATGAGGAGGCAGGTAGTGAGGTGAGGGATGAGGAGGCAGGTAGTGAGGTGAGGGATGAGGAGGCAGGTAGTGAGGTGAGGGGTGAGGAGGTAGGTAGTGAAGTACGGGATGAGGAGGCAGGTAGTGAGGCGAGGGGTGAGGAGGCAGGTAGTGAGGTGAGGGATGAGGAGGCAGGTAGTGAGGTGAGGGATGAGGAGGCAGGTAGTGAGGTGAGGGATGAGGAGGCAGGTAGTGAGGTGAGGGATGAGGAGGCAGGTAGTGAGGTGAGGGATGAGGAGGCAGGTAGTGAGGTGAGGGATGAGGAGGCAGGTAGTGAGGTGAGGGATGAGGAGGCAGGTAGTGAGGTGATGAGTTGACGGATGAGGAGGCAGGTAGTGAGGTGAGGGATGAGGAGGCAGGTAGTGAGGTGATGAGTGAGGGATGAGGAGGCAGGTAGTGAGGTGAGGGATGAGGAGGCAGGTAGTGAGGTGAGGGATGAGGAGGCAGGTAGTGAGGTGATGAGTTGACGGATGAGGAGGCAGGTAGTGAGGTGAGGGATGAGGAGGCAGGTAGTGAGGTGAGGGATGAGGAGGCAGGTAGTGAGGTGAGGGATGAGGAGGCAGGTAGTGAGGTGAGGGATGAGGAGGCAGGTAGTGAGGTGAGGGATGAGGAGGCAGGTAGTGAGGTGAGGGGTGAGGAGGCAGGTAGTGAGGTGAGGGATGAGGAGGCAGGTAGTGAGGTGAGGGATGAGGAGGCAGGTAGTGAGGTGAGGGATGAGGAGGCAGGTAGTGAGGTGAGGGGTGAGGAGGTAGGTAGTGAAGTGCGGGATGAGGAGGCAGGTAGTGAGGTGAGGGATGAGGAGGCAGGTAGTGAGGTGAGGGATGAGGAGGCAGGTAGTGAGGTGAGGGATGAGGAGGCAGGTAGTGAGGTGAGGGATGAGGAGGCAGGTAGTGAGGTGAGGGATGAGGAGGCAGGTAGTGAGGTGAGGGATGAGGAGGCAGGTAGTGAGGTGAGGATGAGGAGGCAGGTAGTGAGGTGAGGGGTGAGGAGGCAGGTAGTGAGGTGAGGGATGAGGAGGCAGGTAGTGAGGTGAGGATGAGGAGGCAGGTAGTGAGGTGAGGGACGAGGAGGCAGGTAGTGAGGTGAGGGATGAGGAGGCAGGTAGTGAGGTGAGGGATGAGGAGGCAGGTAGTGAGGTGAGGATGAGGAGGCAGGTAGTGAGGTGAGGGATGAGGAGGCAGGTAGTGAGGTGAGGGATGAGGAGGCAGGTAGTGAGGTGAGGGATGAGGAGGCAGGTAGTGAGGTGAGGGATGAGGAGGCAGGTAGTGAGGTGAGGGATGAGGAGGCAGGTAGTGAGGTGATGAGATGAGGAGGCAGGTAGTGAGGTGAGGGATGAGGAGGCAGGTAGTGAGGTGAGGGATGAGGAGGCAGGTAGTGAGGTGAAGGATGAGGAGGCAGGTAGTGAGGTGAGGGATGAGGAGGCAGGTAGTGAGGTGAGGGATGAGGAGGCAGGTAGTGAGGTGAGGGATGAGGAGGCAGGTAGTGAGGTGATGAGCTGACGGATGAGGAGGCAGGTAGTGAGGTGAGGGATGAGGAGGCAGGTAGTGAGGTGATGAGCTGACGGATGAGGAGGCAGGTAGTGAGGTGAGGGATGAGGAGGCAGGTAGTGAGGTGATGAGCTGACGGATGAGGAGGCAGGTAGTGAGGTGATGAGCTGACGGATGAGGAGGCAGGTAGTGAGGTGAGGGATGAGGAGGCAGGTAGTGAGGTGAGGGATGAGGAGGCAGGTAGTGAGGTGAGGGATGAGGAGGCAGGTAGTGAGGTGAGGGATGAGGAGGCAGGTAGTGAGGTGAGGGATGAGGAGGCAGGTAGTGAGGTGATGAGCTGACGGATGAGGAGGCAGGTAGTGAGGTGATGAGTTGACGGATGAGGAGGCAGGTAGTGAGGTGAGGGATGAGGAGGCAGGTAGTGAGGTGAGGGATGAGGAGGCAGGTAGTGAGGTGAGGGGTGAGGAGGCAGGTAGTGAGGTGAGGGATGAGGATGCAGGTAGTGAGGTGATGAGTTGACGGATGAGGAGGCAGGTAGTGAGGTGAGGGTGAGGAGGCAGGTAGTGAGGTGAGGGATGAGGAGGCAGGTAGTGAGGTGAGGGATGAGGAGGCAGGTAGTGAGGTGAGGGATGAGGAGGCAGGTAGTGAGGTGAGGGATGAGGAGGCAGGTAGTGAGGTGAGGGATGAGGAGGCAGGTAGTGAGGTGAGGGATGAGGAGGCAGGTAGTGAGGTGAGGGATGAGGAGGCAGGTAGTGAGGTGATGAGGATGAGGAGGCAGGTAGTGAGGTGAGGGATGAGGAGGCAGGTAGTGAGGTGAGGGATGAGGAGGCAGGTAGTGAGGTGAGAGGAGATGAGGAGGCAGGTAGTGAGGTGAGGGATGAGGAGGCAGGTAGTGAGGTGATGAGTGAGGATGAGGAGGCAGGTAGTGAGGTGAGGGATGAGGAGGCAGGTAGTGAGGTGATGGATGAGGAGGCAGGTAGTGAGGTGAGGGATGAGGAGGCAGGTAGTGAGGTGAGGGATGAGGAGGCAGGTAGTGAGGTGAGGGATGAGGAGGCAGGTAGTGAGGTGAGGGATGAGGAGGCAGGTAGTGAGGTGATGGATGAGGAGGCAGGTAGTGAGGTGAGGGATGAGGAGGCAGGTAGTGAGGTGATGAGTGACGATGAGGAGGCAGGTAGTGAGGTGAGGAGGATGAGGAGGCAGGTAGTGAGGTGAGGGATGAGGAGGCAGGTAGTGAGGTGATGAGTTGACGATGAGGAGGCAGGTAGTGAGGTGAGGGATGAGGAGGCAGGTAGTGAGGTGAGGGATGAGGAGGCAGGTAGTGAGGTGATGAGCTGACGGATGAGGAGGCAGGTAGTGAGGTGAGGGATGAGGAGGCAGGTAGTGAGGTGAGGGATGAGGAGGCAGGTAGTGAGGTGAGGGATGAGGAGGCAGGTAGTGAGGTGAGGGATGAGGAGGCAGGTAGTGAGGTGAGGGATGAGGAGGCAGGTAGTGAGGTGAGGGATGAGGAGGCAGGTAGTGAGGTGAGGGATGAGGAGGCAGGTAGTGAGGTGAGGGATGAGGAGGCAGGTAGTGAGGTGAGGGATGAGGAGGCAGGTAGTGAGGTGAGGGATGAGGAGGCAGGTAGTGAGGTGAGGGATGAGGAGGCAGGTAGTGAGGTGAGGGATGAGGAGGCAGGTAGTGAGGTGAGGGATGAGGAGGCAGGTAGTGAGGTGAAGGATGAGGAGGCAGGTAGTGAGGTGAAAGATGAGGAGGCAGGTAGTGAGGTGAAGGATGAGGAGGCAGGTAGTGAGGTGAGGGATGAGGAGGCAGGTAGTGAGGTGATGAGCTGACAGATGAGGAGGCAGGTAATGAGGTGATGAGCTGACGGATGAGGAGGCAGGTAGTGAGGTGATGAGCTGACGGATGAGGAGGCAGGTAGTGAGGTGAGGGATGAGGAGGCAGGTAGTGAGGTGAGGGATGAGGAGGCAGGTAGTGAGGTGATGAGCTGACGGATGAGGAGGCAGGTAGTGAGGTGAGGGAGGAGGAGGCAGGTAGTGAGGTGATGAGCTGACGGATGAGGAGGCAGGTAGTGAGGTGATGAGCTGATGGATGAGGAGGCAGGTAGTGAGGTGAGGGATGAGGAGGCAGGTAGTGAGGTGAGGGATGAGGAGGCAGGTAATGAGGTGATGAGCTGACAGATGAGGAGGCAGGTAGTGAGGTGAGGGATGAGGAGGCAGGTAGTGAGGTGAGGGATGAGGAGGCAGGTAGTGAGGTGATGAGCTGACGGATGAGGAGGCAGGTAGTGAGGTGATGAGTTGACGGATGAGGAGGCAGGTAGTGAGGTGAGGGATGAGGAGGCAGGTAGTGAGGTGAGGGATGAGGAGGCAGGTAGTGAGGTGAGGGGTGAGGAGGCAGGTAGTGAGGTGAGGGATGAGGATGCAGGTAGTGAGGTGATGAGTTGACGGATGAGGAAGCAGGTAGTGAGGTGAGGGGTGAGGAGGCAGGTAGTGAGGTGAGGGATGAGGAGGCAGGTAGTGAGGTGAGGGATGAGGAGGCAGGTAGTGAGGTGAGGGATGAGGAGGCAGGTAGTGAGGTGAGGGATGAGGAGGCAGGTAGTGAGGTGATGAGCTGACAGATGAGGAGGCAGGTAGTGAGGTGAGGGATGAGGAGGCAGGTAGTGAGGTGATGAGCTGACGGATGAGGAGGCAGGTAGTGAGGTGATGAGTTGACGGATGAGGAGGCAGGTAGTGAGGTGAGGGATGAGGAGGCAGGTAGTGAGGTGAGAGATGAGGAGGCTGGTAGTGAGGTGATGAGCTGACAGATGAGGAGGCAGGTAGTGAGGTGAGGGATGAGGAGGCAGGTAGTGAGGTGATGAGCTGACGGATGAGGAGGCAGGTAGTGAGGTGATGAGTTGACGGATGAGGAGGCAGGTAGTGAGGTGAGGGATGAGGAGGCAGGTAGTGAGGTGATGAGTTGATGGATGAGGAGGCAGGTAGTGAGGTGATGAGTTGATGGATGAGGAGGCAGGTAGTGAGGTGAGGGATGAGGAGGCAGGTAGTGAGGTGAGGGATGAGGAGGCAGGTAGTGAGGTGAGGGATGAGGAGGTAGGTAGTGAGGTGAGGGATGAGGAGGCAGGTAGTGAGGTGAGGGATGAGGAGGCAGGTAGTGAGGTGAGGGATGAGGAGGCAGGTAGTGAGGTGAAGGATGAGGAGGCAGGTAGTGAGGTGAAGGATGAGGAGGCAGGTAGTGAGGTGAGGGATGAGGAGGCAGGTAGTGAGGTGCAGGATGAGGAGGCAGGTAGTGAGGTGAGGGATGAGGAGGCAGGTAGTGAGGTGAGGGATGAGGAGGCAGGTAGTGAGGTGAGGGATGAGGAGGCAGGTAGTGAGGTGAGGGATGAGGAGGCAGGTAGTGAGGTGAGGGATGAGGAGGCAGGTAGTGAGGTGAGGGGTGAGGAGGCAGGTAGTGAGGTGATGAGTTGACGGATGAGGAGGCAGGTAGTGAGGTGAGGGATGAGGAGGCAGGTAGTGAGGTGATGAGTTGATGGATGAGGAGGCAGGTAGTGAGGTGAGGGATGAGGAGGCAGGTAGTGAGGTGAGGGATGAGGAGGCAGGTAGTGAGGTGCAGGATGAGGAGGCAGGTAGTGAGGTGAGGGGTGAGGAGGCAGGTAGTGAGGTGAAGGATGAGGAGGCAGGTAGTGAGGTGCAGGATGAGGAGGCAGGTAGTGAGGTGAAGGACGAGGAGGCAGGTAGTGAGGTGAGGGATGAGGAGGCAGGTAGTGAGGTGAGGGATGAGGAGGCAGGTAGTGAGGTGAGGGATGAGGAGGCAGGTAGTGAGGTGAGGGATGAGGAGGCAGGTAGTGAGGTGAGGGATGAGGAGGCAGGTAGTGAGGTGAGGGATGAGGAGGCAGGTAGTGAGGTGAGGGATGAGGAGGCAGGTAGTGAGGTGAGGGATGAGGAGGCAGGTAGTGAGGTGAGGGATGAGGAGGCAGGTAGTGAGGTGAGGGATGAGGAGGCAGGTAGTGAGGTGAGGGATGAGGAGGCAGGTAGTGAGGTGAAGGATGAGGAGGCAGGTAGTGAGGTGAGGGGTGAGGAGGCAGGTAGTGAGGTAAGGGGTGAGGAGGCAGGTAATGAAGTGATGAAGTGAGGGATGAGGCGGCAGGTAGTGAGGTGAGGGATGAGGAGGCAGGTAGTGAGGTGAGGGATGAGGAGGCAGGTAGTGAGGTGAGGGATGAGGAGGCAGGTAGTGAGGTGAGGGATGAGGAGGCAGGTAGTGAGGTGAGGGATGAGGAGGCAGGTAGTGAGGTGAGGGATGAGGAGGCAGGTAGTGAGGTGAGGGATGAGGAGGCAGGTAGTGAGGTGAGGGATGAGGAGGCAGGTAGTGAGGTGAGGGATGAGGAGGCAGGTAGTGAGGTGAAGGATGAGGAGGCAGGTAGTGAGGTGAAGGATGAGGAGGCAGGTAGTGAGGTGAAGGATGAGGAGGCAGGTAGTGAGGTGAGGGATGAGGAGGCAGGTAGTGAGGTGATGAGCTGACAGATGAGGAGGCAGGTAATGAGGTGATGAGCTGACGGATGAGGAGACAGGTAGTGAGGTGATGAGCTGACGGATGAGGAGGCAGGTAGTGAGGTGAGGGATGAGGAGGCAGGTAGTGAGGTGATGAGCTGACGGATGAGGAGGCAGGTAGTGAGGTGATGAGCTGATGGATGAGGAGGCAGGTAGTGAGGTGAGGGATGAGGAGGCAGGTAGTGAGGTGATGAGCTGACAGATGAGGAGGCAGGTAGTGAGGTGAGGGATGAGGAGGCAGGTAGTGAGGTGATGAGCTGACAGATGAGGAGGCAGGTAGTGAGGTGAGGGATGAGGAGGCAGGTAGTGAGGTGATGAGCTGACGGATGAGGAGGCAGGTAGTGAGGTGATGAGTTGACGGATGAGGAGGCAGGTAGTGAGGTGAGGGATGAGGAGGCAGGTAGTGAGGTGAGGGATGAGGAGGCAGGTAGTGAGGTGAGGGGTGAGGAGGCAGGTAGTGAGGTGAGGGATGAGGAGGCAGGTAGTGAGGTGATGAGTTGACGGATGAGGAGGCAGGTAGTGAGGTGAGGGATGAGGAGGCAGGTAGTGAGGTGAGGGATGAGGAGGCAGGTAGTGAGGTGAGGGATGAGGAGGCAGGTAGTGAGGTGAGGGATGAGGAGGCAGGTAGTGAGGTGAGGGATGAGGAGGCAGGTAGTGAGGTGAGGGATGAGGAGGCAGGTAGTGAGGTGAGGGATGAGGAGGCAGGTAGTGAGGTGAGGGATGAGGAGGCAGGTAGTGAGGTGAGGGATGAGGAGGCAGGTAGTGAGGTGAGGGATGAGGAGGCAGGTAGTGAGGTGAGGGATGAGGAGGCAGGTAGTGAGGTGAGGGATGAGGAGGCAGGTAGTGAGGTGAGGGGTGAGGAGGCAGGTAGTGAGGTGAGGGATGAGGAGGCAGGTAGTGAGGTGAGGGATGAGGAGGCAGGTAGTGAGGTGAGGGATGAGGAGGCAGGTAGTGAGGTGAGGGATGAGGAGGCAGGTAGTGAGGTGAGGGATGAGGAGGCAGGTAGTGAGGTGAGGGATGAGGAGGCAGGTAGTGAGGTGATGAGCTGACAGATGAGGAGGCAGGTAGTGAGGTGATGAGCTGACGGATGAGGAGGCAGGTAGTGAGGTGATGAGCTGACGGATGAGGAGGCAGGTAGTGAGGTGAGGGATGAGGAGGCAGGTAGTGAGGTGAGGGATGAGGAGGCAGGTAGTGAGGTGATGAGCTGACGGATGAGGATGGCAGGTAGTGAGGTGAGGGATGAGGAGGCAGGTAGTGAGGTGATGAGCTGACGGATGAGGAGGCAGGTAGTGAGGTGATGAGCTGACGGATGAGGAGGCAGGTAGTGAGGTGAGGGATGAGGAGGCAGGTAGTGAGGTGATGAGTTGATGGATGAGGAGGCAGGTAGTGAGGTGAGGGATGAGGAGGCAGGTAGTGAGGTGAGGGATGAGGAGGCAGGTAGTGAGGTGATGAGCTGACGGATGAGGAGGCAGGTAGTGAGGTGATGAGCTGACAGATGAGGAGGCAGGTAGTGAGGTGAGGGATGAGGAGGCAGGTAGTGAGGTGAGGGATGAGGAGGCAGGTAGTGAGGTGATGAGCTGACGGATGAGGAGGCAGGTAGTGAGGTGAGGGATGAGGAGGCAGGTAGTGAGGTGAGGGATGAGGAGGCAGGTAGTGAGGTGATGAGCTGACAGATGAGGAGGCAGGTAGTGAGGTGAGGGATGAGGAGGCAGGTAGTGAGGTGAGGGATGAGGAGGCAGGTAGTGAGGTGATGAGCTGACGGATGAGGAGGCAGGTAGTGAGGTGATGAGTTGACGGATGAGGAGGCAGGTAGTGAGGTGAGGGATGAGGAGGCAGGTAGTGAGGTGAGGGATGAGGAGGCAGGTAGTGAGGTGAGGGGTGAGGAGGCAGGTAGTGAGGTGAGGGATGAGGATGCAGGTAGTGAGGTGATGAGTTGACGGATGAGGAGGCAGGTAGTGAGGTGAGGGGTGAGGAGGCAGGTAGTGAGGTGAGGGATGAGGAGGCAGGTAGTGAGGTGAGGGATGAGGAGGCAGGTAGTGAGGTGAGGGATGAGGAGGCAGGTAGTGAGGTGAGGGATGAGGAGGCAGGTAGTGAGGTGATGAGCTGACAGATGAGGAGGCAGGTAGTGAGGTGAGGGATGAGGAGGCAGGTAGTGAGGTGATGAGCTGACGGATGAGGAGGCAGGTAGTGAGGTGATGAGTTGACGGATGAGGAGGCAGGTAGTGAGGTGAGGGATGAGGAGGCAGGTAGTGAGGTGAGGGATGAGGAGGCAGGTAGTGAGGTGATGAGCTGACAGATGAGGAGGCAGGTAGTGAGGTGAGGGATGAGGAGGCAGGTAGTGAGGTGATGAGCTGACGGATGAGGAGGCAGGTAGTGAGGTGATGAGTTGACGGATGAGGAGGCAGGTAGTGAGGTGAGGGATGAGGAGGCAGGTAGTGAGGTGATGAGTTGATGGATGAGGAGGCAGGTAGTGAGGTGAGGGATGAGGAGGCAGGTAGTGAGGCGTGGGGTGAGGAGGCAGGTAGTGAGGTGAGGGATGAGGAGGCAGGTAGTGAGGTGAGGGATGAGGAGGTAGGTAGTGAGGTGAGGGATGAGGAGGCAGGTAGTGAGGTGAGGGATGAGGAGGCAGGTAGTGAGGTGAGGGATGAGGAGGCAGGTAGTGAGGTGAAGGATGAGGAGGCAGGTAGTGAGGTGAAGGATGAGGAGGCAGGTAGTGAGGTGCAGGATGAGGAGGCAGGTAGTGAGGTGATGAGCTGACAGATGAGGAGGCAGGTAATGAGGTGATGAGCTGACGGATGAGGAGACAGGTAGTGAGGTGATGAGCTGACGGATGAGGAGGCAGGTAGTGAGGTGAGGGATGAGGAGGCAGGTAGTGAGGTGAGGGATGAGGAGGCAGGTAGTGAGGTGATGAGCTGACGGATGAGGATGGCAGGTAGTGAGGTGAGGGAGGAGGAGGCAGGTAGTGAGGTGATGAGCTGACGGATGAGGAGGCAGGTAGTGAGGTGATGAGCTGACGGATGAGGAGGCAGGTAGTGAGGTGAGGGATGAGGAGGCAGGTAGTGAGGTGATGAGCTGACAGATGAGGAGGCAGGTAGTGAGGTGAGGGATGAGGAGGCAGGTAGTGAGGTGATGAGCTGACGGATGAGGAGGCAGGTAGTGAGGTGATGAGTTGACGGATGAGGAGGCAGGTAGTGAGGTGAGGGATGAGGAGGCAGGTAGTGAGGTGAGGGATGAGGAGGCAGGTAGTGAGGTGAGGGGTGAGGAGGCAGGTAGTGAGGTGAGGGATGAGGATGCAGGTAGTGAGGTGATGAGTTGACGGATGAGGAGGCAGGTAGTGAGGTGAGGGGTGAGGAGGCAGGTAGTGAGGTGAGGGATGAGGAGGCAGGTAGTGAGGTGAGGGATGAGGAGGCAGGTAGTGAGGTGAGGGATGAGGAGGTAGCTAGTGAGGTGAGGGATGAGGAGACAGATAGTGAGGTGAGGGATGAGGAGGCAGGTAGTGAGGTGAGGGATGAGGAGGCAGGTAGTGAGGTGAGGGATGAGGAGGCAGGTAGTGAGGTGAGGGATGAGGAGGCAGGTAGTGAGGTGAGGGATGAGGAGGCTGGTAGTGAGGTGATGAGCTGACAGATGAGGAGGCAGGTAGTGAGGTGAGGGATGAGGAGGCAGGTAGTGAGGTGATGAGCTGACGGATGAGGAGGCAGGTAGTGAGGTGATGAGTTGACGGATGAGGAGGCAGGTAGTGAGGTGAGGGATGAGGAGGCAGGTAGTGAGGTGATGAGTTGATGGATGAGGAGGCAGGTAGTGAGGTGAGGGATGAGGAGGCAGGTAGTGAGGTGAGGGATGAGGAGGCAGGTAGTGAGGTGAGGGATGAGGAGGCAGGTAGTGAGGTGATGAGCTGACAGATGAGAAGGCAGGTATTGAGGTGATGAGTCGAGGGGTGAGGTAGCGTAAAATGAGGAGGCAGGTAGTGAGGGGACGAGGCAAGGGATGAGGAGGCGAGGCAGAAGGTGAGATGACATAACAAGACACTTAAACAGCACCCACATTAGCAGCATTATTAAACCAATGTCTTTTAACATTTTGATTTATAATTTCTATTTCAAACTTGATATATGGCTACATTCACACTTAAACAACTATCTGATGAGTGAATAAACCAGGGTATATGGAGAAGCATTATACATGTGCAATACTCTACAACAATATTTAGTATGTTCTGAAAATCAAAAGATTATGTGGTAAAGGACCAACCTTCTTGAGCAGTGAACAACGGCGCGTGAGATGACGAGTGCTGACAACTTTACTGTAATGGGGAGAGCGGTGTAAACACCAGCTGTTACCTCTCTGTAAACAAGAGACTGATAATGTACTACAGAACAATAGCTCATCTGGGACTAAGTGTGGGGTTTTGGGAGGAAAATTAATTATTTTTCCATAATGTTTTATTAACCCAGCACCAAATGAACCTAAATACAGTAATATCGGAATTATGGTGACAGCATGGGCCGGAATGCGAGTTGTCCACTTGTCCTTCCTCCACCACCCGTCATATCTCTCCCGGACTATGCACCCACATGTAGTTTTGTACAGTATCTTAATATAATTCATATTCTATTCCTATAATTCACAAGTCAGTAATTTATGAGGAAACTGTTACCACCAGAAGGAGTTGTTCAATTTTGTTCATTTTGCCACAGATGTTCATTATACAAATTCATTTTTTATTTATTTATTTTTTAAATTCAGCATGGAGTAAGAAGGTGGTGGAGGTTTAAGGAGGAGGACTGACCACACACCCCCGAAAAAGGTTTGTCGTCTCCTACTCCTCCCCATGCCTGCCATTCCCATTGTAATAACTTTTACTTTTTTTTATTAATTAATAAAGATATGTTTACTTTATTAATCTGTGCTTTTTAATACTTGACCTTCATATACAATACAATGCAATACTTTTTATAATGTATCAGAGCTGTACACTCCTCGTCACTGCATTATGTGCGGGGTCGTGACGGACATAAACAACAAGATGCATAATTAATAAAAAATTAATCTGAGAAGTTAACAAACTTCCGGTAGTCTATGGGCCTCCCTTTTCTCTTGATACACTCCTGCAGGTGTGAAGGAACTGACTCTGCCAAGTTGTGGATTATTTGTGGGTTCTAAATTATTCCACTCCTCATGAATAGCCGCCTCCAGCTTGGAGACGGAACTTTTTTCTTTTTTTTAAGGGAATTAACCCACCCGGGCACAGGTCGAACGACCCACAACGGGGCCTGGGGGGGGGGGGGGGTTGATAAAAAAAGAACAGAAAGAAATTGAAAATAGAGAAGGAAAAGGTTATAAAGTGTACTGTATTTATCTACACCTCGAAGATGCCGGAAAACCAGCTTTTTATAGTGAGACAGATTGTATGAGTATGGAAACATAGAAGAAGGCAGAGCATTCCACAGTTTGGCTGTGTGAGGAAAGAAGGATGCACTATAACGGGTTATTCTTGTGTGACCAATATACACAGAGAAACAGTGGGCACCACGGGCAAGACGTGTGTTACAAGCCCAAGGCCTTCCCGGCGGTACACAGGATGCCAAATCTACCGAACACTGCCCGTTAAAGTACCTGTAAAAGAGAGAGTGAAGCAACATTGCGGCGAAGAGAAAAAGGGAAGAAAGATTATCAACTAAGGGAGGAGAGTTAATAAGAAGAAATGCCTTTGATTCCACCCTATCTAACAGTTGGACAGAAGAAGAGCCACCCCAGATATGAAAGCAGTACTCCAAGTTAGGACAAATGAATTCCTTATAAACTTGAAGCAACTGCTCAGGGGTGAAGTAGTTACGGCATCTGTACAGCATTCCCAACTTTCGGGAGGCAGCCTTGTAGACGAAGCTTGATAACGCTCCAATTATTTCCTATCGGGTTAAGGTCAGGTGAATTGCTTGGCCAATCACTTATGAAGTCTACCTGACAGTCAACAAGCCATTGTATTACAGATTTTGCTGTGTGACATGGGGTACCATCCTGCATAAACACATCAGTGCGGCATTTTTCAAAAGACCCGGACAAATAATCACAAAGCAGCTCCAAGGAGTTAAATTGGTTCATCATCACATTCCTAGGTAGCACAACAAGATCACCGGTTCCAAAGTACAAGAAGCAACCCAACACCATTAGTGACTCAGGATGCTTAACTCTGCTAAAAGTGAACTTGGGGGTCAAGCAAATCACTTCCAGGGCACCTGTACACATTAAAAGTACGACTTCCAGTAAAAGAAAACGTTGCCTCGTCACTCCACAGCATGTGCTGCCGCTTGGTCATATCCAACTGAGCGTTAGCCTCGGCAAACGAGATCCTATGCTGCCTCTGGACAAGGGTGAGCAGTGGCTTTTTGCGTGTGCGGTAGCTGCGAAACTGCAGGTCGTCATGGATGCGGCAGTGAACGGTCCTTACAGAAACATCAGCTAGAAGTACAGGGTTTTTTCTTTCAATTTCCGTGCTGACAGATGTGGATTAGTATCAAGTTGCCTCCTAAGAACAGTTAACGTGCGTTGGGAAGTTTTTTGAGCCTTCCCTGGCAGTCCACTGTGCACTGGTATTGCCAACACGCTGTCATCTCGAAATCGTTAATCCAAATCTGAACTGAAACTTCACTCACACCAACAATTCTTGATATTTCCTTTACAGGTTTCTTGCCCTTATGCAGGCTAATAATTGATGCTATCTGCTCCTTTGTTATATCTTTCCTGTTGCCAATTGTGGTAAAAAAGCAAAGAAACAACGGGCATTGTGGGAATAAATAGGGGAAATGTCAGGGGAGGGGGGGGGGGGGGTTAAAACTCATAAACCTCCGCTCACAAAATTTATGCGGGCAACTGGTGAATGTTTTGATTGCTGGCTGACTTGTCCTTGAGTCTCCCTTCGTTGCCAGACGTACGATGCCTGCCTCAACCCCGGCTGGCTGGCGCACTTCAGCAAACATCACTTTCCGTCGGCCACCTCGCACATAATACAGTGGCGAGGAGCGTACAGGAATGATTAAATAAAAATAAAATGGGAAATTTGGCAATACAGTGGTCCCTCAGTTAACGAGCACAATCCGTTCCAGCAGGTTGCTCGTTAACTGAAACCATTGTTTCAATGGGTTTTTGGGTAATTGGTTCCAGCTCACCGAAAATTGCCTAAATTCAACAAAAATGGTAGAAAAGTTCACTTACTTTGAGGTGTGTATGTAGAAGGCTCCTGGATGATGATGATGATGTGCATTTGAAGTGGGAGGTGGAGGAGGAGAAGGGAGAAGAGAAGGAAGTGGACTGACAGATTCTCCACCATGAACATCCTCTCTCCTTCTTGAAGTGGAAGGCTGAGGGATAGCATCTTGTTCCCTCTGCCTTTTACTGAAGAAAGTGTCAATTGTGGTCTGTGGGGCATCTGTCCTCCTCACCATTAACTTATGTTTAAAGAAGGAGACCACTGAGTCCTCAACATGACACAGAGTTAGTTCAGTTTTTTCCACTTCTGGGTGCTTTGAAGCCAGTTCCCTGAACTTCTCCCAGTAGTAAATCACATCTTTCAACTGTTTAGCTGACATATGGTCATCACTTTCAATTTCCTCCTCACCACTGTCAGCCTCTACCTGTAACATCTCATCCAGTTGCTTCAAGTCATCAGGAGTAAGTTCCTCCTCATGAGACATCACAAGCTCTTCCACATCCTCCTCCTCCACTTCAAGGCCCAATGACTGACCAATGGACACAATCTCCTGGTCCAACTCTGTTTCTTCCTCAAATCCCTCAAAATCATGGACTAATGATGGCCACAGTGCTTTCCATGAAGAATTGAGGGATCTAGTGGAGACTTCTTGCCATGATGACACAATCAATTTTACAGCCTCCAGGATGTTGAATTGTGTCTTCCAGAAATGTTTCAGTGTTAGTTCAGGATCATTGGAAGTTGCCTGATGACACCTCCTAAACATTTTCTTCATGTACAACTTCTTGAAGTTGCTGATCACATTTTGGTCCATTGGCTGTATGATTAATGTTGTGTTTGGAGGCAAAAACAACAGTTTCACAAAGTCAAATTGATACTCCAAATTTCTGGCAAGGTCAGGGTCATGACCAGGAGCATTATCCATGACGAGAAGAGCCTTTAAAGGGAGTTTATTGGTGGTTAGGTGGCTCTTGACAGAAGGGCAAAACACATCAACAGCCCATTCATTAAAGAGCTGTCTTGTCCCCCATGCCTTACGGTTGGACTTCCAATAAACTCCAAGCTTTGTTCTTACCACTTTCTGTTGCTTGAACACCCTGGGGTTTTCAGAGTGGTAGACAAGCATAGGCTTTAGTCGGAAATCCCCTGAAGCATTGGCACCAAGCAATAGAGTGAGACGGTCTTTCATGGGTTTATGCCCAGGTAAAGAGGCTTCATCTCTGGTGATGAATGTTCTTTTGGGCATCTTCTTCCAGAACAGCCCAGTTTCGTCCACATTGAACACTTGCTGTGGAAGATAATTTTCTTCTTCCATCAGTTTTTTAAATTCATCTAAAAATTTTGCTGCCCCTTCCTTATCAGCACTAGCAGCTTCACCATGCCCAACAACACTGAAAATGTCACTTCGTTTCTTAAATTTTTCGAACCAGCCTTTGCTGGCCCGAAAATCTTCAAATTCTGTGCCTGAAGAACCAGGTTGATCTGCCTTTAAATGTTCGTAAATCTCCCTGGCTCTTTCACAAGTGAATTCAGTAGAAACTGAATCACCTTTCATCTGTTTTTCCCTAATCCAGATGATAAGTAACCTCTCAGTTTCTGCAATTAGGGATCTACTTTTAAACACTCTTGTAGATTTGTCTCTCACTTTCACTTCTTTAAACTTGTCTTTCTGTGCAAGAATTGTCGACACAGTTGATGTCGACATGCCATATTCTTTGCATAGCGCATTTGTTCTAATGCCTTGTTCATGTTTTTTTATGATTTCCTGCTTGGTTTGGATTGAAATTGCTTTTCTTGATCTCTTAGGCCCCATGCTGGATTCAAACAATGTCAACACGTGCTTTTCAAAGTTAAACTTGTTGTAAATAAAGAATATTTTCTTTAAAATAACACTGCACTGTGCTATATATCGTCAATATGTAAAATAAATTTCAAAATGACCAATAATTTGCTTGGAAACACAGAAAAAAGCGTTTAGTTGAAGAGAGTCTCAAGCAAGATGTTACCTCCAGTGAAAACAGAGAGAGACTAACGCCTGTTTGCTGTGTTAAGAGGCTGGATGCTGCGCATTAAACTAGTCACTTTACCTTCAATTATGTTCAATAATTGTTAAAATGACTAAAAAATTGAATATTAAACTTTTAAAATTATTGAATAGTATAAACTTCTTGATATATACTAAAATAGTAAGGAATTTAAGCCCTAGAACCGATTAATGTATTGGAGGACTAATACTACAGCTGGTTGACCGCCCAGTGCAAGCCAAAACTTGTTGAGGTCGGCTCGTAAGAAACTTGTTAACCGAATTTAAGAATCTTATGGGAGGTAACTAGTTAACCGAAGTCTCGTTAACCGAGGGACCACTATAATTAAGCTTACCCATCATTTACCTTCCTCCCAGTGGAGAGGTTTTGGGTGAAAAAATGGCCTTATTATTCGGCTTGTCATGTAATTTTGATGTGAAATTAATAATTATACATCATTTTTATTCTAATTTGTTTAATATTTTATATTAACAATGATAAAACATACACCAGAAGAGGCTGATCATTGGTGAAAAGGGGAGTGCCAGCCTCCCTGCCTCCACCTTGCCTCCCTCCAACTCACAGTGTCTCACACAAAAGACTGTAAACTAGATGCTGTGTGTATGATGTGGTGTTGGGGTATTAATTAATGAATAATAAACAATATTGTATTGTCAATGACAGTACAGTAGTTTGGTGACTAGTAGTGACAACTGTAGTGACAATATTGCTTATTTATTAATACAACATCACACCCAGACATCACCCACACACCCCCAAACTACTGTATATAGCATAAATCTATGTGCAGAGTAGAGTAGATTAGAGTAGTAAGGAGTAAAGTAGTGTAGTGTAGAGTAAAGTAGTGTAGAGTAAAGTAGAGTAGTGTAGAGTAAAGTAGAGTAGTGTAGAGTAAAGTAGAGTAGTGGAGAGTAAAGTAAAGTAGAGAAGTGTAGAGCAAAGTAGATTAGAGTATAGCCGTGTAGAGTGGAGCATAGTAGAGTAGAGTAGTGTAGAGTAGTGTAGAGTTGAGTAGAGTAGTGTAGAGTAAAATAAACTAGAGTAGAGTAGTGTACAGTAGAGCAGAGTAGAGTAATGTGGAGTAAAGTAGAGTAAAGTAGAGGATAGTAGTGTAGAGTAAAGTAAAGTAGAGCAAAGGAAAGTAAAATAGAGCAGAGTATAGTAAAGTAAAGTAGAGTAAAGCAGAGTAGAGTAGAGCAGAGTAAAGTAGAGTAAAGTACTCTACACTACTTTGCTCTACTTTACTTTAATCTACTTTACTTTACTCTACTTTACTCTACTCTGCTCTATTTTATTTTCCTTTGCCCTACTTTACTTTCCTTTGCTCTACTTTAATTTACTCTGTAAAGTAGAGTAAAGTAAAGTAGAGTACAGGAAAGTAAAGTAGAGTGGAGTAGTGTAGTGTAAAGTAAAGTAGAGTGGAGTAGTGTAGAGTAAAGTAAAGTAGAGTACAGGAAAGTAAATTAAAGTAGAGTACAGGAAAGTAAAGTAGGGTGGAGTGGAGTAGTGTAGAGTAGCGTAAAGAAAAGTAGAGTGGAGTAGTGTAGAGTAGAGTAAAGTAAAGTAGAGTGGAGTAGTGTAGTGCAGAGTAAAGTAGAGTACAGGAAAGTAAAGTAAAGTAAAGTAGAGTAGTGTAGAGTAAAGTAAAGGAGAGTGGAGTAGTGTAGAGTAGAGTAGAGTGGAGTAGTGTAGTGTAGAGTAAAGTAGAGTAGAGCAGTGTAGTGTAGAGTAGAGTAGAGTAAAGTAAAGTAAAGTAGAGTGGAGTAGTGTAGTGTAGTATAGAGTAGAGTAAAGTAAAGTAGAGTGAAGTAGTGTAGTGCAGAGTAAAGTAGAGTACAGGAAAGTAAAGTAGAGTAAAGTAGAGTACAGGAAAGTAAAGTAGAGTAGAGTAAAGTAGAGTAGAGTAGAGTAAAGTAAAGTAAAGTAAAGTAGAGTGAGTAGTAGAGTAGAGTAAAGGAAAGTAGAGTGGAGTAGGGTAGTGCAGAGTAGAGTAAAGTAAAGTAAAGTAGAGTGGAGTAGTGTAGTGTAGAGTAAAGTACTCTAAAGTAGAGTGGAGTAGAGTAGAGTAGTGTAGAGTAGAGTAGAGTAAAGTAAAGTAGAGTGGAGTAGTGTAGAGTAGAATAAAGTAAAGTAGAGTGGAGTAGTGTAGAGTAGAGTAAAGTAAAGTAGAGTATAGGAAAGTAAAGTAGAGTGGAGTAGAGTAGTGTAGAATAAAGTAAAGTGGAGTAGTGTAGTGTAGAGTAGAGTAAAGTAGAGTGGAGTAGTGTAGAGTATAGTAAAGTAGAGTGGAGTAGTGTAGTGTAGTGTAGAGTAAAGTAAAGTAGAGTAGAGTAGTGGAGTGCAGAGTAAAGTAGAGTAGAGCAGTGTAGAGTAGAGCAGAGTAGAGTAGAGTAAAGTAAAGTAGAGTGGGGTAGTGTAGTGTAAAGTAGAGTACAGGAAAGTAAAGTAGAGTGGAGTAGTGTAGTGTAAAATAAAGTAGAGTACAGGAAAGCAAAGTAGAGTGGAGTAGAGTAGTGTAGAGTAGAGTAGAGTAGAATAAAGTAGAGTGGAGTGGAGTAGTGTAGTGTAGAGTAGAGTAGAGCAAAGTAAAGTAGAGTGGAGTAGTGTAGTGCAGAGTAGAGTAAAGTAAAGTAGAGTGGAGTAATGTAGTGCAGAGTAAAGTAGAGTACAGGAAAGTAAAGTAGAGTGGAGTAGTGTAGTGTAGAGTAGAGTAAAGTAAAGTAGAGTACAGGAAAGTAAAGTAGAGTGGAGTAGAGTAGTGTAGAGTAGAGTAAAGTAAGGTAGAGCAGAGTAGTGTAGTGCAGAGTAGAGTAAAGTAAAGTAGAGTAGAGTAGTGTAGTGCAGAGTAAAGTAGAGTACAGGAAAGTAAAGTAGAGTGGAGTAGTGTAGAGTAGAGTAGAGTAAAGTAAAGTTAGAGTGGAGTAGTGTAGTGCAGAGTAAAGTAGAGTACAGAAAAGTAAAGCAGAGTGGAGTAGTGTAGTGTAGAGTAGAGTAGAGAAGAGTAGGGTAAAGTAGAGTGGAGTATTGTAATGCAGAGTAAAGTAGAGTACAGGAAAGTAAAGTAGAGTGGAGTAGTGTAGTGTAGAGTAAAGTAAAGTAGAGTATAGGAAAGTAAAGTAGAGTGGAGTAGAGTAGTGTAGAATAAAGTAAAGTAGAGTGGAGTAGTGTAGAGTAGAGTAAAGTAGAGTGGAGTAGTGTAGAGTAAAGTAGAGTACAGGAAAGTAAAGTAGAGTGGAGTAGTGTAGTGTAGAGTAGAGTAAAGTAAAGTAAAGCAAAGTAGAGTGGCGTAGTGTAGAGTAGAGTAAAGTAAAGTAGAGTGAAGTAGTGTAGTGCAGAGTAAAGTAGAGTACAGGAAAGTAAAGTAGAGTAGAGTAGAGTAGAGTAGAGTAAAGTAAAGTATAGTAGAGTAGTGTAGAGTAAAGGAAAGTAGAGTGGAGTAGTGTAGTGCAGAGTAGAGTAAAGTAAAGTAAAGTAGAGTGGAGTAGAGTAGTGTAGAGTAGAGTAAAGTAGAGTGGAATAGTGTAGTGTAGAGTAAACTAGAGTACAGGAAAGTAAAGTCGAGTGGAGTAGTGTAGTGTAGAGTAGAGTAAAGTAAAGTATAGTGGAGTAGTAGTAGTAGTAGTGTAGAGTAGAGTAGAGTAAAGTAAAGTAGTGCAGAGTAAAGTAGAGTACAGGAAAGTAAAGTAGAGTAGAGTAAAGTAGAGTAAAGTAAAGTAAAGTAGAGTGGAGTAGTGTAGTGTAGAGTAGAGTAAAGTAAAGTAGAGTGGAGTAGTGTAGTGTAGAGTAGAATAAAGTAAAGTAGAGTGGAGTAGTGTAGTGTAGAGTAGAGTAAAGTAAAGTAGAGTATAGGAAAGTAAAGTAGAGTGGAGTAGAGTTGTGTAGAATAAAGTAAAGTGGAGTAGTGTAGTGTAGAGTAGAGTAGAGTAAAGTAGAGTGGAGTAGTGTAGAGTATAGTAAAGTAGAGTGGAGTAGTGTAGAGTAGAGTAGAGTAGAGTAAAGTAAAGTAGAGTGGAGTAGTGTAGTGCAGAGTAAAGTAGAGTAGAGCAGTGTAGCGTAGAGTAGAGTAGAGTAAAGTAGAGTGGAGTAGTGTAGTGTAAAGTAGAGTACAGGAAAGTAAAGTAGAGTGGAGTAGTGTAGTGTAAAATACAGTAGAGTACAGGAAAGTAAAGTAGAGTGGAGTAGAGTAGTGTAGAGTAGAGTAAAGTAAGTAGAGTGGAGTAGTGTAGTGTAGAGTAGAGTAGAGCAAAGTAAAGTAAAGTAGAGTGGAGTAGTGTAGTGCAGAGTAGAGTAAAGTAAAGTAGAGTGGAGTAGTGTAGTGCAGAGTAAAGTAGAGTACAGGAAAGTAAAGTAGAGTGGAGTAGTGTAGAGTAGAGTAAAGTAGAGCAGAGTAGTGTAGTGCAGAGTAGAGTAAAGTAAAGTAGAGTGGAGTAGTGTAGTGCAGAGTAAAGTAGAGTACAGGAAAGTAAAGTAGAGTGGAGTAGTGTAGAGTAGAGTAGAGTAAAGTACGGTAGAGTGGAGTAGTGTAGTGCAGAGTAAAGTAGAGTACAGAAAAGTAAAGTAGAGTGGAGTAGTGTAGTGTAGAGTAGAGTAGAGTAAAGTAGAGTGGAGTAGTGTAGGGCAGAGTAAAGTAGAGTACAGGAAAGTAAAGTAGAGTGGAGTAGTGTAGTGTAGAGTAAAGTAAAGTAGAGTATAGGAAAGTAAAGTAGAGTGGAGTAGAGTAGTGTAGAATAAAGTAAAGTAGAGTGGAGTAGTGTAGTGTAGAGTAAAGTAGAGTGGAGTAGTGTAGTGTAGAGTAAAGTAGAGTACAGGAAAGTAAAGTAGGGTGGAGTAGTGTAGTGTAGTGTAGAGTAAAGTAAAGTAGAGTGGAGTAGTGTAGGGTAGAGTAGAGTAAAGTAGAGTGGAATAGTGTAGTGTAGAGTAAAGTAAAGTAGAGTGGAGTAGTGTAGTGCAGAATAAAGTAGAGTACAGGAAAGTAAAGTAGAGTGGAGTAGTGTAGTGTAGAGTAGAGTAGAGTAGAGTAGAATAAAGTAGAGTGGAGTGGAGTAGTGTAGTGTAGAGTAGAGTAGATCAAAGTAAAGTAGAGTGGAGTAGTGTAGTGCAGAGTAGAGTAAAGTAAAGTAGAGTGGAGTAGTGTAGTGCAGAGTAAAGTAGAGTACAGGAAAGTAAAGTAGAGTGGAGTAGTGTAGTGTAGAGTAGAGTAAAGTAAAGTAGAGTACAGGAAAGTAAAGTAGAGTGGAGTAGAGTAGTGTAGAGTAGAGTAAAGTAAAGTAGAGCAGAGTAGTGTAGTGCAGAGTAGTGTAGTGCAGAGTAGAGTAAAGTAGAGTAGAGTAGAGTAGTGCAGAGTAAAGTAGAGTACAGGAAAGTAAAGTAGAGTGGAGTAGTGTAGAGTAGAGTAGAGAAAAGTAAAGTTAGAGTGGAGTAGTGTAGTGCAGAGTAAAGTAGAGTACAGAAAAGTAAAGCAGAGTGGAGTAGTGTAGTGTAGAGTAGAGAAGAGTAGGGTAAAGTAAAGTAGAGTGGAGTATTGTAATGCAGAGTAAAGTAGAGTACAGGAAAGTAAAGTAGAGTGGAGTAGTGTAGTGTAGAGTAAAGTAAAGTAGAGTATAGGAAAGTAAAGTAGAGTGGAGTAGAGTAGTGTAGAATAAAGTAAAGTAGAGTGGAGTAGTGTAGAGTAGAGTAAAGTAGAGTGGAGTAGTGTAGAGTAAAGTAGAGTACAGGAAAGTAAAGTAGAGTGGAGTAGTGTAGTGTAGAGTAAAGTAAAGTAAAGTAGAGTGGCGTAGTGTAGTGTAGTGTAGTGTAGAGTAGAGTAAAGTAAAGTAGAGTGAAGTAGTGTAGTGCAGAGTAAAGTAGAGTACAGGAAAGTAAAGTAGAGTAGAGTAGAGTAGAGTAGAGTAGAGTAAAGTATAGTAGAGTAGTGTAGTGTAGAGTAAAGGAAAGTAGAGTGGAGTAGTGTAGTGCAGAGTAGAGTAAAGTAAAGTAGAGTGGAGTAGTGTAGTGTAGAGTAAAGTACTCTAAAGTAGAGTGGAGTAGAGTAGTGTAGAGTAGAGTAAAGTAAAGTAGAGTGGAGGAGTGTAGTGCAGAGTAAAGTAGAGTATAGGAAAGTAAAGTAGAGTGGAGTAGTGTAGTGTAGAGTAGAGTAAAGTAAAGTAGAGTATAGGAAAGTAAAGTAAAGTAGAGTATAGGAAAGTAAAGTAGAGTGGAGTAGAGCATTGTAGAATAAAGTAAAGTGGAGTAGTGTAGTGTAGTGTAGAGTAGAGTAAAGTAGAGTGGAGTAGTGTGGAGTATAGTAAAGTAGAGTGGAGTAGTGTAGTGTAGTGTAGAGTAGAGTAGAGTAAAGTAAAGTAGAGTGGAGTAGTGTAGTGCAGAGTAAAGTAGAGTAGAGCAGTGTAGAGTAGAGTAGAGTAAAGTAGAGTGGAGTAGTGTAGTGTAAAGTAGAGTACAGGAAAGTAAAGTAGAGTGGAGTAGTGTAGTGTAAAATAAAGTAGAGTACAGGAAAGTAAAGTCGATTGGAGTAGAGTAGTGTAGAGTAGAGTAGAGTAAAGTAAAGTAGAGTGGAGTAGTGTAGTGTAGAGTAGAGTAGAGCAAAGTATAGTAGAGTGGGGTAGTGTAGTGCAGAGTAGAGTAAAGTAAAGTAGAGTGGAGTAGTGTAGTGCAGAGTAAAGTAGAGTACAGGAAAGTAAAGTAGAGTGGAGTAGTGTAGTGTAGAGTAGAGTAAAGTAAAGTAGAGTACAGGAATGTAAAGTAGAGTGGAGTAGAGTAGTGTAGAGTAGAGTAAAGTAAAGTAAAGTAAAGTAAAGTAGAGCAGAGTAGTGTAGTGCAGAGTAGAGTAAAGTAGAGTGGAGTAGTGTAGTGCAGAGTAAAGTAGAGTACAGGAAAGTAAAGTAGAGTGGAGTAGTGTAGAGTAGAGTAGAGTAAAGTAAAGTAGAGTGGAGTAGTGTAGTGCAGAGTAAAGTAGAGTACAGAAAAGTAAAGTAGAGTGGAGTAGTGTAGTGTAGAGTAGAGTAGAGTAAAGTAGTGTAGAGTAGAGTAGAGTAAAGTAGAGTGGAGTAGTGCAGTGCAGAGTAAAGTAGAGTACAGGAAAGTAAAGTAGAGTGGAGTAGAGTAGTGTAGAATAAAGTAAAATAGAGTGGAATAGTGTAGTGTAGAGTAGAGTAAAGTAGAGTGGAGTAGTGTAGTGTAGAGTAAAGTAGAGTACAGGAAAGTAAAGTCGAGTGGAGTAGTGTAGTGTAGAGTAGAGTAAAGTAAAGTAAAGTAGAGTGGAGTAGTGTAGTGTAGTGTACTGTAGTGTAGAGTAGAGTAGAGTAAAGTAAAGTAGAGTGAAGTAGTGTAGTGCAGAGTAAAGTAGAGTACAGGAAAGTAAAGTAGAGTAGAGTAAAGTAGAGTAAAGTAAAGTAAAGTAGAGTGGAGTAGTGTAGTGTAGAGTAGAGTAAAGTAAAGTAGAGTGGAGTAGTGTACTGTAGAGTAGAATAAAGTAAAGTAGAGTGGAGTAGTGTAGTGTAGAGTAGAGTAAAGTAAAGTAGAGTATAGGAAAGCAAAGTAGAGTGGAGTAGAGTTGTGTAGAATAAAGTAAAGTGGAGTAGTGTAGTGTAGAGTGGAGTAGAGTTGTGTAGAATAAAGTAAAGTGGAGTAGTGTAGTGTAGAGTAGAGTAGAGTAAAGTAGAGTGGAGTAGTGTAGAGTATAGTAAAGTAGAGTGGAGTAGTAGTGTAGAGTAGAGTAGAGTAGAGTAAAGTAAAGTAGAGTGGAGTAGTGTAGTGCAGAGTAAAGTAGAGTAGAGTAGAGCAGTGTAGCGTAGAGTAGAGTGGAGTAGTGTAGTGTAAAGTAGAGTACAGGAAAGTAAAGTAGAGTGGAGTAGTGTAGTGTAAAATACAGTAGAGTACAGGAAAGTAAAGTAGAGTGGAGTAGAGTAGTGTAGAGTAGAGTAAAGTAAAGTAGAGTGGAGTAGTGTAGAGTAGAGTAGAGCAAAGTAAAGTAGAGTGGAGTAGTGTAGTGCAGAGTAGAGTAAAGTAAAGTAGAGTGGAGTAGTGTAGTGCAGAGTAAAGTAGAGTACAGGAAAGTAAAGTAGAGTGGAGTAGTGTAGAGTAAAGTAAAGTAGAGTACAGGAAAGTAAAGTAGAGTGGAGTAGTGTAGAGTAGAGTAAAGTAGAGCAGAGTAGTGTAGTGCAGAGTAGAGTAAAGTAAAGTAGAGTGGAGTAGTGTAGTGCAGAGTAAAGTAGAGTACAGGAAAGTAAAGTAGAGTGGAGTAGTGTAGAGTAGAGTAGAGTAAAGTAAAGTAGAGTGGAGTAGTATAGGGCAGAGTAAAGTAGAGTACAGGAAAGTAAAGTAGAGTGGAGTAGTGTAGTGTAGAGTAAAGTAAAGTAGAGTATAGGAAAGTAAAGTAGAGTGGAGTAGAGTAGTGTAGAATACAGTAAAGTAGAGTGGAGTAGTGTAGTGTAGAGTAAAGTAGAGTGGAGTAGTGTAGTGTAGAGTAAAGTAGAGTACAGGAAAGTAAAGTAGGGTGGAGTAGTGTAGTGTAGTGTAGAGTAAAGTAAAGTAAAGTAGAGTGGAGTAGTGTAGGGTAGAGTAGAGTAAAGTAGAGTGGAATAGTGTAGTGTAGAGTAAAGTAAAGTAGAGTGGAGTAGTGTAGTGCAGAATAAAGTAGAGTACAGGAAAGTAAAGTAGAGTGGAGTAGTGTAGTGTAGAGTAAAGTAAAGTAGAGTGGAGTAGTGTAGTGTAGAGTAGAGTAGAGTAAAGTAGAGTGGAGTAGTGCAGTGTAGAGTAAAGTAGAGAGGAGTAGTGTAGAGTAGAGTAAAGTAAAGTAGAGTGGAGTAGTGTAGTGTAGAGTAGAGTAAAGTAAAGTAGAGTGGAGTAGTGTAGTGTAGAGTAGAGTAAAGTAGAGTGGAGTAGTGTAGTTCAGAGTAAAGTAGAGTAGAGCAATGTAGTGTAGAGTAGAGTAGAGTAAAGTAAAGTAGAGTGGAGTAGTGTAGTGCAGAGTAAAGTAAAGTAGAGTGGAGTAGTGTAGTGTAGAGTAGAGTAAAGTAAAGTAGAGTAGAGTAGAGTAAAGTAAAGTAGAGTGGAGTAGTGTAGAGTAGAGTAAAGTAGAGTGGAGTAGTGCAGTGTAGAGTAAAGTAAAGTAGAGTGGAGTAGTGTAGAGTAGAGTAAAGTAAAGTAGAGTGGAGTAGTGTAGTGTAGAGTAGAGTTAAGTAAAGTAGAGTGGAGTAGTGTAGTGTAGAGTAGAGTAGAGTAGAGTGGAGTAGTGTAGTGCAGAGTAAAGTGGAGTACAGGAAAGTAAAGTAGAGTGGAGTAGTGCAGAGTAAAGTAGAGTACAGGAAAGTAAAGTAGAGTGGAGTAGCGTAGTGTGGAGTAGAGTAAAGTAGAGTGGAGTAGCGCAGTGTAGAGTAAAGTAGAGAGGAGTAGTGTAGAGTAGAGTAAAGTAAAGTAGAGTGGAGTAGTGTAGTGTAGAGTAAAGTAAAGTTGAGTGGAGTAGTGTAGAGTAGAGTAAAGTAGAGTGGAGTAGTGTAGTTCAGAGTAAAGTAGAGTAGAGCAATGTAGTGTAGAGTAGAGTAAAGTAAAGTAGAGTGGAGTAGTGTAGTGTAGAGTAGAGTAAAGTAAAGTAGAGTGGAGTAGTGTAGTGTAGAGTAGAGTAAAGTAAAGTAGAGTAGAGTAGAGTAAAGTAAAGTAGAGTGGAGTAGTGTAGAGTAGAGTAAAGTAGAGTGGAGTAGTGCAGTGTAGAGTAAAGTAAAGTAGAGTGGAGTAGTGTAGAGTAGAGTAAAGTAAAGTAGAGTGGAGTAGTGTAGTGTAGAGTAGAGTAAAGTAAAGTAGAGTGGAGTAGTGTAGTGTAGAGTAGAGTAGAGTAGAGTAAAGTAGAGTGGAGTAGTGTAGTGCAGAGTAAAGTAGAGTACAGGAAAGTAAAGTAGAGTGGAGTAGCGTATTGTGGAGTAGAGTAAAGTAGAGTGGAGTAGTGTAGTGCAGAGTAAAGTAGAGTACAGGAAAGTAAAGTAGAGTGGAGTAGAGTAGTGTAGATTAGAGTAAAGTAAAGTAGAGTGGAGTAGTGTAGTGTAGAGTAAAGTAGAGTGGAGTAGTGTAGTGCAGAGTAGAGTACAGGAAAGTAAAGTGGAGTGGAGTAGAGTAGTGTAGAGTAGAGTAAAGTAAAGTAGAGTACAGGAAAGTAAAGTAGAGTGGAGTAGAGTAGTGTAGATTAGAGTAAAGTAGAGTGGAGTAGTGTAGTGTAGAGTAAAGTAGAGTGGAGTAGTGTAGTGCAGAGTAGAGTACAGGAAAGTAAAGTGGAGTGGAGTAGAGTAGTGTAGAGTAGAGTAAAGTAAAGTAGAGTACAGGAAAGTAAAGTAGAGTGGAGTAGAGTAGTGTAGTGTAGAGTAAAGTAAAGTTGAGTAGAGTAGTGTAGTGCAGAGTAGAGTAAAGTTGAGTAGAGTACAGTAGAGTAGAGTACAGGACCAAACAATGAACCAAGGCGACACAATCATATAAATAAAAATCTATATTATTACATAACACAATAACAACTATGTGTGTGTGTGTGTGTTATAATACCTGTACATTTGTATAAATATATATACAACAACTTAATATAATCAAGTAAAATATTTGGTCTACCAGACTGGTAGATAATATATACAAGTTAGCTTTATGTGGATGTGATGACAAGACAGTTTTGGTTACAGTCCTTTATTTCAGCATAGGAATATCTTTATCTGTTGATAGGGAGTATATACTTGGCAGAAATACCTTGAAGGTAAAATAAGAAGAGATGCTACACACTAACATATTACATTCATACATAAGTCCGTATATTATAATTCCTTGGTATAGCCGTTCTCCTGCAGCACGTCCACCACCTTCCCTGCCAGCTCCCGCACCGAGGCATTAGAGGCGGGCAATGCTACCAACTTCCTCAGGACGTCGTCCACTCCCTCGCGCACCAACATGTGACAGTAACGTTTGCCTGCAATACAATATTTACACTTGAACTAAAAATAGTTACATTTCACAGCACATCAGGAATATGCCTGTACAGTATTCTCCACTACCCAAACCAATAATAGAACAGTACTGCATTTTAGGACAATTAATTTCTGTTTTCAAAAGGTTTGTAAAGACAATAAAAAATATTTAATCAATATGAAAAGAAAGTTGGTCCCACAGGTATGATGGCCCATTGGAGACCGATGACCACTTTTTTAAACACTTGGGTTACTTATTAGTAACCCGAAAGTGCCCTCCGAACCATAATCCATTTTTTTAACCAAATTTTTTGGGGTTACCATTTGGTAGTCCGACATATTATTGGAAAGTTCGGGATAAGTCCTCGGGTGTGGGTAGGCACCCGAAAGACTTATCCCTAATGTTCAAACTAGTTACATATGAATAGAAAACGTCTCTGAAATATAATATACAGTGAACCCTAGCTTTACACATTTCATTTCTACATTTACACATTTCATTTCTACATTTACGCGGTACCCTGCCAGAACCGGAATTCCCACTTTACGCTGTGCATCTACTCATATACTCGGGTGAAGTATAATCTTTTTATTTAGCTCATAAAATTCATACAAATTACCCGGCCAGAATATAATTTACATTGCTGGAATTCTTCCAATTTGATGATCATTTTGAATATAAGCATCATAAATTTTGCATTAGACATACAAATTTTAGATCTAATGCAAGTATTTTGTTTACTCAGAGCAAATATGTTATCTTTTGTGCAAAATATATGACGTGTATACTGTATTCAAAATATTCCTGGTCTTGCAAGGAATCCAGTAATGTGAACTATATTATCCTAACTTTAGTCTGAGGTATTATTTACTACTAAAAAGGTAAATATTCTGTTTTCTCCCAAACATTTCTCTGGTAGGGAGGGAAGGTGAGGGGTGGGGGGGGGGGGAGGGAGGGACCGACCGACCGACCGACCCAGCTGGCGTGGTGGGAATTGGGGGAGGCAAGGTGGGGTATTTTGATTGACAGATAATGTCGTGAAGAATATTTTTTTTTTTTATTAACTGAAGATATTTGTTTTAGCTCATAAAATTCATACAAATTACAGGGCCAGAATATAATTTACATTGCTGGAATTCATACAATTTGATGATCATTTTGAATATAAACATCATAGATTTTGCATTAGACATACAAATTTTAGATCTAATGTAAGTATTTTGTTTACTCTGGGTAAATATGTTATCTTTTGTGCAAAATATATGACATTTATATTCAAAATATTCCTGGTCTTACAAGGAATCCAGCAATGTCAATTATATTAACCTAACTTTAGTTTGAGGTATTATTTATTACTATACCTTAAAATCTAGTGTTTTCCCCCAAACATTTCTTGGACAGGGAAGAACCAGCGAGTGTGAGAAGAGGGGGAGGGAGTCGAGTCCATTATTTGAATAGACATTAACTTGGCGACTGTATTTCTCTATTTCTCTTAAATATTAATTGTGTGCGTGTACCATCATAAAATTAAGATGTTATTTTTACTAGAACATGGGTATTGTGTCGGAAAATGTGGAGTTTGGGGGTCGGCCGGTCTCTATTTCAATTAATCCCATATGTTATGTTGTTCACTTTACGCGTTTCTCGCTTTACGCGGGCCTCCGTGGGTTCAATTGACCGCGTAAATTGAGGGTTCACTATGCAAATTAAGATGAGATAATAAAGAAAACAAATATTTAAATGTCCTAATAACCGGTTCCAATGGAAATGTATATATTTTTAAGAGACCGCCGTGTACCCCCGTGATGTTTTTCCTTCAACGCCAAAGATTTTTCAACTACCCATCGCCCTTCTCCAATTTTATCAGGCACTGCATTCCTACAATCATCCTCTTATAGCTTCAAATATGTTAAAAAACACACTTCTCTTTGTGATAGATAAATGTAATGCCATTTCCAATTCGCCAATATATTATAAAGGAAAGATATAAGATGAGCCAAATATAATAGGTAGGTTGCCGAGGTAATAGTTTACAAGTGTCATCTGTGACCCACGCTGATAGTTACCATGGAAGAAGTTTTTCCTGCAATATTTCACTGTTTGGGTTGTTGTTCCAGTTGTGTTTAGGTACTACCAATATTTGTAAGTTTAGATTAGGTTATGTAAAATATTTTTTTAGATGAAATGTTCGAACTCAAGTGTTAGAAATAAGTGCCAAAATTGATTAATGATGTTTTCAATCACTCGATTAAAGTCGTATCAGTCCTATCTTACATCACCGGAACAACAATAAACAAAAGTTAAATATACCATGGACAAATTTCTTAAAGAAATTCTCTGTAATAGCTATGCAACAAGCTTGTAAACTATTATGAAAAGTAATTTATCTTATATACAGTAGTTACCGCAATACATAGATAATAGATATTAGATTTTGTTTTATTTTTTCAGGCTGGCATTATAGCATTCTGGTATTGTTATTAGAGACCACCAAAATCCTTTGCCTTATCTCTCTGAGGAGGAGTTCATCAAGAGGTATAGGTTGTCCAAGGAATGCATCCATTAACTTCCTGAACGAGTTGAGCCACATATGCCAAGAGTTCAAGGAGGACGAGGCAAGAAATTATGGTGTTACTATAGTGTGTGGTCTATAAGATAACTGGGTTAAGTTAGCTTAGGTTAGATTAGGTCATGTTAGGCGTAGGTTAGGTCATGTTAGGTTACGCTAGGTCAGATTAGGTTAGGTAAAGTTTGGTTAGGTTAGACTAAATATATCTTTGTAGACTGAAACTCTAAATCTTGGATTTTGGTCTTTGTTTAGAAGTGTATTGGGGCTTTATTCAATGTTATGCAGTGATGCAAAAAGGGGGGGGGGGGGGCATCACTACTATACAGTACAGTACTCAATTCCCATGAAACCCCTAAGCCCACCTCCCATGTACAATAATACCACCACAAATAAAACCATACTCATTCTTGATCCATTTTATTCATTCTATTTTATTCTCCTATGTCAGTTGATATTAACACTGCAGCGGGGCTTTCTCGGATGGGTCCCACTGGTCGGGCAGGTTGTGGACCCCAGGGCCGACCTGATCGTCATCAAGCTACTGGGGCCTCAACTGACGCCACCGCGGTTGTTGGAGGATCGGCTTTTTTCACACTTCATTTTTCCAACATTCGTGGACTGAGATCCAATTTTTCTTCTGTGGAGTACCATCTATTGACCTCTTCCCCCGATCTCTTACTACTCTCTGAACTTCAACTGACCAAAGCAGCTTCACCCAAACCTTTTCAAGTCTCTAATTACAACCTTTATGCCTACTTCCGTTCTAAGGGAAGTGTATGCGCCTACTGCAATACACGTACACCTGTAGCCCGACTCAAGGATCTTGAATCTCCCCTTTATGATGTCATCTGGCTCAAAATATCTCTACCTACTGTGACTATTTTTCTTTGTTTCCTATACTGTTCTCCCAACTCTACCAACTATTTCGAACTCTTTGACCATCTCACTTCTTGCCATGAGTCGTTGCTATCACAGAGTGGGGCTTGGCTCTGCAAGGGATGACCCAGGTGGAGCTGAGGCACTCTCTTTTTCTTTACTTAATGATTTGGAACAAATAATCAAACACCCTACACACGTTCCTGATCGACACGATCAACTTGCTAACATTCTTGATCTTTGTTTTACCTCTAACCCCTCACACTATTCATACTCAATTTCTGTCCTCTGAGGGGTCTTCTGATCACAACCTTATTTCTATTAAATCAAGCTGGGCACGACCACCTCCCCCACCCCCCTCTAAATGTCAACTATGGCACTATTGGAAGGCAAGCTGGCAATCCTTGCGAGAATTCTTCACCGACTCTCCTTGGGATGAATGTTGCTCTTCCACTCGAGAGGCCTTGGTATGTGCTGACAGCATTGCTGGAGTTATACAGAGTGGTATGAGTGCATTTATCCCATCTTCTACCAAAACTTTCACATTACAATCATGGTTTAATTGTTCCTGCTCTCCTGCTTGCAGGGTGAGAGATAGGGCATATCGAGCTATGAAACTATCTCCTTCTCCTATTACCCACACCTCTTTCATTACTTCTAGGAATCGTTGTAAGGCTATTCTTCGTAGGGCCAAGTGGAATTTTATTAAAAGAAAGACCGCTGTCCTGACTAATTCTTCCTCTAGTAAATCCTTCTGGTCCTTAACTAAAAACATCTGTAACAACTTCTGCACGCCTTCTTTTCCTCCCCTCTTCCATCCCAATAACTCTATAGCCAACTCTCCCCCTGACAAAGCCAACCTCTTTGGCATCTTATTCTCCTCTAATTCCACCTTAGACGATTCCCACTCTATCCCTCCTACCCCTGCACCTCCTACTTAACCTATGCACGTTCCTATAATCTCCACTCGCAGGGTTGCCGGTGTGTTATCCAGGTTGGATGTGAGTAAGGCGCATGGACCGGACGGAATACCCCCTCATGTTCTGAGGGAGTGTGCTGAAGCCCTGGCCCCTGTGCATGCTCGCCTCTTTCGCCTTTGCCTCAAAACCAAAACTTTTCCTTCTTCTTGGAAGCATGCCTTGGTTCAGCCCATCCCAAAGAAGGGTGACCATTCTAACCCCTCTAACTATCGCCCCATTGCCCTAACTTCATCCCTCTCCAAGATTTTCGAAACTATCTTGAACTCCCATTTTCTCCGTCACCTTGAACGCCTTTCTCTTTTGTCGGATCACCAGTATGGCCTTCGCCGTGCGAGATCTACTGGTGATCTGCTCCCCTATTGCACCCATCTTTGGTCATCCTCTCTTAGGGACTATGGGGAAACTTTTGTCGTGGCCCTCGACATCTCCAAAGCATTTGACAGGGTATGGCACAAGTCTTTGCTATCTAAACTTCCCTCTTTTGGTTTCTCTCCCCCACTTTGTTCTCTCATCTCTAGCTTCCTTGAGAACCGATCCATGGCAGTTGTTGTTGATGGATCGATTTCTCACTCTTTCTCTACCAATAGTGGCATCCCACAGGGTTCTGTTCTTTCACCAACTCTCTTCCTTCTTTTTATCAATGATTTACTTCACACTACAACTAATTCTATTCATTCTTACGCTGATGATTCCACTCTTCACTCTTCCTCACATTTTCCCCTTCCTCCTAACTCTCAAACTAGATCTGTTTCTAGAACTGATATCATTACTTCTATCAATGCGGATCTGTGCAGCATCTCTGAATGGGGAGATACAAACTTGGTCAAGTTCAATAGTAACAAAACTCAATATTTACCAATTACATTTTGTAAATTAGACGATCTCCCACCAATTACATTTCAGGACGCTATCATCCTCCCAAGTTCTGAATTAAATATATTAGGCCTCACCATTTCCTCCAATATGTCCTGGAAATCACACATCCTTAGTATAACTAAAGCTGCCTCCCGAAAGTTGGGAATGCTGCACCGATGCCGCAGCTACTTCACTCCTGAGCAGTTGCTCCAAGTATATAAGGGATTCATTCGTCCTAACTTGGAGTACTGCTCTCATATCTGGGGTGGCTCTTCTTCTGTCCAACTATTAGATAGGGTGGAATCAAAGGCATTTTGTCTTATTAACTCTCCTCCTTTAGTCGACAATCTCTCTTCCCTTTCTCTTCGCCGCAATGTTGCTTCACTCTCTCTTTTACAGGTACTTTAATGGGCAATGTTCAGTGGATTTGGCATCCTATGTACCGCCAGCAAGGCCGTGGATTCGTAACACACGTCTTGCCCGCGGTGCCCACCGTTTCTCCGTGGATGTCGGTCACACGAGAATAACCTGTTATAGTACCTCCTTCTTTCCTCACACAGCCAAATTGTGGAATGCTCTGCCTTCTTCTGTGTTTCCATGCTCTTACAATCCGTCTCACTTTAAAAAGCTGGTTTTCCGGCATCTTCATGGTGTAGATTAATACAGTATAAGCTTTTTTCTATATTTACAATTTCTTTGTTCTTTTTTGTTTTTTCGCCCCACAGGCTCCGTTGTGGGTCATTTGACCTGTGCCAGGGTGGGATAATTCCCGTAAAAAAAAAAAAAAAAAAAAAAAAAGGCCATAATTAAAGTGCAGTAAAATCTTCATTACCCATTTGTTAATACGTACTCAGAATCGAAATTGGCTCAGAATTTTTCCGGGAAAATTTTCAACATTCCGGGTCTGGAAACGAGTTTTCAAGGTTGAAAATCAGGTAAATTTTTTTTTTTACTCCTAAAAATATCTTAAATTTGATTCCAGCCCTTCGAGGCTAAATATCAGGCACATTTTCTGGAAATTTTTATGAAAAATTCCTGAAACTCCGAGTTTTTTCCCGTGTCTCTGAGGATGAAAGAATGTTTAAATTCAGAAACTTTTATATGTAACCGGAAAAATTCTAGGGATGTGGGATTTTTCATGGTTTGAGAGTCTTCTTGTTATCTGGAAGTCTCTCATGCCAGGAAGAGCTCTGCACCAATTACAGTGGTCGTTTGGTTAATGAACGGTTCAATTAACGAAATTTTGGTTAACGAATTACCTCCCATAAGGATCTTCAATTCGGTTAACGAACAAAACTTTGATTAACGAAATCCTTACGAACAACACGTTTTGTTGTGAGCATCAGCTGATCAGCTGATGGGCTAGTCTGCCAATTCAGTAATCTGTTCTATGTTTACATTCGTTTCCAGTGGAGTAAATATCAAGAAAGTTGTGCTCTTTAATATTTTTTCATTTTTTATGTTAAAATTATTAGTCATTTTAAAATTTAGTTAACTTTTTGATAATAAATGCAGTACAGGGAACCAGTTTTTTGTGCGCCCATCAGCCGCTTTACTCACCCACCAGGCGTCAGTGTGGCTTTGTTTACAGTGGAGTGAACATCGATTTTGTTGGTGTCTTGAATATTTTTTGCATTTTTACATTGAAATTATTGGTCATTCTGAAATTTAGTTAAATAAAATAACCTTGAATTACACCTAGAGAACTTAAAAAATTTTATTGGTGAAATGACGGCATCAAGCATGGGTCCCCTGAAAGGTGATTTCTCCTCCATCCCCACTTCCTTCTCCTCCACCCCCACTTCTAATTCCCTTCATCATCATCAACCAGGAACCCTCTACATGCACACCTCAAAGTAAGTGTACTTAACTGCATTTTTTTTTTTTTACTTTGTATGTACTTTTCGGTGAGCTGGAACCAATTACCCAATATCTCATCGAAACAATGGATTCGGTTAAAAAAAAATTTTGGTTAACGAACGACCTTCTGGAACCAATTGTGTTCATTAACCGAGAGACCACTGTATTCCGGCTAACGGGGATATCACCTGTATGTTGCACTTTATGGAAGGTGATTCTCTGAAGAACTTAGAATGTAACACAGTAATATATATGTATCATCATAGGAGACCTGTTGTTTACTATAATCAAGATATGCAATGTTAGACAATACAGTAAATAGAAAAAAAAATATATCCTACAGGATACAGTATTCCGCACACCTGCAACTCCTAACTGCATTGAGATACTTTAACAGTGGCTGCTTCCAAATTAGTATCGCAGAATGCTTGAAGATTTCTGTGTCATCAGTTTGCAAGTTTTTCAGAAGCTATGCAACTATTTTGACCCTTACGGCAAAAGATTACATCCACTTTCCAGAATCAGGCAACACACAAAACCTTGTTGATGAATTTCACACCATTGTAGGGATGTCTGGTGTATTTGGCTGCATTGATGGGTCTCATATCTCTATAAGAAGCCCTGGAGGGAACACAGCTGAACTACATCGATGTAGAAAGGGGGTGTAATTGATACATGGTTTTGATTTGTATAATGTACAGTTGCACCCCGCTTAACGTGGTTTCACTTAACACGATTTCTCGTATACGCGGTGCCTCGCCAGAACTGAACTTTCACTTAGCGCGGTTCATCTACTCATATACGCGGGAAGCGGTGCGGGCACAATGCGCACAAGGTCGCCCAGTCATCAAAACATTACCGAGTTCTTCACCCGCCACCCACCACAGCCGGCCCAAGTCAGTGATAGTGATAATTATAGTGAGGATATGGACTTACATGGACTTTGAGGGGTTTGACAAAGAGGCCCTGCAAGCCTCTGTGGTGGCTAGTGATACAGGTGAGGGCCAATAATCTGCCCTCTGCCTCGGAACCAACCCCACATCCCGGTGTGCCCAGCCATCTTTTCTACTAATGTAAGTGTTAAAAAACCTAACATTATTGATATTTCTCTTAATTATTAATTGTTTGTGCATACCATCATAAAGTTAAGATAATATTTTTACGACAACATAGTTGTGTGTAGTCAAAAAGTGGAGTTTGGGGGTCGGGCCAGTCTCTATTGGAATTAATCCCATATGTCCTGTTGTTCACTTAACGCGGTTTTCACTTAACGCGGTACCCTGTGGGTTCAATTGACCGCGTTAAGCGGGGTACAACTGTAGTTTGTTTGAAAAAGAGCAAGTGTAAGGGCAAATGGAAGCATTATTGGTTTGGTAAAAAATGTTTTAGAAAATAGATTTTATTATCAAGGTCATTTTCCAATAAATTTTTTCGCTTTAAATATCACATTATATTTCCTCCAAACATTATCACAGTACAACTTGAAACAGTATTTCAAATCAAACAAAATTAAAATGGGATTACACTAGCATGACTAAAGAAAAATATATCACAGTACAGTACAGTACAGTACAGCATATGTAAAATTATATCATTCAAACAGTTTAGCATTTTGCTTGAAATAATAAATGTTCACATTTTTAAAGGCTTCAAAGTACTGTACTACACTGAAATAGTTTGCAAGTGTCAGAGAAATCCATAAACAATTTTAGTTCCTCTAAATAAGAACAAGCAGTAAAACAAAATTTATCACAGTACCTGCACAGTCCTGTATATAAATTAATAGTAACTATACTTAGTTTGACGTTGTAAATACAGTTATATAGCAATTATCATTCTTGAAAGATTTTAGAAGTACAGTGACCCCTCGTTTAACGAACACCTCGGTTAATGTAATTTCGATTAACGAACTGCCTTCCATAAGGATCTTCAATTCGGTTAACGAAAAAAAATTCGGTTAACGAAGTTCTTACGAACCGACCTCAACATGTTTTCGCTTGCACTGACCGGGCAACCAGCTTTAGTACCAGTCTGCCAATACATTAATCGGTTCTAGGACTTAAATTCCTTACTATTTTAGTAAATATCAAGAAGTTTATACTATTCAATAATTTTAAAAGTTTAATATTCAATTTTTTAGTCATTTTAACAATTATTGAACATAATTGAAGGTAAAGTCACTAGTTTAATGCGCGGCATCCAGCCTCTTAACACAGCAAACAGGAGTTAGTCTCTCTCTGTTTTCACTGGAGGTAACATCTTGCTTGAGACTCTCTTGAACTAAACGCTATTTTTCTGTGTTTCCAAGCAAATTATTGGTCATTTTGAAATATATTTTACATATTGACAATAAATAATGCAGTGCAGTGTTGATTTAAAGAAAATAATCTTGAATTACACGAAGAGAGCTAAAATTTTATGGGTGAAATGGCGCCATGGGGTGACTTCTCTTCCACCCCAATGCCTTCTCTTCTTCCTTCTCCTCCACCCCTATTCTAAATCCCATCATTATCATCATCATCATCCAGGAGCCTTCTACATACACACCTCAAAGTAAGTGAGCTTTTCTACCATTTTTGTTGAATTTAGGCAATTTTCGGTGAGCTGGAACCAATTACCCCAAAACCCATTGAAACAATGGTTTCGGTTAACGAACTTTTCAGTTAACGAACGACCTTCTGGAACGGATTGAGTTCGTTAACAGAGGGGTCACTGTACAGTATAGTCTAGATTTACGTGGTTTTTGTTTACGCATTTGGTCATTTACGCTGTGCCTTGCCAGAATAAAATGTTTTAATTATGCGGTAAATTTCATCATTTACGCGGCGAGCGGCTGGAAAGGTCCAGACCGCCGCGCCATTTTTTACTCACGCGGTCCATTCTTGACCATACGTGGGAAGCAGCGCGGTGAGGGGTGTGCATTAGGCCGCTCTTACGTTATCGCTGACGTCATATGACTTATCGGACTGTGATTGGGCCACGCATCCTTACCACCCACGCATTCCCTCCGCCGATAGCTGTGATTGGTCTAATGCAACATGACATGCCCTGCCACCAGAGGGTAGAAGTCGTTGACCTAGCCGGGCCTGTCTCATTGTTCTCAGTCCGCGTATACAGTTCTCTCTTGTGCCCACTATTCCCCTCACAATGGCTTCTGCTGGACCCCCACCACACGAGAAAAACCTTGAATTGCCTGGACCAAGCCATGATTGTGTGAAGGAAATCATCGAGTTGGGGGAGAAAATTAAGCTCATCCTTGACAACGACCCAGACTAGCATTGGTATGAAGTGTCTAATAACCATCTGACGAAAGTTATGGAGCTGTATATCCAGATCTATCTCGACAACATCAATGCTAGTCATCAACGTAGTATTAAGGACTTCTTCGCTCGCAACCCACCACAACCACAGCCAGCCCAAGTCAGTGATAGTGACAGTGAGGATATGGACTTTGAGGGGTTTGTCAGGGAAGCCCTGCAAACCTCTGCGAGTAGTGAAAGTGATTCACTGGAGGGCAACTAATCTGCCCTCTTGCTTCGGAACCAGCCGCCATCCACGTGTGCCGACCCATCTTTTCTACGAACGTAAGTGTTAAAAACCTAATATTATTAATATTTCTCTTAACTATTAATTGTGTGTGCATACCATCATAAAATTAAGATGTTATTTTTACTACAACGTACATATTGTGTCGGAAAAAGTGGAGTTTGGGGGTCGGCCCAGTCTCTATTTCAATTAATCCCACATGTTCTGTTATTTCGTTTATGCGTTTCTCGTTTTACGCGGACCTCCGCAGGTTCAATTGACGACGTAAATGCAGACTATACTGTACTGTACTGTACTGTACTGAATCTGTATTAAAATTGTAATTAAAGTACAAAAGAAATGTGAAATAAAAGAAAGATTAAAATTCCCAAATAAGTATGAGTACATAATACACAGTATCACAGTATACCTGTATTGTATATGAAGTAAAAGAAAAAAAAAATTATCATACAAAATATGATTTCATATCTCCATTAAGTGGAATAAACAGTAAACAGAGATTAAAAAAAAAGACAATTAAATTTCTCCAATAAGTATGAGTGTACAACACACAGCTTCACAGTAATGTTTATTGTATCTGACATTATATCACAAATTAAGTTGAAAGAATCTATTTGTTTTCACAAAAGAACATGAAAAATATTTGATATTCTCCATTAAGTGCCTAAGAAAAAATAGTATACAGAGAGAGATAGAAAAAATCACAGTTTACACATTATCAATTATGACACTGATGGCAAAGTCTCCATAATTTAACTTGATTGCTCACAGCCAGAGGTGGAATTATGGCTGCACTCTTGACATATACCATGGTCAACAACTCTAATGCTTGCTCTAAATACATTACGCACAGATTGGGCTGAGACTGTATTGTACATACTAGTGAAGGCCTTTAAAGCCTCCAATATATCACCATTCAGTTCTTGTGTACTGTCCTTAATAATGGCAATTCATTCCTCTTGTTCACCTGCTTCCTTCTCTTCTCCCTGTGACAGGATGTTGCTGCTGCTACTGCTGGTGGTGGCAAGGGTGATCTTGATGTTGGATCATTTGATCTAAGTGTTCTTGCTGGTGCAGACGTTGGCATAATTGGTGGTGGTGACTGCCTTCTCTCTTAAAGACGAACTTTTATCTCCACAACTAATGTTTCTGCTTCAATTTTGGCACGCAGATCGACCTGGTTTGTTTACATTTATCTTGGATAAGGCGTACCAACCCTCTCGAGTTGCGGCGTTCGGGTTAATAAATAGTAACCCAATGTTCGGGATTGATAATCGAGTTTGACGAATCCATTTGTCGGGTTACCAAACAGTAACCCGACAGTCAGGATTGCTCTTCGGGCTTGCTGCCCCGAGTGTTTAAAAAAATGGCCGAGGGTGGATACAATACACTGTATAGTACTTTGGTACACAAGGAGGCAGCATGGCCAGTACTGCACTCCACTGCCTTCACTTCCCCAAGTTATAAACTAAGGTACCCATTTACAGTTGGGTGAACTGGGAGTGCCCGGGGATTGACCACCTAGAACACGAGGCGAAGACTGCACCCACTCAAAAATCTTGGTATTCCATTGGGCTATTTATTCCAAGACACAATAATTATTTATGAACTTAACTTGTGACAAATATCACAACTCTCTAGCTGTTGGGACAAACAAACACAATAACTCACTTTAAGGGAACTCTCCACTTCTAAACAGCCTGAAAAGTGTGTACGGTAACTAAAATATTTTATGTATTGTCATCTAAGAAGTAAAGCAAAACTTGACACAGCCAGGAAGGAAACTGAGATCCAGTTTAGAGGGACTGTGTTGAGTGTGTGAGTGGGTGGCGGGGTAATGCGGAGGTTGAGGAGGGTCAGAGTATGGGGGGGGGGGGGGGCTAGAGGGGTGGGGAGAGTTAAGCAGTTACTTGTGCAGATACAATGCAGGATATATTAAGCAAGGATATAAATACATAGGACAAAACACAAAGTATGAGTAAGATGTGTTACCGCACATTAGGGTGGTATTCCAAGTTTGTGCTGCAGGTCTGAACCATTTATGGACATTTACTGTCCAGAATTTACGAGATCATTGGCCACTGTGATAACAACAATCCCCCCGCCCCCCCGCTCCTTCACCCAAGTCCCACACACATGCATCGGTCATGCAGTATTTCTCCATGTCCTTCCCTCTTCCTGCTGAGACCTAAGCAACTGTCACTTACTCTAGGGGTGATAAGGGGATGGACTGGGGCCTCTATGTATGGCATCCGTTTACGACCGGGTTGTATTTATGACCCAATGAATAATAAATCGACACACTGCCTCAGTACAGTACTAGGCTAACAGCAGACCTGACTGTTGAAGGCAGCGCTCTAAAAAAGTAAAAATGCCCAAAGTTAGTGCACCGTCTGGCAAGAAGCTGAATGATCTTGTTTGGGAGTTTGGATGTGAAGTTTTTTCCACTGATGTTTCAGTGCTATTTTGCAAAGTCTGTGAAAAAGCAGTGAATTTCGAGAAAAAGTGCTTCGTTTCGCAGCATGTGCAGACTGCTAAAAATCAAACTGCTGCTCAGAAAACGAAACGAGGAAGCCAGCAAACGAGTCTGCTGACTACATTCAGTGCCTCCTCCAGCCGCAAGTCTACCTTTTCATTAGATCTGTGTAAAGACTCTGTTGATGCTGGTATTCCATTGAGGAAGCTGGAGAACAAATCTCTGAAGTTATTCTTGGAAAAATACACAAAACAGCAAATCCCGAGCGAGTCTACTTTAAGGAAGAATTAGCTATGGAACTAATGTACTTAAGTTATATTTCTAGTTTTATTTCTATAATTGCTCTGGGAATAAAGGCCTTTTTAATGCCTATTTTGCTACTTTATTTTGCCTTTTTGCCTGCCTATTATGAATTTTTTTAGTGCCTAATCATCCGGGCCCTACTCATTACAGTAGAACGTTGATACAATGGACTAATTGGAGCAGACCCCAGTCCGAAAAAAGAGAATGTATGGGGTGTGTGGAGATAACATAACTTATGTGAACTGTTTGAAGAAAACCAGTTGTTGTTATGTTATTACTGTACTTCAACAACGTAAATAATGGCTTACATTGGCTTAATGGCAGAGGGAAACTCACAACATCTCACTGTACCTCCTTCCCCAGCATACGTAACCCACACCAGATACATGTCTTAAATTATTGTTGCCGATCGCGGCAACACAAAACATCACAGCCAAATATACGAGTTTCATATCCTATCGGTAATTCTAATGATCAAAATATAAACAAGCCACACAGCTGCTTTGGTCAGAGGTAGAGTTGGGTTAGTATAATGTTACTATACAGTAAAGCCTCCGATAACAAAGGTTCGACCAACAACTTTTCATATTTAAGACCCTAGTTAATTTAGGACCCAAATATAATAAAACATTTAATAAAATTACATTTTCATATAAATAATAACTAAATCCTGATATGTAATATAAAACAAAAAATTACTGTAAAAAAATAAAGAGCGCCTTGCGTAATGAAGCTGTCTTGGTAATGAGTGGTAAACAACAGTCGGAGCTTGGCAGGCCTTTTGTTTTCACCCATCTGGAACAGGAACTGGAGAAAAACTTTCTCAGGTTTCTTACAGCATTTTTGCATCCCTATTCAACATGAGCAAGAGAGCAAGTGATGGTAGTGTTGTTTCAAAAGTTAATAGAAAGTGCATGAGCTTAGCCGAGAAACTAGATGTGTTAAAACGATATGAAAAAGGTGAGAGGTCTGTGGATATTGTATGGAGTAAGCAATGAACATAATTTCTGAAGTAGATCCATTGGCAGAACATAGCATTAAAATTTAAATAAACGCATATGACCTCTACATAAAGATGAATAATGAGAAAAGAAAGCAGCTGTGCAAGGTTCTTTCGAGAGCTTTATTATTCGAAGGCCTAAACCATCAACTTCAGCTACACCATCAAATTCAGCATCATAAGCAGCTTCAACATCAACTTCAGGTTCAGTAACAGTTTCATCAACAGCTTTATGGAAAGCTACAGCATTAGCCAGAGTTGAACCCAATGACTTCGTCATCTGAGTAAAAACTCTTACAATATTCATTGGCTGTCCTTATGTTTTAGACTTTACCGCCATTGGTGAGTAGAATTTTTTTTACATTCGTAAATATTATTTAAAACATATATGAACAGTAAATAATTGTCGCTTTCAAATTCATATGTAGAGAAATGAAGATATGTTTTCACATATACGCACTTACTGTTAATACGTTGGTGTTCCCAATCGTCTCGCTTTATTTCATTACCTTTAGTGGTTAGCTACTTCCAGTGTTCCATTTATTAACATTAAATAACATTACTTAAAACATACATGCAGGTATTAAATTTTTTTTTAAAATTAAGTTCACTACAGATACAACCAGGGTCTTATTTTCTTCAGTTTCTTATGTAGAGCCATTGTCACTCACGAAAACAATGCCATCTTGTCTCCTCTTGTGTGTTTTAATATTCTATGTATTATTGATGAATTGCATTGTTCAATTCACATATATAAACATTAATTCAATCAAATAAATATTCAGTAATAATTAGTAATGAATCTTTTGTACACATTCTTAAGATAAATGACTATGTTTCCTTGAGTGCGCACGTATACATTGGCGTTTTAAGGGCTGTAACGAGCAGGATGGTTGTCCGCTGCTTGTTTGCTTGCTCACGGCCCCCACTGGAGGGGGTTTAGACGGAGGTGAGAAGGTCGCTGCTGCTTCATCACACAGAAGACACTACCCAGCCAGCACCACAGCTGCACTCCCCCCCATTGTTCGATTACAATTCTGGTTGTGTGCTCATCTGAGGTTCCTGGGGCTCGTGGGCTTTTTCCCCAGTCCTTCACTATTTGGCTGTGCTGTCAATCTCCGGGAACCTGCTCCAGCTACTACCGTGGCTGCCACGTCATCTCCACGCCCTATCCACCGTCCGTGCCATGGCGTCTCTCCTGAGTGGCAAGACATCACCCACCAACGCTGGCGCCAAGTGAGGAAGCTCCCATAATTGTTTACAGTAATACCCCACTTTACGCGGTTTTTTTTTACGCGGTACCCCGCCAGAACCGGAATGTTCACTTTACGCGGTGCATTTACTCATATACGTGGGAAGCGGCACGGGCAGGGTGCGCACAAGGTCGCCCAGTCATCAAAACATTACCGAGTTCTTCACCGGCCACCCACCACAGCCGGCCCAAGTCAGTGATAGTGAGGATATGGACTTATATGGACTTTGAGGGGTTTGACAAAGAGGCCCTGCAAGCCTCTGTGGTGGATAGTGATACAATTGATACAAGTGATACAGGTGAGGGCCAATAATCTGCCCTCTGCCTCGGAACCAACCCCCCATCCCCGTGTGCCCAGCCATCTTTTCTACTAATGTAAGTGTTAAAAAACCTAATATTATTGATATTTCTCTTAATTATTAATTGTGTGTGCATACCATCATAAAATTAAGAAGTTATATTTACTACAACGTAGGTATTGTGTCTGAAAAAGTGGAGTTTGGGGGTCGGCCCAGTCTCTATTTCAATTAATCCCATATGTTCTGTTGTTCACTTTACGCGTTTCCCGCTTTACACGGGCCTCCGTGGGTTCAATTGACCGCGTGAAGTGAGGTATTACTGTATTTGATATTTGTGTGAGTGGTGTCAATTATTGTGATTATTTTCAAAGTAAAGAGATGTCAATCTTTAACGGTTGTTTGTTACACCTTGGAAACCTATGGTTCTTGACTTTCCTTTTGTAAGATCCTGATAAGACTGGCAAGGGATTTATATCCCAAAGTCCTAAGCCTTTACGGGCATTCCATTATCAGTCTCACTTTTTCTTTAATATCAGTGGTTACTTCTACAGTACATTAAATAACATTAATTAAAACATTCATATTTTTTACATTAATTTAACTACAACAACAACCAGGGTCTGATTTTCTTCAGTTTCAGGTGGATGACTGACATTATGGGTGTAAACACTGACAACAATGCCGTCTCTTATCCTCGTGTGTGTTTTAATATTTTACGTATTATTAATGAATTGTATTGTTCATTTCGCATATATAAAGATGAATTCAATCAAATACATATTCAGTAATAAACAATAATGAATCTTTTGTACATACCTGTATTCTTAAAAAGATAAATGACGCGCAATCCTTAAATGCACACGTATATGTTGGCGTTCCCAAACCATCTCGTTTTTTTCTTTGCCATTAGTGGTTAGCTACTTCTATTGTACCAGTTATTAACATTAAATAACGTTACTTAAAACAAATATAATAATATTTTTACATTAATTTTTCTACAGCTACAACCAGGGTCTTATTTTCTTAATTTTCTCGTGTAGAACTATCGTCCCGGACTCCCGGCTGTAAACACAAACGAAAACAATGGCGTCCCATCTCCTCTTGTATGACCATATTATTATTCATTTATATTGTATAAGGTGCATTCAGAAACATTATTTAAAGAATAAAGTTTGCAATTTTCATTAATTGTATTGTTTTGGGGGGAAAAGAGGGTAAAAATCCACACAAAAGATATGAAAAGGTCACACTTTGGAACGCATCTCATTATTATTGCTTTACAGTGATCCCTCGGTTAATTAATTATCTTCCATAAGAATCTTCAATTCGGTTAACAAACAAAAATTCGGTTAACAAAATTTTTACGAAATCATGTCAACATGTTTTCGCTTGCTCACCAGCTGGAATATTAGTCTGCCAATACAGTAATCGGTTCTAGGGCTTAAATTCGTTCCCGTTTGAGTAAATATCAAGAAGGTTGTACTATTCAATAATTTTCCAAGTTTTATATTAAAATTTTTAGTCATTTTAACACTTATTTACCATAATTGCAGTACAGGAAACTAGTTTTTGGTGCGCCAATCAGCCACTTGACTCACCCAGCAAGGCGTCAGTTTGTATCTCTGGTCAGTGGAGGTAACATCTTGCTTGTGGCTCTCTTGAACATAAACTATTTCTAAGTTTTTACAGTACAATTATTGGTCATTCTGAAATTTATTTTACATATTGACAATATATAGTGCAGTGCAGTGTTGATTTAGAGAAAATAATCTTGAATTACACCGAGTGAACTTAAAATTTTATGGGTGAAATGACAGCATGAAGCATGGGGTGATTTATCTTCCACCCCCACTTCCTTCTCTTCTCCCTTCTCTTCCACCCCCACTTCTAATTCCCATCATCATCATCATCAACCAGGAGCCTTCTACATACACACCTCAAAGTAAGTGTACTTCACTGCATTTATTTTTAGTTTGTATGTAATTTTCGGTGAGCTGGAACCAATTACCTAAAATCCCATTGAAACAATGGTTTCCGTTAACGAACGACCTTCTGGAACGAATTGTGTTCGTTAACCGAGGGACCACTGTATTTTAATGGTACAGGTAATATGATTTCCTACCTGATTCCAGTGTATATTGTATTTACATGCACAAAATCATATGTTTTCCCCTACAAAACCACTTTAAAATCACTTTCAATAATTGTATGACGAAACTTACTAAAAAAAAAAAAAAATCCACAAAATATCCTTGTACAATAGGGGTGCGCCTTATATGCCGGCAAATACGGTATACTGTGTATGAGAAACTTCAGTCACAATACTGTCTGGAGTCTGATGAAGTGGTGCATTGTACATAGGGAGACATCTGGTTATTTAAGCATAGGTGGATCATCAGGATCAATGGTGGAAGAAGGAGAAGCAGTGGTGGTTGGTGGAGGGTGCATGGCCGGGAGGAGGTGCGTGGCTGGGAGGAGGCGCGTGGCCGGGAGGAGGTGCGTGGCCTGGAGGTGGCGCACGACCAGGAGGTGGCAGGTGGCGAGGTGGCAGGGGACTGGGAAGAGGAGGATGGAGCAGCGGCGGTAGTAGCTGGTTCTTTCTTAAAAAACATGGCGATTGATAGTTGTTTCCTCTTGGCTTTAAGGTCTTAAAAAATTTCCTGGTAGGGAAATAATATCTGGTTGATTCCTCGGACCATCTTAAGGCTGTTTTCCATGGAAGGGTCATGGTCAACAACGAAATCATTCACCGTCTTTACCCGACAAAGTGGCTCACCAATACTGTCCAAGCTCCAACCTTCTTTTTGTAATTCCATAATGTGTTCCTCTTCATCTTCCTCGGCACATTTACCAACTCTTCCAAATCCTCTTCTGTCAGTTCCTCTCCATGCCCATCAATCAGCTCTTCCACGTCTTCAGCAGCCATGTCCACAAACCCCTCACCACCCAACTGACGTGCAACACTCACAATGTCATTCACATCCTTTACTATGGACGGAAATCCCTGGAAGTTATTCACACATTCAGGCCATAAGGTGTGCCAACAAGCAGTCACTTTCTCTGGTTTGAGTTCATTGAATGATTCACTGATGTTGGTAATGCAGTCCACAATGTTGTACTCCTTCCAACAATTGCTAACATCAAGGTCAGGGTCTTCATCCATGGCACTACGGATACAACCAAAAGAGCGGCATGTACAATATGCCTTGAAGGTGCGTATTACACCCTGATCGAGAGGCTGAATAAGAGCAGTGGTGTTAGGGGGTAGGAACACCATCTGGATGGCTAAACTGTAAACTTTCTGGGTGGCCTGGTGGATTGTTTATCAATAATAACTCCTTGAATTCCATCTTATTGGAAGCAAAGTATTTTCCATTTCTGGGACGAAGCATTTATGAAACCAGTCCAGGAATGCTTGCCAAGTTACCCACGCCCTTTTGTTGGATTGCCAAAACACTTTGCAAAAGGTTCATGTTTTTACCCTTTAAAGCCTTCGGGTTTGCTGAGCGGTAAAGCTAGCCAGGCTTGATCATGTGATTCATTGGCATTTAACACTTGCTTTGGTCTATAGACTTTCTCATCTATTATTTTCTTCAGCTTGGTAGGAAATGTACCTGCAGCTGTAAGGTCAGTTGATGCGGCCTCCCCAGTCAGTTTCACATTATGGAGCAAAAATCTTTTCTTAAAATTTTTTAACCAACCTTTACTGGCACTGTAAGTTGGTTCAGTCACTGCACTAGCCCCTTCACCACCTGCTGACTCATAAAAATGAGCATAAAGTCTCTTAGCCTTTTCACGAATCTTGTTGCTGTCGATCGGAACATTTTTGCGGTGCTGGTCTTCAATCCAAATGTTCAGTGCTTTCTCAGTTTTCACTATGTTCTTGTCACGAAAAACCTGTGCCACTTTAGCACTTGTAGGAGCACTCGCTTGAACAGTATCACGAATTGCTTGTTTTTTTCTTTTTTTATGTAGCACAATGTGAATTCGTTCACATGAAACAACTGACCAACCACGGTAGCACACTCCTCCTTTAACTTGTCTAATAATTTTCTTTGCCAAGGTTGTCACTGACTTTTGCCTTTTATGTTTTACTCCACAAGCATCACTAGCACTGACATTAGGCAGTCATTTTGGAGCCATTTTCTCAAAGAAACACGAAAGTTTTGAGAGTATGACACGGGATGCTATGTCACGGGTACTGGGTGAGGACAAACAAAGCGGGATGAGATGCCACAGTCGCGTGGGGTGACTCACTGCACTGCGGGAGAAGGCTCGCATGCCAGCCACCAGAGCTGCCAGCTGCTTACCACGAATCGTAAAGCAGCGGATGGAAAGGGTCTACTGTGCTGTGCAGTACCATAAAGATAAAAATAAGAACAAATAAGTGTAGGAGTATATTGTATGTGGAAGACAAAAGTTATCTGGGTGCAGAGGGGAGGGGGGTAGAACATGTGGATGGCTCCCAATCCCAAGAACATTTTAACACATTTTTATGCATTTTTGCCACAATTCTCATATCATTTAGGATCATTTGGTGCCAGGTTGATAAAATATTATACTAAAAGAATCAACTCTCCTGAAAAAAGAATCTCACACTGAACACCACGAGTCATTTGTTTACAAAGAGCAAACAGCTGATCGGCTTACCACAATGTCTGTCTTCAACACCTTCGTAAATTAATACAGTACAGTTGTGTATTTATCATCACTTAATAAATACTGTTGCAGAGTATTTATCACCATTTAATAAATACTATTGCAGTATATTTACCATCACTTAATAAGTAATATTGTAGTGTGAAGTATTATGCATCTGCATATACTACAGTAAGTCCTCGCTTAACGTACTCCCATTAACGTTGTTTTGGTACTAAGTCGCTGAACTTTATAGATCAAAAATTTGTTTAACGTCCCAGTGATCCGATACTGCGTCATTTTGCGTCGTCACGGACTACTTTCTACAGCTCATCACCCACTCTTGTCTGGCCGCGCTATGCTCTCTCAGCTCGGCGTGCTGCCCTCACTCACGTCACAGCGTCCCCAAGCGACACCAAGCCAGTCACTGTTACCACTTCACATCATACGTGTGTGCTTGTTTTTGCTCTAAAACTGTACTCTAACCATTCGAAATGGCTTCTAAGCGCCCATCAAGTGCTACTGAAGAGGCAATGTAAGACCATTACCCTTGCTACGAAAATGGATGTATTAACCCAATTTGAAAAAGGGGAACGTGCTGTGCTTGGTCTAACCACCACAACGGTGCGTACTATCCGGACCAACGCTGACAAGATTAAGGTTAGTGATGGAAGTGGCTCTTCTCTGAGTGCTACTAAGACGACTCGTACTAGAAGCACTGTGATAGAGAAGGTGGAAAAGATGCTGACAATGTGGATGGAGAACCAGAATCAATGCAATGCCCCTGTGAGCCTTATGGTTATCCAGCATAAGGCCAGATCCTTGTTTGATGACATGAAGGAAACAGAGGGTGAAGGATCGAAGGAAGAGATCTTTACGGCCAGCCGAGGATGGTTTCAACGATTTAAGCGTCAGGATAACTCCCACAACAAAAAGATGACTGGTGAAGCTGCCATTTCAGATATGGTTGCTGACGAGACATTCCCGCCAACAACGGAGGAGGAGCAAGCAGCGGTGGAGGAACCCCAGTCAGAGCAGGAGGAGGAGAAGGCAGCCAGGGAGTCCCAGTGACTCACCATCTTAAACCTCTACCACCCTCCTCCTCCCCTCCCGCCATCTTCCTCCTTCGCTCCACTACCCACCACACATTCGCTCTACCACCTCCGCCCATCAGTGATTACCAATACAAATTTAGTACTGTAGTTCTATATATTATTTTCTATAGAAATGGCAATGATTTTCTGTACAGTCATGCGCTGGTTAACGTCCGACTGAACAACGTCCGATCGCATATACGTCCGTGGCCAGCCCCCCCCCCCCCCCAAAAGTGATGCCTGCTGGACCACCACTCCACGACCCCCTGATGGAGACATGATGATCCTCCCCATACTGGTCAGATATTATGTGTTAAAGGAATATGCTTCCTTACTTAGGCTTTTTTTAAGCATTTGCCTACAGGTGAAATGTTAGCCTACATCTATTGAGGATAAAATCTTTCAACTAGAAATTGACAATAACATATTTGCTGTAATCAGACATATCTAGTTGCCTCAACAATTGCAACCCCAGTTGCAATTGGGGTTGCAATTTCAAATTCTGTGGCATTACTAAAAATAGTAAAGTTTCTGGTGCACTCTAAGATTAAGAGAGAAAACGGAGGACTCAGGTGTCCTGATGTGAGAGAAAATAGACTCGTATGACGGGGACCAAATAAAAAAAGCATAGCTACTTGTTTTGTGGACTACAGTATTAAGCGTACCCTTTTCATCACTTTGTAATAAACCTAGCCATGCCTATGTGTGTATATGATATTTACCATAACACTATATATATATTTAGTGGGTCTAAATAGTCGTAAAATGGGAAACTTGGGGTTGGGTCTTGGGTAAATGAAACAAATAGAATAGATCTCATAGGTACTGTACTTTTGTTATCGGCGGGGTCCCAAATAGGCACGATAACCAAGGGATGACTGTACTGTATATACTTGTGACACTGGCCAGTTGCTTCTGGTGTTATGGTACAGGGGTACCAAGTGACAGCACTAGGATCCCGCTTCCTCTATCAAGGAATAAACAATTAAAATTTAAATTGAAAAAAAAAAAAAAAAAACATTCAAATAAATTACTATCTTACAAGAATCCCTCCAATGTAAGTTATATTCACCCAGCTCGTTTGGGTGGAAAATTATGAGAAGAGCTTAGTCACTCTTACGTAATGATAAATAAACACGCAGGCAGGCCTTCAGCGCCAATTGTCAAATCTTATCTCAAATAAATAAACAAACAAACGCCAGACATTCTGTCACCTCACCCCCCCACCCCTCTTCCCTCCCTCCTCGTGTTCAAGACAAAAAATTGGTGATTTCTTTATGTTTATTTTATATAATATCTCAGACTAAAGTTAGGATAATATAATTGGTGTTGCTGAAATCCTTGCAAGACAGAGATTAATTTGAATACAAGCGTCATATATTTTGCTCGAGATATAAAAAATGTAGTACATTAGTGTACAATACTGTAGTACATTTTATAAAAAGTTTTTCGACTGTATTTTTGGGTAGATTTACATAAATTTCTTCATTTATTTTCATCCATTAAATGCGCACACCATACGAAAAGAAACGTAAAATAAATTAGTGCAAAGCTGGAGTGCACATGTACTAATTTGATTACGGTACTAAAATTGTTATGTCTAGTGCGAATTACAACATGTTTATATTCAAATAAATCAGTATCTTACAAGAATCCCAGCTATGTTAATTATATTTTCCTAGGTCATATCACTGGCATTTTAAAATGAGAGAAGCTTAGTAGGACTGTTAAATAAACACACAGAGACCTTCGCCTCAAACTGATCACCTCAACCCCCCCCCCCCCAACCCCTCGCTGGGTGGCGGAGCCGTCAGTCCCCCCCCCCCCCCCCAGCCAGGCTTTTAGGCTTACAGTTTTTATCTTATATAATATCTTAGACTAAAGTTAGGAGATTATAATTTGCATTGCTGGAATCCTTGCAAGACAGCCAAAAATTTGAATATAAACGTCATATATTTTGCTCAAGAGATAAAAATTGTTGTACAGTGAACCCTCGCTTTACGCGGTGCATCTACCCATATACGCGGGTGAAGTATAATTTATTTATTTAGCTCATAAAATTCATACAAATTATCTGGCCAGAATATAATTTACATTGCTGGAATTCTTACAATTTGATGATCATTTTGAATATAAACATCATGGATTTTGCATTAGACATACAAATTTTAGATCTAATGTAAGTATTTTGTTTACTCTGAGTAAATATGTTATCTTCTGTGCAAAATATATGACATTTATATTCAAAATATTCCTGGTCTTACAAGGAATCCAGCAATGCCAATTATATTATCCTAACTTTAGTTTGAGGTATTATTTATTACTATACCTTAAAATCTAATGGTTTTCCCCCAAACATTTCTCAGAGAGGGAAGAGCCAGCGAGTGTGAGAAGAGGGGGAGGGAGTTGAGTCCATTATTTGAATGGACATTAACTTGGCGGCTGTATTTCTCAATTTCTCTTAAATATTAATTGTGTGTGCGTACCATCATAAAATTAAGATGTTATTTTTACTAGAACATAGGTATTGTGCCGGAAAAAGTGGAGTTTGGGGGTCAGCCGGTCTCTATTTCATTTAATCCCACATGTTATGCTTTTCACTTTTCTCGTTTCTCGCTTTACGCGGGCCTCCGTGGGTTCAATTGACCGCGTAAAGTGAGGGTTCACTGTACATTAGTGTACAGTACTGTAGTACATTTTATAAAAAAGTTTTTCAACTGTATTTTTGGGTAGATTTACATAGATTTCTTCATTTATTTTCATCCATTTACATGCACACACCATACTAAAAGAAACGCAATAGAAATAAATGACGCTAGTGCAAAGCTGGAGTGCACATGTACTAATTTGATTACGGTACTAAAATTGTTTTGTCTAGTGCAAATTATAGCATGTTTATATTCAAATTAATCAGTATGTTACAAGAATCCCAGCTATGTTAATTATATTCACCCAGGTCATTTCACTGGCTTTTTATAAGAGAGAAGCATAGTCACCTAAGAACTGATAAATATACATGCGTTAGACCTGGGCCTGTGCCAACTGTCAAACGTACTACCTCCCCTCCCCCCACGCCCCCTCGCTCGCTCCCACCCTCTCTCTCCCGCATCTGCCCGGCGTTGCTCGAATCCTTGTAAAACAGTGAATAATTTTAATATAAACGTTATGTATTTTGCACAAGAGATAAAAATTAATCACCTGTATCACATTACAGTAGTGATATAACAGTAATAGTGTATATGTACGTACAGCTGGACCCCAAGTCCAGGTCGTAAGTCCGAATGGTTGTAAGTCTGACATAGATAAAAAAAAAAAAAAAAAATGAAATAAAAAATCTACAATGAAATACAGTACAGTAAAAGTAATAAATAATGAGGAATGGATACAGTGTGACTGAACACTTACCTTTAATGTAGTCAGCTGAATGCACATGGGGCTCCCATAATTTTTTAATTATACATGGAGACTACATTAACTGGAAACGTTTCGGTATATAAAATGTGTGCGTCATTTGAGAAAGAAAGAAAGAAAGAAAGAAAGAAAGAAAGAAAGAAAGAAAGAAAAAAAAAAATTGGAAAAAAAAAAAATGGTCACAACTGCGGCGGTCGTAAGTCCCAACGGTCGTAAGTCCAAGCAGTCGTAAGTCGGGGTCTAGCTGTATATAGTATTCCATATACACATAAGTATAAAAAAAAGTTTATGTGATGATCGGACAACGTCCATTTCGGTTAACGTCACGTTTCCAAGAACGTATCTAGGACGTTAACCGGCCCATGACTGTATATGTATCTTTTTTCATGGGGGAAAGGGAGGCTGGGGAACGTAACTCCAGTATTTTATCTATTTCTTATGAGGAAAATTGATCCGCTTAACATTGTTTCGCATAACGTCGTGTTTTCAGGAACGTAACCCTGACATTAAGCGAGGACGCCCTGTACCCTAGTTTATTCATTAATCAGTCGTCAAAGTGTACAAGTAACCAAACTGAGTCATCATATCACTCAAAGGTAGTAAATAACGTTTTTAGGAAGGTAACTTCGTATCAAATACTATACAGTGTGTTATAGTGATCCTTGTTGTAAGCTGGTCCACTGAAAACTCTCACAAAAATGCATCTTGAGTAAAGAACCTTCTGATATAGCTTATCCTTTTATTTTCAAGTCATTACAAATTACATACAGTACAGTATTGTATTTTTCTCTATTAATGAAGATGTTATATTAATCATGGTGAGCCATAAACCATAAGAGGCCAATCATATGCGAATATAATACTAAATCAATAAATAAAGAAACCTGATGAATGTGACAACACCTGATCAGCCCCAGTCTGCTTACAGTGTCTTAGTTCTCAGTAGGCCTATAACAAATCTACTATACCACTGTACAGTATTCAGTAAGTGTGGTTCATTTCATATATATTTTTTTAAGCCCCTTCATTTCTTAAAATATGCACCTTTGTGTGTGAATTTCTGGTGACCAGAGTATTTCTGAGTCCCCACCCCCACAATGGTCAGGTGTACCTGGTCTCGCCCTCCTCTGTATATATGCACCTTGTTTTGTACTTCTCTTTAGTCTGTACTCACCCCTGAAGATGTGAATTACACAAAAGCGCTTGGGAACTTTTTATAAGATAGTGATTAATTTGAATATAAACAAGCTATAACTTGCAATAGACATAAAAATTTTAGTACCTTTATAATTTTGTACATGTACATTCCAGGTTTGCACTAAGGTCATTTATTTATTTTATGTTTGTTTTAGTATGGTGTGTGCATTTAAATGAATGACAATAAATGAAGAAATTTATGTAAATCTACCCAAAAATACAGTTGAAAAACTTTACATTATAAAATGCACTAAACTAATGTACAGTACAGTACTAAAATTTTTATCTCTTGTGCAAAATATATGACGTTTATATTAAAATTATTCGCTGTCTTGCAAGGATTCTAGCAATGCAAATTATATTCTCTTAACTTTAGACTGTGATATTATACAAGATAAAAATTTAAAGCCTACTACTGTTCAGTTTAACCACCAAACAACCCTTGCTGGGAGGAGGGGAGGGAGGGAAGCAGGGGTGAGAGTGACATGTTTGACAGTTGGCACGGAGGTGTGAAGTATTAATTGTCTACAGTGAACCCTCACTTTACGCGGTTAATTCAACCCACAGGGTACCGCGGAAAATGAGAAACGCGTAAAGTGAACAACATAACATATGGGATTAAATGAAATAGAGACCGGCTGACCCCCAAACTCCACTTTTTCCGACACAATACCTATGTTCTAGTAAAAATAACATCTTAATTTTATGATGGTACATGCACACAATTAATACTTAAGAGAAATAGAGAAATACAGTCGCCAAGTTAATGTCCATTCAAATAATGGACTCAACTCCCTCCCCCTCTTCTCACACTCGCTGGCTCTTCCCTGTCCGAGAAATGTTTGGGGGAAAACCACTAGATTTTAAGGTATAGTAATAAATAATACCTCAGACTAAAGTTAGGATAATATAATTGACATTGCTGGATTCCTTGTAAGACCAGGAATATTTTGAATATAAATGTCATATATTTTGCACAAAAGATAACATTTACTCAGAGTAAACATTATATCTAAAATTTGTATGACTAATGCAAAATCTATGATGTTTATATTCAAAATGATCATCAAATTGTAAGAATTCCAGCAATGTAAATTATATTCTGGCCGGATAATTTGTATGAATTTTATGAGCTAAAACAAATATCTTCAATTAATAAAAAAAAAAAAATATTCTTCACACCGTGCCAGATGGTCGGTCGGTCCCTCCCTCCCCCCAACCCTCCCTACCAGATAAATGTGTGGGAAAACCAGAATATTTACCTTTTTAGTAATAAATAATACCTCAGAGTAAAGTTAGGATAATATAATTGACATTGTTGGATTCCTTGCAAGACCAGGAATATTTTGAATATAAATGTCATATATTTTGCACAAAAGATAACATATTTACTCAGAGTAAACATTATATCTAAAATTTGTATGTCTAATGCAAAATCTATGATGTTTATATTCAAAATGATCATCAAATTGTAAGAATTCCAGCAATGTAAATTATATTCTGGCCGGATAATTTGTATGAATTTTATGAGCTAAATAAAAAAATTATACTTCACCCGCTTAAAGGGGTACACACACCGCGGTATGTGAGCATCCGGTTACAGCAGGGGTACCGCGTAAACGTGCAAACGCGGAATGTGGGACAGGGTTGACTGTATTTATGTCCACTAGATTGAGTTTTTGTTTTTTGCTTATAAATTTCATAGAAGTGACCGGGGAGAAAATAATTTACATTGCTGGAATTCTTATAAGATAGTGATTAATTTGAATGTAAACATGCCATAGTTTGCACTAGACAAAAATTTTAGTAATCATTTTGTACATTATTCTGATTACATGTAAAGTACAGCTTTGCCCTCAGGACAGTGTGTGCATGTAAATGAGTTTCAATAAATGAATAAAGTTACATATATCGAGCCAAAAATAAAATTTGAAAAACTTTATGTAGACAGAGCTTGAATGGCTAAATTTTAGAATGACCAATAATTTTAATAAAGTCAACCCTCACTTTACGCGGTCCCACATTCCGCGTTTACGCGGTACCCTGCCGAAACCCGGGATGCTCACATTCCGCGGAGCGTGTACCCCTTTACCCGGAGAGTGTCCGGCTCGGCGCTATTTTTAGATTCGCCCCTCCCGCCTGGGCAAGCCGCGCGGTAAGGTTGCGTAGTGCATGTCTCTGTTGCGCTATCAGTGACGTCATATGACGTATCGGACTGTGATTGGCCATGCATCCCTACCTCCCTCCGCTGCTAGCTCTAATTGGTTTAAAGTAATATGACGTGTCCACCAGCGGGAGGGAGGGAGGAAAGACGACGCTTGACCTAGCCGCGGCAGTTTCATCCCTCCAGGCCACACTATGTAATCGTGCATCCATTGTTCTGTAAAATGGCTTCCGCCAGACCACCGCCCCCAGAGAAAAACCTTTCTTTGCCTGGACCCAGCCGCCCTAAGCCAAAGAAGACACGACGTTCCTTAAGCTACGAGGTGAAGTACAAGATCATCCAAGAGTTGGAGAAAGGAACAGGACAAGTTGAATTGGCGCGCCAGCATGGTGTAAACGAATCTACGATCCAGACGATAAAGAAGGATGCAGCCAAGATAAAGGAGCACATGAAGATCACAAAGTCTACAGGTGCTTCTATGATCAAGTATTTCCACAACAAGGTGCTTCTCAAGACAGAAAAATTACTTGTGAGCTACTTGGTGCGTCAGGCGCGACGGAACATGGGGGTGGACACGCGCTCTGTTAAGGAGTACGCACGTGAACTGTGTGCTGCAGTGTCACGAAAGATGGGAATTACAGAGCCCAAACCCTTTAATGCTTCCTCTGGGTGGTTACAGAGGTTTAAGATGAGGAACAAGACCACCAATATCAACATTGGTGGTGAAGAAGCTAGTGCTGACCGTGTTGCGGCTAGGGAATTTCCTCCGTTTTTACGTGAGATTATGGAGGAAGGACAGTACACCGGCGACCAGGTGTTTAACATGGACGAATCTGGTCTTCTTTGGAAAAAGCTACCCTCCAAGACCTTCGTTGTGAAGACTGCCAGCAAGATTCGGGGCCGGAAGTTGCAGAAGGAGCGCATCACCGTCCTGTTTACCACCAATGCCTCCGGTACCTGTAAGCTCAAGTTATCGGTGATCCACACAGCACGCAAGCCGCACGCCTCCAAAAGCATGGACATGACCAAGCTAAATGTCCACTGGCTGACCGCACGTAAGGCGTGGATGTTCTCTACATTGTCCCTCTCCTGGTTTGATGACTGTTTCGTTCCCGATGTAAAGAAATTCTGTGAGCAACAGAATGTGCCATTCAAGATTTTGTTGCTGCTGGACAACGCACCAGGACACTCGCCCCTACTGTTAGATCGTCACCCCAATGTAAAAGTGGTCTTCCTTCCTCCCACCAGTACGTCTATATAACAGCCCATGGACCAAGAGTTAATCTGTAATGTAAAAGCTGCATTCTCTACTAAAAAATTCAAGGTCCCGAACGACTACACCAACACCAGGGAAGAGTTGCGTAACCTGAGTGACACCACCACCGATAGCAAGAGCGAAGACGACGAGGATCAACAGTTGGCAGAGCAAAAAATACTTTTCAAACAATTCTGGAAAATATTCAACATCAAGACAGCTGTGGACTTCTTGGTGGAGGCATGGGATCAGCTGTCTGTAGCAACTGTTCGTCACGCATGGAGACATGTGTTGCAAGGCATTCCAGCCATTAGGCAGAGTCAATCTGTGACTGGTGAGGTTCAGACTGTTGCAGTAGCAGTGGACCTTGCCAGAGAAGCTGCGCAGAGTGTTACAGCTGCAGGCTTCTCCGAGACCACCAACGACGACATCCTAGAGGTGATAAGGGATCCTGATGTGACTACCGACGAGATGGTAGATGATGATGACGTCAGTGAAGAGGCAGGTGGTGCGTCATCCCAAGAAGAACGCCGCTTATCCCATAGTAATGTTAGGGGTGCCATCGAGTGTATCGAGAAAGTCAAGCACCTCCTTTCCGACGACCCTGACGCAAACAGGTATGAAATCTTCACTACCCAGCTGTTGCAGACTATGGAGTAGGGTGTGTCAATTTTGTCAACATGTTAAAAATCAAATTTGGTAATCAAAATATTGTGCCTCTTTATGTCTAAACTTGAGATTAGCAAACAAAAATGAATTGAAATAACCCTCACCTACATCAATTATACCTTAAAGTTTCAAATATCAGTATTTCAACAAATTAATGAGACTTGATTAGAATTATTCACTTGATATTAACTAATCTCATGTAAGCATATGGATTATGGAGTATTTTATGGTTCTATAGCTTGTGTACAATATGCATGTCAGAACATGAACATGAACAGGCTCTCCGTGTGGGACAGTTTAATTCTTGTTTTGACTTGTACCAAGCGTGAGGATAAGGCGCCCGGCTCACTCTCCTTCTAGATATCATAGAGGGTGGTTTGCTCTCATTGCACTTGCACCTACTCTACCAGACGAATTCTACATTTTAATTATTGTAAGTAGGGCATATTGATTGTCGCAGTTACTTATATCATTGTATAAAACATTATGTTCTAAGAAATTATTATGTTATTTCTGTTACAGCATTTTTGATAAACAAATTGATATTTTTTGAAACAACAATTGAATTATGAAACATTGAAATATTTTTCTATTTGTCAGATAGTGTGAAGATGTCAAAATTGAAGACAAGAAGTCAGTTGTCAACCCACTTGAGCCTGCTAGTTGGTAAAGGGAAGGAGCTTCCTGTATCAGAACTTCCAACAGTGAGAGACATGCTAAGATTAGGGTTACTCCTTCGAGAAAAAAATGCAAAGGACAGAAGGAACTATACAGATAAAGAACTCATAAATGACATGATAGTCCCTCTTCTGCATCAATGGACAAAAGCTAATGCACTATTCAAACCACCTGTGATTAATCAGTGTCGAACTATTGAGCTAAAACTAACGAAATTATGGCACAAAGCAGTTGAAACATCACTTGGTAAAGGAAACTTGGCCAGGAAAAATGAATTTCTGCACACACTTGATACTCTGTTTGACATTTTGACCTGCAAGTGCTCCATACAATTATGTTCTGAATCCAACTGTTCTCACTCAGGTAAGAGAGAAAATAATTCCCACATTGATTGTGGTTGTCCTCGTGAAAAGAAGATCCCTGTTTTAGAGCTTGAATTTATAAAGGCACAGAGGACAAAGGCAGAAGGCCAAGGAAGTATGCAAATGGGTTCAATAGATTATTCAGAAACAAAGAAGCAGATTGCTAATGCCAAGAAGAGAGAACAAATCCGAGAGAGGGAACAAAAGAAGAAAATGAAGAGTGAAGAAGCCATCCAAAGAGAGGAAGAGCTGTGTCAAGATGTTTATCACTTCTTTGATAGTTCTTCTGATGAACAGGAAGCAACATCAGATGATAGTTCCAAAGAGCCATCTGAACCTTTACCAAAGAAAATGAAATACAACACAAGAAATATTTCAAACATTGCTTTAGCTAGTATTCGCCACCATGCTGGACTTCGTGAGGCTGCAGAAATTGCAACTGCCGCTTGGATAGATGCAGGCCTCATCAGCCGAGAGTATGTATCTTTGGTGATAGATCATAATAAAATTAGAAGAGCACAAGAAAAAATAATGAAGGAAATATTTGATCAGCATGAAAAAGATTTAAGCGAGGGAGGGCTCTCCTGTCTTTTGTTTGATGGAAGAATAGATGACACAAAAGTTTTGCTAGAAGTAGAGGGAGTGAACAGAAAGTTTCCAGGTCTCATCAAAGAAGAACACTACTCTGTCTGTTCTGAGCCTGGTGGTCGGTTTTTGTTTCACTTTGCTCCCGAAACTGAAGTAGAAGGGAAGAAACATGCAGAGGTCATTGCTGATCATATTTTATGTTGGGTTCAGGAGAGAGGACTTGGCAGTTCACTGCAGGCTGTTGGTGGAGATTCAACTGCAGTGAACACCGGATGGCAGGGGGGTGTAATGACGCATTTAGAGAAAAAACTAGGAAGAAGACTTGTTTGGATTGTATGTGATTTACATACAGGTGAGCTACCTCTTCGTCATCTCATCCAGGAACTTGATGGTCCTACAAAGAGCAACAACAAGTGGTCAGGTCCCCTTGGCATCATGCTGGATGAAGCAACACAACTAGAAATAAATACAACCTTTCCAAAGGTCGAAGTTGGCCCTCCCCTTCCGGCGTTGTCTGAAGGAGTCATCAAAGATCTCAGCACAGATCAATCCTATGCTTATCGTATTGCCCAAGCAATAAGATCAGGAGAAGTGCCTCAGTCATTGGCTCTCTTGGAGATTGGACCTGTCAGTCACAGCCGTTGGTTAACTACAGCTCTTCGTTTCTGCAGGATTTGGATTTCCAAACACGAATTGAAGGGCAAAGTGCTGAAGAATTTGAGGTTAATTGTTGAATTTATTATTGGAGTTTATCTTCCCCAGTGGTTTAGTGTGAAACTTAATCCTATGTGGGTGGATGGGCCCAATCACCTTTTGTTTCAATTGCAGCTAGTAAGAACACAGAGGAAGGTAGTGAGGGACATCGTGTTACCTGTGGCAAGAAGGTCCGCTTGGTATGCTCGATCAGAAGCAGTTTTGCAAGCAATGCTTTGCAGTCAATGTACCAATCTCCGAACCGAGGCTGTAGAAGTCATTCTAAAGATTAGAGGAACGCTAATAGATGACGACCAGTTGGGAGACTGTTCGTTTCATTCAAGAAAAGTTCCCCCAATAAACGTCAATGCCACCAAATTGTCAGAATTGGTTGACTTGAGTTTGGAAGTCTTAGAGCCACCATTGACAACAAGTCTAACTAGCCAAGAATTGAGAAACCTTAAAGAGACTCCAATGCAGGTGCCGAAGTGGCCTTCCCACACTCAAAGTGTGGAGAGATGGGTGAAAATGGTCACAGAAGCAGCGGGCCATGTTTACAGCCACGAGAGGCGCGAAGGTTATATCAAAGCACAAATAGCAAGCAGACTACTGATGACAAGAAACCAAAGCAAAGAGAGTATGAAGGCATTGGTTACTTTCAAATAGACTACGGATAATAAAATATAATAATTTGAAACTTGAAACAGTAACATGTGTGCAAACGCTGGTTATGTTATAAATTCACAAATATGTACATTTAAAAATCCATTTGATGTAGGTAGGACTTATTATAAAAAAAATTTTTTGCCAGAATATTGTTTTGCATGCTTAAAGACTACAATAAATTGCTACCAAATTACTCGATTTTCAATTTAGCCAGTTCACCCCCTAAATTGACACACCCTACTATGGAGCCCTACTTCAAGGTTTATCACGACAACATAAACACCAGCCGTCAGCAAAGCATAACAGAGTTCTTCGCCCGCAACCCACCACAGCCAGCCCAAGCCAGTGATAGTGACAGAGGCAGAGACAGTGATGATGACTTTGAGGGATTTGTCAGGGAGGCACTAGTAAGTGTGGATGACACCAATGAAGACTCACCTGAGGGCCAGTAGCCTGCCCTCTGCCTCGGAACCAGCCTCCATCCCCGTATGCCGACCCATCTCTTCTACTATCATTAGTGCTAAACCTAACTTTTGATTTTCCTAACCTAACCTTTATTTTTCCGAACTTAACCTTTATTTTTCCTAACCTAACCTCTTCCATATTAATTGTGTGTGCATACCATCATAAAGTGAAGATAAAATTTTTACTACAACATAGTTGTGTGTCGTCAAAAAGTGGAGTTTGGGGGTCGGCCCGGTCTCTATTTCAATTAATCCCATATGTTATGTTGTTCACTTTACGCGTTTCTCTCTTTCCACGGTACCCTGTGGGTTGTATTAACAGCGTAAAGTGAGGGTTGACTGTATTGTAAAAAAATGCACAAATAATAAAGAGCACAATTTTCTTGATATTTACTCCATTGGAAACGAATGTAAACATAGAGGAGATTACTGAATTGGCTGAGTACCTCCTCAGCTTATCAGCTGATGTTCAAAACAAAACGTGATTTTCGTAAGGATTTCGTTAATCAAATTTTTTTTCATTAACCGAATTGAAGATTCTTATGGAAGGTAATTTGTTAACCGAAATTTCGTTAACCGAGGGACCACTGTATTATCAATATGTTAACTAAATTTTAAAATGACTAATAATTATAATATAAAAAATGCAAAAATATTTTTTATTACAACTTTCTTGATATTTACTCCACTGGAAATGAATGTAAACATAGAACAGATTACAGATAGTCCCCGACTTACGACCGACTCGACTTACGTCCACCCGCACTTACGACCACCTCAGTCGTACCAAAATGTGGTCAAATTATGTATTTTTGAATCCCAAAGTCAGTACACAGTCAAAATTTTTCATCTGTAATTCACTTTAAAATGCTTGGCAAGTTTAAAAGTGAGTGGTTTGTGGTGCTGGGAAGAAAAAGAGACCCACATTTTCGATTTTCTATGTGTTATTTAAGCATTTCCGACTTACGACCTGGATGTCGGTCCCTAACCCTGCAGTACCTGTACTGCATTGACAGACTAGCCAAGCAGCTGATGCTCACAACAAAACGTGTTATTCGTAAGTATTTCGTTAATCAAAGTTTTGTTCATTAACCGAATTGAAGATCCTTTCTGGGTGGTAATTCGTTAACCAAAATTTCGTTAATCGAATCGTTCGTTAACCGAGGGCCCACTGTATATATACATATACTGTACAGCTACTTGTAGGGTTTCGTGATAAGCCAATCTTCTATGCTGCTTGAAGACTGGGAGCGTGATCAGTTTCTCCTCCATCCTGTGTGAGTGCGAATCTCTGGGAGTCACCATTTGTAGGGTTTCGCGATAAGCCAGTCTTCTATGCTGCTTGAAGACTGGGAGCGTGATCAGTTTCTCCTCCATCCTGTGTGAGTGCGAATCTCCGGGGATCACCATTTGTAGGGTTTCGTGGTATAATGTTGTCTAGCACTCAGGATGAATGGAAACTCTAAGGTGGTTTTCTTGTATAATATAAGTTATATGATAGACAGCCTGGTGCTGGAGGTGCCGTGTGGTGAGGAGCTGCTCAGTAGGCACGTTCGGTGAGTAGCGTGTTGAAGGAAGTAGAGGTGCAGGAGCTTCGTTAGAGAAGATGTTGCCTGTTGCTGGCCTCCAGGTTGAATGAGAACGGGACAGCGAGGAGCTTGCTTGGAGGAGGTGTTGCGTGTTCAGGAACCGAGAGCAGAATGAATCTCAATGGAGAGACAGAGCTTATATACACAGCAGCTGTGAGTCATGGTGGGAAACCCCGGGAAGTAGCCGGTCTTTTGGCTCCGTTGCTAGGATACTGTGGCATCTGGTGACGCCCCCCCCTGGGCTGCTCGTTTGGTTGCTAGGGAAGAAGTAGCAGGTGGCATGCAGCTACGCAGTTGTAGGGGAGACGTCCACTACATACTCCTCTACTTACGACATACTCGACCTATGACCACCCGCACATATGACTGCCGCAGTCGGTACCAATAATTTTTCAAAAGACGTGAGTATATTCTTCTGCCTCGTGGCTACAGCACCCACACCGTAGAGCGCTTAGCTGGTGTTTGGCTGTCGTTGTTGTCGATAGTGATCGCGCTGTGTACTGATATTACTTTCGTATCTAATTCACTTTAGAATGACTGGCAAGCGTAGAAGTGAGAGTGCTGGTGGTGCTCAGAAGAAAAGGAGACAGTCAATTACTTTTGAGACGAAAATGAAGATAATAATACAGTATGAAAATGGAAAAACAGTAGCAACCATTTCTTGCGACCTAGGCTTCTCGCACTCGATCATATCTACTATTTTGAAGGACAAGGAACGTATTCACGAGGTAGTGAAAGGATCAGCACCTATAAAGGGAACTATAATAACGAAGAAAAGACAAGGTCCTATTTATGAGATGGAAAATTTACTTGTGATATGGATGGAAGACCAGATACAAAAGCGTGTACCCTTAAGCCTTCTAACCCCTACAGGTTAAGGCAAGTAGCCTTTTCGAAAGCCTGAAGGAGCAGGCAGGAGATGTGAGCGACCAAACCTTCACGGCATGTCATGGGTGGTTCCAAAGGTTTAAGAACTGCTACAGTTTGCATAGTGTAAAGGTGAGTGAAGAGGCAGCAAGTGCATTTCAGAATGTATACTCAGAGGAATTAGTAGGTTGGCCAAATACCAAACGTTAAGTGTCTTAAAAGTCATTAAACAGAGTTTGAACTCTATCCTAGCTTTAATAGGAAGACAATGTAATTTGATCAAGAATGGGGTGGTGGGAGTTCTCAGTGGGAGAGCAAAAATAAGCCTGGCAACCCTGTTCAACACTGTTTGAGCTTTCTTCTGTAGATAATTAGGTAGGAAGACCCATAGAGAGTTACAATAGTCAGCCTGAGACAATATAAGTGAAAGTAATAGAGTCACAAGACACTGTCTATCCAAAATTTGGATAATTTCAAATAAGAAAGTTGTGACTCTTAACTACTGAATTTATATGCTCTTTAAAATTAAGTTTTAAGTCAAACTACTGCACTGCACACTCCAAGAGTATGAACAGAATCAACAGGACTGAGTTGTACTTCCCCAAAGTTTAGAGAGTAAAAATCATCAGTGCCGTCTCGTTGCCTAGTTTCTTGAATGACAATAATCTCGGTGCTGCTGTCTTTCAGCATACGTTTTCTACCTAGCCATCCAGATCTTAATATCAGACATCAAGGATTTCATTATTTCCTCAATATCCTTAACATTTATAGTAAGTTTTATGCACTAGGTTTATGCAAACTTATTCTGGAACACAACTCTCACATGTTAGACAAACTCAATAGTTATTACCATGATCCTTCCCGCTAAATTCAGGGCGAGGCTAAAACGTAAGAAATACAATATTCATTTCTAATGCCATATGTGACCAAGTCCCAGGTTGATGATCTAACTTTCTGCCTCATCTACACACAATTGCAGGGTCTCAATTGTTTCTCTTACTTTGACAACAAAATCTACAAATAATTTCTCAATCTTGATTTATTTATTTTTATTTTTTTATGGTTCAATTTATTTATTCCTCCTACCCCCCACCAGGCCCCCGACGTAGATCAGTGACCTGTGCCAGAGTGGGCTAATCCCTGGAGAAAAAGAGAAGTCCTCTACATAAGCAAGAACAAAGAAAATCATGATTTATATTATAAGAAGATGACCTTCATCACTGAGAACCTCATCTTCCACCAGCCATCTAAAAAGAGCCAAGTTTAACAACAGTTAAAATTTGAAATAGTTCAACACTTACTATTTTTGGTAGTTACATGATGTAAAGCCCACACCGCCCACAGCTGAACCTGGTGCATGTTGAGGGCTGTCAGTAGTGGTATGAAAGGCTGGAAAGAGCGGTAGGCGACCATTTCTTCCTTGGGTTGCTCCCAGCTTATCACGACTCTTCCCTGTCAAGTACAAGTTCATAACTATTAATATCCATTGAAATCATGAAGTACTTAAAGAAACCTCCTGGAAATACCAGTAAGCAGCTGACAGATTTGGCAGCTACCTTTTGTCTAATTGCCTTACTGTTTACCTTTGTTGTGTCTAGGCATATAGAAAAGTGCATACTGTACAGTAAAGCCTCCGATAACGACGGTTCTACGAACAACGATTCATATTTAAGACCCTGGTTAATTTAGGACCCAATTCAATTTACACCAATATTTTTTTTCATATTTATGACGAAAATAGAATAAAAAAATAAAATTAAATTAAAATTTTATAAAAATAATAACCAAATCCCGATATGTATTAAAAAAACGCCTTCCACACGGAGGCTGCCAGGCTTGTGAGTGGTGATGCCAGCATCACCAGTATAAATAGTCTGAGCTTGAAGGGCCCTTTGTTTTCATGTATCTCAATAGGAAAAGGAGAAAAACATTCTCAGAATTCTTACATCAGTTTTGCGTCGCTATTCAACATGAGCAAGAGAGCAAGTGGTGGTAGTGGTGGTTCAAAAGATAAAAGAAAGTGTATAAGCTTAGCTGAGAAACTAGATGTGTTAAAACGCTATGGAGCAAGCAATGAACTTATTTTCTGAAGTGGATCCATTAACAGAACGAATCATTAAAATTAACAGGGGCGTGAAAAATGCAAATGACCTCTACATAAAGGTGTATAATGAGAAAAGAAAGCAGCTGTGCAAGGTTCTTTCGAGAGCTTTATTATTCGAAGGCCTAAACCATCAACTTCAGCTACACCATCAAATTCAGCATCATAAGCAGCTTCAACATCAACTTCAGGTTCAGTAACAGTTTCAGCAACAGCTTTATGGAAACCTACAGCTTCAGCCAGAGTTGAACTTTATGACTTTGTCAACCGAGTAAAAATTGGCACAATATTCATTGACTGTCCTTATATTTTAAACTTTATCACCATTGGTGAGTAGAATTTTTGTTTTAAATAAGTAAGTACAATATTACTTAAAACATATATGAACAGTAATTAGTGTGGCTTTCATATTCATATGTAGAGAAATGACAATGTTTTCACATATACGCACTTACTGTTCATACGTTGGCGTTCCCAATCCGTCTCACTTTTTTCTTTACCATTAATGGTTAGCTACTTCAATTTTTCCACTTATTAACATTAAAAAACATTACTTAAAATATACATATTCATTTTTTTACATAAATTTCACTGCAGTTACAACCATGGTCTTATTTTCTTCAGTTTCTTATGTAGAACTATCGTCACGTGACGGGTGTTGTAAACACAACGAAAACAATGCCGTCTGTTATCCTCTTGTATGTTTTAATATTTTACGTATTATTAATGAATTGTATTGCTCATTTCACATACAGTGGGGTATGCTATAACGAACGGATCCTACTACGAATATTCCTATAACGAACGTTTTTACCTATAAAATTGAGAATGCTATAACGAACGCAACTCCTACAATGAACGCGGATAAATACGGGACTATTTCGCCTGGCGCATGAATATTGTTGTACCGCGACCCACAACAAGAGCGTCAGGCACCATCTTTGTCTCATTGTGTAGCCAGTGCACCACTGTTATTGTTGAAATTTCGTCTTTTGATGTGGAAGTAGAGTTATTTGTATAAATATTTTGTTATACAAGTGTACAATTGTAACAATGAATCGTCCAAAGCAAGTGAGAAAGCTCATAACTCTTGAAACTAAGAAAGAAATCATAAAGAAACGTGAGGATGGAACAAGCATTGCGAAACTTAGTGATGAGGATGGTATGGCTAAATCGAATATATGTACAATTTTAAAGAATAAAGAGGAGTTGAAAACTGTGCAAGTGGCTAAGGGAATCTCTAGACTTAGCAAAGCAAGGTGTAATGTGATTGAGGAGACGGAAAATTTACTCTTAGTGTGGATAAAGGAGAAAGAAATGGCAGGTGATAGCATTAGTGAAGCTATAATTTGTGAGACGGCCAGACAATTGTTTGAGGACCTTAAAGCCAAGAATCCCAGTGCAAGTGATAGTGATGTGCCAGTGTTTAGGGGTACCAAGGGGTGGTTTACTGGTTTCAGAAGGAGAAATAAATTACATAGTGTTGTGAGACATAGTGATGCTGCTAGTGCAGATAAGGAAGCAGCTAAGGAACACCATGACATTTTTTTAAATGTGATTAAAGAGGGAGGCTTTGTTTCTCAGCAGGTATTCAACTGTGATGAAACTGGACTTTTTTGGAAAAAAATACCTCGCCGTACATACATTACCAAGGAGGAAACTTCTGTCCCTGGCCATAAGCCAACGAAAGACAGGCTTACCCTCCTTCTTTGTGCTAATGCTTCTGGTGACTGCAAACTAAAGCCACTCCATGTGTACCATGCAGAAAACCCCAGAGCTTTCAAAAACATTGGGAAGACCCGCCTTGGTGTTATGTGGCGGTCAAACCAAAAGGCTTGGGTGACCAGGAATTTATTCTCTGAGTGGGTGATTGAGGTGTTTGGACCCAATGTTCGGGAATACCTCAGGGAGAATAATCTTCCACTGAAAGCTTTGTTGGTGATGGACACTGCACCAGCCCACCCTCCTAATTTGATGGTTGAATAGCCAGAGGAGTTCAACTTCATCACTGTGAACTTCTTGCCACCCAACATAACACCTTTCATCCAGCCCATGGATCAACAGGTAATTTCTAACTTTTAGAAGCTGTACACAAAGGCAATGTTTAGAAAATGTTTTGCGTCCACTTCTTCCAGTGATGTTAGTTTGAAGGAATTTTGGAAGTCACTTCAATATAGCAGATGCTGTTTTTTTAATTACCTCAGCCTGGAAAGAGGTTACTGTGAGGTGTCTTTGTGCTGCTTGGAGGCCATTGTGGCCTGAATGTGTGCTTCAAAGAGACTTTGAAGGCTTTGAAGAGTTAGAAAAAGAGGCTGTTGTTCATGAAATTGTGTCTCTGGGCAATTCCATGGGCCTGGAAGTGGATGATGATGATGTTGAGGAGTTGGTGGAAGAGCACAGTAAGGAACTGTCCACTGAGGAGCTGCTTGAGCTTCACAAAGAACAAAACGAGACACTGAAGCGGAGCTTAACTTCTGAGGAGTCAGGGGAGGAGGAGGACAAGGAGGAAAGCCGCATCATTCCAGCCAAAGGTATCAAGGATGCGTTCTTTTGCTGGAGCAAACTGTCTAAGCTTGCTGAGGATTATCATCCTGATGTTGGTTCTGTGCAAAAGGCCATCAGTGTGTTTAATGACACTGTGATGAACTACTTTTGGAAGGTCCAGAAATCAAGGTTGAAGCACCCAACCCTGGATTCCTTCTTTAAAAAGGTAACAAAAGAACCTACAGACAAAGTGCCTGTAAGACAGTCACCAAAGAGGGCTAGGAAGGATGACTCCTCTCCTCCCCCCTCCCCCTCTGCCTCCTGTTCTGCATGCTGAACAACACTAAGGTAAGATAAAGTACCGTATTTTTTACATTTTCCACAGAATTTTTTCAGTGTTAAGTGGTTGTATTTGGGGGCCTGGAACGGATAAATCCTATAACGAACGAATGCTATAACGAACGAGGTTCTAGAACCAATTAGATTCGTTATAGCATACCCCACTGTATACAGTCAGTCCTCGACTTACGACGGGGTTAGGGATCGACAACCTGGTCGTAAGCCGAATTGGTCGCAAGTTGAAAATGTGAAAATAATACATAGAAAATCTAAATTGAAATATGGTACAGTAAAAGTAATCAATAATGAAAAATGAATGAAGTGTTACTGTGCACTTACCTTTAATGTAATCAGCTGAATGCACACAGATCCTCAATAATATTTTAATTAAACATGGAGACTACATTAATTGGATGAAGCAGAGGAGGAGACAGGGCTGGGTGGGTCATCAATTTTGCTTTCTTCAGACAGGCTAACATACTTGCTTGTTGAAGGTATTGGATCATCTTTAGGGAATGAAGAGGCAGCAGTGGTGGGGCATGAGGAGACAGCAGTGGGGGACTTCTTAAAATATATGTCCAATTTAGACTGCACAGTTTGGCTTTTCTTTTCATAGTAACTATCCCTGTAACAAGCAAGTGCATCTTGTATCAGTCTGTCAACTTTTGCAGAATGCTCAACATTTTGATCCATTTCTTCAAACATTTGCATCCCCTTATTAATAGTAGCAAATACCTCTGCCTTGTCCTTCAAAATTGTTGATATCGTCGAGTGAGAGAAGCCAAGGTTGCGTGAAATGGTTGCAACCGTTTTCCATTTTCATATTGCATTATTATTTTAATTTTCATCTCAAAAGTAATTGACTGTCTCTTTTTCTTCTGAGCATCACCAGAACTCTCACTTTTACGCTTGCCAGTCATTTTAAAGGGAATTAGAAACAAAAATTTTGTCAGTACACAGAGCAATCACTAACACCAACGACGGCCAAACACCAACTAAGTGGGCTACAGCGAGGATGCTGTACACCACGAGGCGACCCAGCTCACGCCACGCTGTCGTACGGGACGGAAACGTTTCGGTACTAGAAATATGTACGTATTGTAATTTGAAATTCTTTTTATGCGACTGCGGCGGTCGTATATCTGGGTGGTCGTAAGTCGAGGAGTACCTGTATATTTTGAGAAAGATGAAACAGAAGTAATAGGAAAGATTGATACAAAGCTGTTAATACAGTGGTCCCTCGGTTAACGAGTGCCTCAGTTAACGAGATTTCGGTTAACGAGTTTCTTACGAGCAGACCTCAACATGTTCTTGCTTGCATTTGGCGGTCCACCAGCTGTAGTATTAGTCCGCCAATACAGTAATCGGTTTTAGGACTTAAATTCCTTACTATTTTAGCAAATATCAAGAAGTTTATACTATTCAATAATTTTAAAAGTTTAATATTAACTTTTTTAGTCATTTTAACAATTAATGAACATAATTAAAGGTAAAGAAACTAGTTTCTGGCATGCCATCCAGCCTGTTAACACACCAGACAGGCGTTAGTCTCTCTCTGTTTTCAGTGGAGGTAACATCTTGCTTGAGACTCTCTTCAACTAAATGCTTTTTTTCTGTGTTTGCAAGCAAATTATTGGTCATTTTGAAAAATATTTTACATATTGACAATATATAATGCAGTGCAGTGTTGATTTAAAGAAAATAATCTTGAATTACACCAAGAGAACTAAAATTTTATGGGTGAAATGGCACCATGGGGTGACTTCTCTTCCACCCCAATGCCTTCTCTTCTCCCTTCTCCTCCACCCCCATTCTAATTCCCATCATCATCATCCAGGAGCCTTCTACATACACACCTCAAAGTAAGTGTACTTTTCTACCTTTTTTGTTGAATTTAGGCAATTTTCAGTGAGCTGGAACCAATTACCCCAAAACCCATTGAAACAATGGTTTCGGTTAACGAGTTTTTCGGTTAACGAGCAACCTTCTAGAACGGATTGTGCTCATTAGCCGAAGGACCACTATATGAGCCTTTTCAAAATTCATCATGAAACATTCAGGGTTCAATCCAGGACGTAGTTCTAGTAGCTTTGTGAATAGTTGAGTGTACGTTTCTTGTCTTGTTCGGAAGAAGTGCAAATAAGCTTGAAACACTGAAATTCCCAACCTGAACATGAAGGTTGTACAACTGATAAAATATATTTGGACAGCATTTAAAAGTTCCATCACCCACCCAATGTTTTACATGCACCAAGTCATCCAGACTCGTATCCTTTGCAAACACAAGTAATCTATTTACGTCATTTTCACCCCTATCAACCTGCAGGAAAAGTTCGCCAGTATCAAGGAATCTGTATTCATCAGGAATTTTATAGCCAGACCAATTCTGGGGAAATGGAGGGGCACTCACTTTTGCTTGATGCCATTTCCTTATATTCCGACTTAAACATGAAGTGGATGGTAGCTCTGCCATTTCATTTTTATCCAAGTTTGCACTAGTAGCAGCAATAAGTGAACGAGAACATTCATGGGAGGAGATTGCTGCAAGCTTCAAGTCAGCTAAATTTTTACGAACTTTGAGTTTTGCAACAGAAGAACTATGATGATGTTCACCGACACGTTTAATTATGCCGTAATCCTCATCATGCGTCAGGGTGCGGACTCGAGTTTTGCAACACTTCACTTCACATTTCCAATAAGTCTTAGATCCATCGGCATTTCTTTTCTGTGCTTCGTATATGTAATTCATATCACCTACAAGTTTCTCCCTTCCCTGGGTGATGGCAATGACGTGAGGCATGGTAACAAGGGTATACCAATGAGTTATGATCAACCCTCACCTGGCAGCAGCAGTTGGACGACTGAACGGGTCAATTGGGCCTCACCTCTGGTGGTGCCATCTGGATTTTTAGAATTCTAAAATTTAAATGGTTACTTAAACTAGATTTCAAAACTATTGTTCTTAAATTAAATCTTTAATTTTTAACTACTTAAATCAAACTATATTTATGTTAAATTTATTACCATTACAGTCATGCGCCGGTTAACATCCTAGATACATTCTTGGAAACGTGACGTTAACCGAAATGGACGTTGTCCGATCATCACATAAACTTTGTATTTATACGTACGTGTATGTGGAATACTATATACGTACATTACTACTGTAATGTGATACAGGTGATTAATTTTTATCTCTTGTGCAAAATACATGACGTTTATATTAAAATTATTCACTGTTTTACAAGGATTCCAGCAACGCTGGGCAGTTGGGGGAGAGGGAGGGAGGGAGGGAGGGGGCTTGGGGGGAGGGGAGGTAGTACGTTTGACAGTTGGCACCGGCCCAAGGTCTAACGAGTGTACCTGTATATTTATCAGTTCTTAGGTGACTAAGCTTCTCTCTTATAAAAAGCCAGTGACATGACCTGGGTGAATATAATTAACCTAGCTGGGATTCTTGTAAGATATTGATTTATTTGAATATAAATATGCAGTAATTCGCACTAGACATAACAATTATAGTACCATAATCAAATTAGTACATGTGCAGTCCAGCTTTCCACTTTGGTCATTTATTTCTTTTACATTTATTTTAGTATGGTGTGTGCATGTAAATGGATGAAAATAAATGAAGAAATTTAGGTAAATCTATCCAAAAATACAGTTGAAAAAATTTATATTATAAATGTACTACAGTATTGTACACTAATGTACTACATTGTTTATATCTTGAGCAAAATATATGACGCTTACATTTAAATTAATCTCTGTCTTGCAAGGATTTCAGCAATGCAAATTATATTTTCCTAACTTTAGTCTGAGATACAGTATTACATAAAAGAAACATAAAGAAATCACCAATCTTTTGTCTGGGAACACAAGGACGGAAGTAGCCAGGAGCAAATCCATGATGTTTATATTCAAAATGATCATCATATTGTAAGAATTCCTGCAATGTAAATTATATTCTGGCCGGGTAATTTGTACGAATTTTATGAGCTAAATAAAAAAAAAAAAAAAATTAAACTTCACCACAAGTATATGAGTAGATGCACTGCGGAAAGTGAAAGTCTGGTTCTGGCAAGGTACAGCGTAAATGAGAAATCGCGGGGTAATACTGTAATGTTATGGCAAATATCATAAACACACATAGGCATGGCTAGGTTTATTACAAAGTGATGAAAAGGGTACGCTTAATACTGTAGTCCACAAAACATGTAGCTATGCCTTTTTTATTTGGTCCCCCATCATACGAGTCCGTTTTCTCTCACATCAGGATGCCTGAGTCCTCCGTTTTCTCTCTTAATCTTAGAGTGCACCAGAGACTTCGTTATTCTTAGTAATGCCACAGAATTTGAAATTGCAAACCCAATTGCAACTGGGGTTGCAATTGTTGAGGCAACTAGATATGTCTGATTACAGCAAATGTGTTATTGTCAATTTGTAGGTGAAAGATTTTATCCTCAATAGATGTAGGTTAACATTACACCTGGAGGCAAATGCTTAAAAAAAGCCTAAGGAAGGAAGCATATTCCTTTAACACATAATATCTGACCAGTATGGGGAGGATCATCGTGTCTCCGTCAGGGGGTTGTGGAGTGGTGGTCCAGCAGGCGTCACGGATATGGGGGGGGGGGCACGGACGTATATGTGATCGGACGTTGTTCGGTCGGACGTTAACCGGCGCCTGACTGTACTATTATAATTATTTATTGAAACAGGAGTGGATTATCCAACCCCTGGCAGCTACTGCAACCAGCCGTCCAGCACTTATAGAACACTAAAACATATTTTAATTCTTTATTGTTTTTAAGAAGTGTTTCTAATATTTTTTTATATAAATGTTTTTAATAAATTATTTAAATCATTTTTTTTTAATGTTGGTGAAATTACCGGGAGTGAAATTGACTGGGAGTTAAATTACCGGAAGTCAGATTACTGGGGGTCAAATAACCGTTGTAAAATTACCGGGAGTCAAATTATGTAGAACCCTGTGAATGTATTTGTATGTATATTATGTATGCTGGATTATATATCATGTATGTATATTATGTATGTGCTCCATTTATGCATTATTTATTCAGCCTAGCTAGCAGCGTGTGGCAATGTTATTACCATATCCCACACGCTTAATTAATGTGCCTGGCGACGTATGGAAGCTGCTAATGTATCACTTGCCATACGTCGCCTATGGCAGTTGACCGGGAGCCTAGTCAAGAGAGAGTGCTGCTCTCCTTTGTGTACATACTCTTATCCAGTAAACCGAACCTACAAAACTATACAGGTGTTTGTGTTCTCTCCTGTATATAGAACTTATTATTCAGAACCAAACATGGCGCAGTGATCCGATCTTACTGGATAATTACGAGTGATAGTGCAAACTTTGTGGAAAGCCGGCTATGGCCTCTATGGACTCTCGCTTGGGTCAACTCCCGCGCCATCTCTCCTCGAAGAATTTCAGCAACTTTGAGCAGTGTCAGTGACAGTGATTTTCTGTGAAGTGTTTAGTGCATTGTGTGTTCGTGCCATTCATGTGTGACCTTGTTCTAAAGGATTCCCAAGGTATACGGCACGTTCTGGGCATTTGTAAGGAGTAAAGTTCAGTGCACCCGTCTCTGACCGCGTCCTGAGGGTAACTAGACTGACTGGGAGTCGCCGCGCCTCTCCCTCCACCCCCCCTCACAGCGCTGCCTCCACCCCCCCTCACAGCTGGGGCGAGACGCTTTGCCGGCCCGGGACACACTCACACACATACATGTACTAACACTCGCTGACCGCGCGGCTTCCTTATATATATTTTATATATATAACCTACTTATCTGTGTATTTAATTAATATTTTGTCTGAAATCTTGTTGATACGACGGGCTGACCGGTCAACACTGATTTAAGACATAGTACACAGAGGAAGTAGTTATGTCTCACGCCTTACGTAGTCGTGGACCCAGAGCCTGGATGAGCCAGGCGGGTGATAGCCCCGCAGAGATGGATGACCAGGCCGGCCACGACGCTCCAGCCCCCACATCGCGCAGTCCCTCACCTCAATATTCAGCGTTGTCTCCAGAGATAATTGCTTTACTGAAGTTTATGAGAGATGAGAAACGCGAGGATGAAGCTCACAGACGTTTGGCGGATGAGCACAGAAGGCAAGCAGAGGCAGAACGAGACCACCAACGGAGATTGGAAGACAGTGAACGGTTTGAAGCCTTGATATCTCGCCTCACTGTTAACCAAGCCCCTGGCTCTAACACTGCCTCGGTACTGACTGGTTCAGATACCTCATCCATGCTTCCTTCACGCCCCCCAGCCCCACCTAAAGCAGCAGCTCAAACGCCGCCCATCTTGAAGCCTGATGAGACTTTCCAGACTTTTCGTGAATGGCGGCGACGGTGGACTGATTACTCTACAATGGTGGATCTCCAGAGTTTGTCACAGCCTAAACAACTCATCCAACTGCGCATGTGCCTGTCCTTGGAAATTCAGCGTGTCTTGGAACATACGTTGCAGGTACCCCCAACCTCTTCGCTGTCTGTAGAGGAGGTACTGGACGTTCTACAACGGCACATCAAAGGACAGCAGAATGAAGCTCTGCGCAGGAGGGAATTGTTTAGCTGCAGACAGTTGGAGGGTGAGTCTTTTGATGCCTTTTACGTGCGTCTTAAGAGAGCCTCGGAAGAGGTAGATATATGTCCAGGCCACCACCAGCAGTGCGAGGAGACCCAGTTGAGGCAGGTGATCCTGATGGGTGTTAAGGACGAGGAACTTGTCCAACGCCTCACCTCCCTCGACTCTTCCTCTTCTCTTAAGGATGTGTTGACGATATGTCGCTCCTATGAGGCTGCCAGGTGTGCCACCTCTGCCATCCGTGCTCCCCTACAGCTGTACGCGCTGTGTCCCGGTACAAGAAGGACAAGAAGTCTGTTCCTACGCCTTCGCCCACCACGTCCACGCCCGGTTTATTTTGCAACAACTGTGGTAAGCAGCACGGAACACAGGTGTGTCCAGCTGCTCAGTCTACCTGCAACAGTTGTGACCGTAAGGGCCACTGGTCACTCACAGTACGGTGCCCAGCCAAACGCGTCCAGTGCAATGTGTGTGGTCGTCTGGGCCACTATGACAAGTGTTGCCCTTCCAACATACCCAAGGGACCGCGTCGGCGGAAGCTTCAGCCCCCCTCCACCAGAGAGGGCCGCCCACAGTCTTCCAATCAGAGGTACGACGACTCCTGACAACGCTCGAGCCACATTAGGAATGTGTGCTCCCCCCAGCGTCCCAGGACCAAAGTCCCCCAGTACATCAGTGTCATTGTGACCTACCGCAGTGCTTCATCCCGTCTTCAGATGTTGCCCGACACCGGCGCTGATGCTACAGTCATCGGTCCCCAGCATTTGCAATGCTTGGGGCTCTCTCCAAGTGATCTAGGACCGCCCCCCAAGGATCTCCGCTTTATGGCAGATGGTTCACAGATGACCCCGGCCCTAGGTTCACTCCAAGCACAAGTCACCTTTGGCAACAGGTCGTGTCAAGCCTGGATTGATGTGCATAACGGTGTCCAGACTCCTTTGCTGTCCTACAGACATTGTCAGGAGTTGGCCATCATCTCCCAGGACTTCCCCAAACCTATTCTTGAGGTAAAACACGCCAACAGGGTGCAAAAAGGGAGCAGCAACGACCCTGCTGCCGCCCTACCCCTGCCTCTTGCCAGTGACACCTCTCCTTCGGATGCTCGGAAGTACTTCCTGAAGGAATTCAGCGACGTTCTGGTGACCAAGTCCGCTCTGGAATCCAAGCCTCTCAAGAAGATGGCAGGCCCCCCCATGAGGATCCACCTGAGGGACGACGCGAAGCCATTCGCTATTTACACCCCTCGACTGGTTCCCCTGGCCTTCCGCGAGGCGGTCAAAAACGAGCTGGACTCCATGGTCGCCCAAGAAATTATTGTACCAACCGGCGATGACCCGTCTCCATGGTGTCACCCGATGGTTGTCGTCGCAAAACCTAAAGGTGGTGTTCGGATCACCACTGACCTTTCCAAGCTCAACAACCAGGTGTCTCGTCCTGCGCACCCTTCTCCCACGCCCTTTGCAGCCATACGCAGCGTGAACCCGAAGGCGCGCTTCTTCACGACGATGGACGCCCTGTGTGGATACTGGCAGATAGAGCTTGCCGAAGAAGACCGACCACTCACAACGTTCATCACCCCGCATGGACGTTACAGTTATTGCCGTGGCCCCATGGGATTCGCCGCTACAGGAGACGCTTTCTGTCTTCGAGGTGATATGGCTCTACAAGGTCTGGCAAACTGCGTGAAAGTGGTCGACGACATACTCGTGTACGACGAGGATTATATGGATCACCTCTGCCGTATCTACGAGGTACTCAACAGGTGCCGGAAGCACGGCATTACCCTAAATGCCGACAAGTTTGTTCTGGCCAGCTCTTCAGTTGACTTTTGTGGGTACACCCTCTCAGGGAATGGTATCGCAGCTGACCCGGAAAAGGTCCGCGCCATTACGGATTTTCCCACCCCTGCTAACCTGACCGACTTGAGGTCCTTCATCGGTCTCGTCAACCAGTTAGCAGAGTTTTCGTCGGACATCTCCGCAGCTGCTCAACCACTTCGCCCCCTGATGAGCCCCAAGAGGACATTCCTGTGGACCCCCGACCACGACAAGGCCTTCCAGCAAGTGAAACAGGCCCTGTCTCGTCCACCTGTCCTCGCCACGTTTGACCCAGCCTTGCCGACAGTTCTGCAGACGGATGCCTCACGCTTGTATGGCGTGGGATACGCCCTACTGCAGGATCATGGTGGAGGGCAGTTCCGGCTCGTCCAGTGTGGCTCGCGTTTCCTCTCTGACACTGAGACGCGCTACGCCACTATTGAGTTGGAGCTGTTGGCTGCGGTTTGGGCGATGTCCAAGTGCAGGTTTTACCTCATAGGCCTGCAATACTTTCACCTAGTGACCGACCATCGCCCGCTTGTCCCGATCCTCAACCACTACACGCTAGACGCTGTTGAGAACCCTCGCCTCCAGCGTCTGAAAGAGAAGCTCTCGGCGTACATCTTCACTGCAGTGTGGCGTGCTGGTAAGGAGCTCTGCATCCCTGATGCCTTATCCCGCTCTCCTGTCAGCCGCCCTACTCCAGAAGACCATGTACTCGACGCCGACCTCGCTCTTTCCGTCAGGACTGTGGTCACTCTCCATGCCGTCCAATCCCTTCGTTCGGACCTGTCACCAGATGACGACAAGGCAATGGAGGACCTTCGAACAGCGGCCCGAGATGACCCTTCCTATGTCCGACTCGTCGAGTGTGTGAGGAATGGATTTCCTAGCAACCGCTACGATCTTCACAACACCCTGCTCCCGTATTGGAAACTCCGCGATGAACTCTACTGCGACGGAGACCTTGTTCTGTACGGAGCACGTGTAGTTGTCCCTGCTGCATCACGTCCCCACGCCTTGGCCCGCCTTCACGACAGTCACCGTGGAGCTGAGGCCACCAAACGACGTGCACGACAGACTGTGTTCTGGCCCGGCATCAACTCCGACATCTCCAATGTTGTCCGTGCGTGTGAGCCCTGCCAAGTATTACAACCCAGCCAGCAGCAGGAACCCTTCATGAGTGACGACAACCCCACCCGCCCCTTTGAGTCTGTGTCGGCCGACTTTTTCTGTGTGTCAGGAAAGTCCTTCCTCGTTATCGTCGACCGTCTCTCTGGTTGGCCGGTTGTCATCAAGTGCGGTAATGACACGACGTCTGCCGCCACCATCAGCAAGTTCCGCCACTACTTCCGTGACGTGGGCGTTCCTGTACGCCTGCGAACCGACGGAGGGCCTCAGTTCACAAGCCGGGACTTTGCTGCGTTCCTTGACCGATGGGGAGTCCGGCATGTGTTGTCATCGCCCCATTACCCGCAGTCCAACGGCCACGCTGAGGCTGCTGTCAAATCCCTGAAGCACCTCATCCTTAAGGTGGCCCCTTCTGGGAACATTGACTGCGAGGCCTTCGACAGGGGTCTTCTTGAACTCCGCAACACACCTAACTACACCGGACGCTCCCCTGCCCAGGTTTTGTATGGACGCCCCCTTCGTTCTTGTGTCCCTGCTCACCCTCAATCCTTCTCCAAGGAGTGGCAGGCCAAGACAGAGGATTGCGATCGCCGAGCCGCCGAACGTGTTCAGGACGTCGCCGCCCGCTACAATGACCACGCCCGTTCTCTCCCCAGGTTGAGTGTCGGCACCCAAGTCCGTGTTCAGGACCCGACCTCCCTACGTTGGGACAAAGTAGGCGTAGTCATGGGTCTCGGCAGGTCACGGGACTACCAGGTGCGGTTACCCAGTGGTCGTGTGTGGTGGAGGAACCGCCGTTTTCTCCGACCCGTAACAATGCCTTCTGCTGGCCCCGCCACCAGTGTTGAGTCCCATACCCTTCCCAGTGATGAAGTCCCTCGACGCTCAGAACGGATCCAAAAGAAAAGGTCCGCTCAAGACTTTGCTATGAGCGTATAGGGGGGAGGGAGGTGTATGTATATTATGTATGCTGGATTATATATCATGTATGTATATTATGTATGTGCTCCATTTATGTATTATTTATTCAGCCTAGCTAGCAGCGTGTGGCAATGTTATTACCATATCCCACACGCTTAATTAATGTGCCTGGCGACGTATGGAAGCTGCTAATGTATCACTTGCCATACGTCGCCTATGGCAGTTGACCGGGAGCCTAGTCAAGAGAGAGTGCTGCTCTCCTTTGTGTACATACTCTTATCCAGTAAACCGAACCTACAAAACTATACAGGTGTTTGTGTTCTCTCCTGTATATAGAACTTATTATTCAGAACCTAACAGTATTCTCAGGATTTTCTAATAACAGAACATTCTCCGATACTTCACAACGAAACCTACTGCTTGTTATCACAGAACATTACCTTCACAAGTGGGTGGAAAGAAGAAACCATGAGGAGGACAATATGTCTGGGCCACAGACAAGGCATCAGGCACATGTTTATTATGCTGCAGTTGGACAGAAGGAACGTGTTAACTCTCCACCACCATTCAATGCTTCTGTTGGTTGGTTGGCTGCTTTTAATTAGTGTTATGAAGTCAAGTTTGCCCACTACCATGGGGACAGTGCAGTGGCTGATGTCATAACTGCAGAAAAATATCTACCCCTGTCTTTCAAGCTCTTGTGAAAGAGGGTGGTTATTGCCGAGACCAGATCTTCAATTGTGACGAAACTGGCATTTTCTGGAAGTGCTCACAGAAGACCACTTTCAATGTCAAGGATGAAAAACAGGCAAGGGGTGTAAAGACTTCAAAGGTCAGGATTACAGTTTATTCACAGCTAATGCAAGTGGAGATTTCTTGATGAAACTCCTGGTTGTTGACCGTGCTGCCCATTCTAGAGTCTACCTTTATGCCAATATGTTGCAGCTCAATGTTATATTGGACATTTAATAAGAAAGCTTGGGTTACAAAGTCTTTATGCACCGATTGGTTTGACAAGCACTTTGTTCCTGACTCCCAACAGTACTGCCGGAGGAAGAACATTGACTTCAAAGTGATCCTGGTGATGGATAATGCTCCTGGACACTCTAAATTTTTAATTGGACGCCACCCTAATGTACAAGTTATCTTCCTTCCTCCTAACACCACATCGCTTCTGCAGCCATTTGACCACGAATTCATCAGTAATGTTAAACTGTTCTACTATCAGTCACTCCATAGAGACTTTCGTCAGCAGACAGACTCATTAGTTGAGTTACAACAAATTGAGGTAGAACTCTCTGACAGTGACCAGGCTCTACCAGCTAACCAGGAAGAGGAGCATGAGATGGTAGATGACCTGACTCCCAGCATCACACTACCCCACAACCATGAAGTGTTATCAGTTTGTGAATTTTTAAAGAAATTTGATATTAACAATGCAGTGGACAGAATTGTTCAGACATGACATAAGACTAATGTTGCAACAATGCTACACGTGTGGGAAATATAAAATCCCACAGAAGTATTACCTATCGTCACTAAAATAACACGGATCCTTAAGGTTCGAACATAGTGAAATGAACTGAATCCATTGAACCAATTATGACAGAGGTGGTGATACTTATATATACAGCTCCTCCCCGAATTACAACCTACGACCACCCACACTTATGACCTGCCTCAGTCCGTAACGACCATCTGCACATACGACAGCCGCAGTCGATACCAAAATTTTTTTCAAATGAAGTGCGCATTTTCTATACCGAAATGTTTCCGTCCCGTACGAAAGCATAGCGTGGCTTGGGTCACCGCGTGGGTGCAGCACCCACGGCGTAGAGCGCTTAGTTGGTGTATGGCTGTCGTTGTATCCGCAACTGATCGCGCTGTGTACTGACATTATTTTCATATTTAATTGACTTAAGAATGACTGGAAGGCATACAAGTGAGAGTGTTGGTAGTGCTCAGACGAAAAGGAGACAGTAAATTACTTTTGAGACGAAAATGAAGATAATAATACAGTATGAAAATGGAAAAACTGTAGCAACAATTTCATGCGACCTAGGCTTCTCGCACTCGACCATATATACTATCTTGAAGGAGAAGGAACGTATTCGTGAGGTAGTGAAAGGATCAGCACCTATAAAAGGAACTACTGTATAATAACAAAGAAAAGACTTGGTCCCATTCACGACATGAAAAAATTACTTGTGATAAGGATGGAAGACCAGATACAAAAGTGTATACCCTTAAGCCTTCTAACCCTACAGGTTAAGGCAAGTAGCCTTTTCCAAAGCCTGAAGGAGCAGGCAGGAGATGAGTGTGAGCAAACCTTCACAGCAAGTCATGGGTGGTTAAATAGATTTAAGAACCGCTACAGTTTACATAATGTTAAGGTGAGTGGAGAGGCAGCTAGTGCTGATGTTGGTGCCGCCGAAGTTTTTAAGGAGGAGCTAGATCGTGTCATCGTGGAAGGAAATTATTTGCCTGAGCAAATATTCAATGTAGATGAAACTGGATTATTATGGAAGCACATGCCTGAAGGGACATCCACAAAGAGGCGAAAACAATGCCAGGATTCAAGGCATTCAAGGACCGAATTACATTTCTGTTGGGGGGGAATGTAGCTGGTTTCAAGATAAAGCCCTTCATGATCTATCATTCAGAGAACCCTAGGGTTTTTAAACATGTCAGCAAGCACACACTGCCAGTGTTTTATCACAGTAACAAGAAAGCCTGAATGACCACTGTACTGTTTGAGGATTGGTTCACAAATTGTTTCATTCCTCGAGCCAAGGAGTATTGTCTGCAACAAGGGATTGCATTCAAGATTTTGTTAATTTAGGATACTGCTCCGGGACACCCACCATACCTGGACGACCTGCACCCTGATGTTATAGGTAGTCTACATTCCACCTAACACTACCTCTATCATCCAAGCCATGGATCAAGGTGCTATTGCAGCTTTTAAAGCTAATTATTTACGTACGACCTTTGCTCAGGCTGTTGCTGCTACTGAAGGTGAGCAAATGCTCTGACAGTTTTGGAAGGACTACAACATTTTGACATGTATACAGAACATTACTGCAGCATGGGATGAGGTTACAGGACAGTGCATGAATGGAATATGGAAGAAAGTACTGAAAAGATATGTGAACATTTTCAGAGGATTTAATGAAAATTAAGTAATTTCTGAGATTAGTAACAAGATGGAACAAGATAGTGGAATTGGGTAAACAGCTTGAGTTAGAAATTGATAATGAAGATGTTGAGCAGTTGGTTGAAAGTGTAGCAGAAGAGCTAAGTAACGGAGATCTTATTGAACTGGATGCACAGAAAATTGCATAGGAAGAAGAGAGACAGAATGTAGAAAAAGAACCTGCACCCCCAAAAAAATTTTCAGTGAAGCAAATGGCAGAGGCATTTGCTACAATTAATAAGGGAATGCAAATGTTTGATGGAATGGATCAAAATGTTGAGCGTTTTGCCAAAGTTGACAGAATGGTCCAAGATGCAAGTAACTTGCTTGCTACAGAGAAATTTATAATGAAAAGAAAAAGCAAACTGTGCAGTCTTAATTAGACATCTATTTTAAGAAGTCTCCCATTGCTGTCTCCTCACGCCCTATCACTGCTGCCTCTTCACTCCTTAAAGATGATCCAATACCTTCAACAAGCAAGTAAGTTAGCCTGTCTGAAGAAAGCGAACTTGATGACCCACCCAGTCCTGTCTCCTCCTCTGCTTCATCCAATTAATGTAGTCTCCATGTTTAATTAAAATATTATTGATGCCTCGTGTGCATTCAGCTGACTACATTAAAGGCAAGTGCACAGTAACACTTTATTAATTTTTCATTATTGATTACTTTTACTGTACAGTAGTACCCCGATTTACGCGGTCAATGAAACCCATGGGGTACCGCGGAAAGTGAAAACCACGTAAAGTGAACAACAGAACATATGGGATTAATTCCAATAGAGACTGGCCCGACCCCCAAACTCCACTTTTTCCGACAAAATATCTATGTTGTAGTAAAAATAACATCTTAATTTTATGATGGTATGCACACACAATTAATATTTAAGAGAAATACAGTCACCAGGTTAATGTCCATTAAAATAATGGACTCAACTCCCTCCCCCCCCCCCCTCTTCCCAGTTTACTGGCTCCTACCTCTCTGAGAAATGTTTGGGTGAAAACACTAGATTTTAACATTTAGTAATAAATAATACCTCAGACTAAAGTTAAGATAATATAATTGACATTTCTGGATTCCTTGCAGGTGAGGGAATATTTTGAATGTAAACTTCATATATTTTGCACAAAAGATAAAATATTTGCTTTGTGTAAACCAAATTTTTACATTAGATCTAAAATTTGTATGTCTAATGCAAAATCCATGATGTTTATATTCAAAATGATCATCATATTGTAAGAATTCTAGCAATGCAAATTATATTCTGGCCGAGTAATTTGTATGAATTTTATGAGCTAAAACAAATATCTTCAGTTAATAAAAAAAAAATATTCTTCACGACCCTACTTGTCAATCAAAGTACCCCACCTTGCCTCCCCCCCCCCTCCTCACACTCACGCCAGCTGGGTCAGTCAGTCCCAACCCTGCCCCCCACCACCCACCTTCACTCCCTACCAGAGAAATGTTTGGGAGAAAACAGTATCTTTACATTTTTAGTTATAAATAATAACTCAGACTAAAGTTAGGATAATATAATTGACATTTCTGGATTCCTTGCAGGTCAGGGAATATTTTGAATGTAAACTTCATATATTTTGCACAAAAGATAAAAAATTTGCTTTGTGTAAACCAAATTATTACATTAGATCTAAAATTTGTATGTCTAATGCAAAATCCATGATGTTTATATTCAAAATGATCATCATATTGTAAGAATTCCAGCAATGTAAATTATATTTTGGCCAGGTAATTTGTATGAATTTTATGAGCTAAATAAAAAATTATACTTCGCGTATATGAGTAGATGCACCGCGGTAAGTGAAAATCCGGTTCTGGCGACGTACCGCGTAAATGAGAAATCGCGGAAAGTGAAACCGCGTAAAGCTTTACAGCGGGGTAATACTGTACTGTATTTCAATTTAGAATTTCTATGTATTATTTTCGCCTTTTCGACTTACGACCAATTTCCCTTACGACCTGGTCGTTGGTCCGGAACCCTGTCGTAAGTCGAGGAGAAACTGTATGTATGTACCGTAAAACCTCACTAAGGCGGACTAATTGGGAGGAAGGGGTGTCTGGGATAAGAGGTTGTCCACCTTACAGCAAATTAAAAAAAAGACCGTCATTTAAAAAAACAAAACAAGTACAACACCAATGTATCCAATTTTTATGAATGAAATACATATTTTTTTAAATCAAAATTAATTAATAAAAGTAATATAGACAAAGAACTGTACACTTACCCCCAAACAAGGAAGGCAGATCCAGATGGACATGCCTCTGACTGCAAGAGGCTTGCAGTCACTCTGTGTCTGAGTGCTTTGGAATTCCGTATTCAGCTCATATTTGTGAGTAACCAGCACCGTTTTCTAGCTTTTTAATCACCTTTAACTTTTTGTTCACTGATAAGGTCTTTGGCTTAACACTCTCACCACCCTTACAGACACCAAACACTTCCTTAGGGGTCATGGTGATTGTCTAATTTTTCTACAATAATGCAAAAATATAAATGCTACATCAGCCTACAGCATAATCACATTACTGGCAATGTCAAATAAGTTTCAAAATAAAGTTCAACACTTCTAAAAGGCGATAAAACACAATCGACGGAGCGAAAGAGCAGAAGTGGTGATATAACGGGCGATGCTAATTTATGACTGAGTGTGTGATGCGTCTCCCTTCGTTTACCAGAGTGTGTGGCGTGGGTGGATCACGAGGTCTGTTCGCCTTGCTCACTTGAAATTTTGGCATATGGTCGACATGTCATTTTAAAACAATTTATGTCGTACTCTTTTTTTTTTTTTTTCAAATAATTTTGTCCGGCTTAAGAAGGGTCTGCCATACAGTGAAACACTTGTCATGATGGATGGTAAACCTATATCACACCAAGGTTATAAACAACACTAAGTGAAATACAGTAATAACTCACCAGCTCTTCCAACAATTTTCCTTTTGATATACCGGGTTCATTCCAGGCGTCCTCACTGGCACACACCAGGTGAGCCACAATGCCGGCAGCAAAATAACTAACATCAACATTTGGAGACCATAACAGAGTCCTGGGAAAAAACGAAACAAAAAACAATAAATTGAAGGACTTCTTTTATGGACTATTTATCCTAAACTACAATAAATGACAAAAAGATGGATGTGTATTCAATCCCCATTCAGCCTTCCTGAAAAAAAATATTTTATAACCTGAGTCTTCCATGTAAGTTCAACACAAAAATGCGTTCTTAGTAATAACTGATACCTCAGCCCATTAAGACAGGTATTATTAGCACTACTGTACCTGCTGCCTCTATATGTATTGCAGTACTAATAACTCTTGCCAAGTGTTAGGTACAAGTGGCACCTCAGCACTACTCAAATGTGCCTCTTGTACTGTAGGTCTCTGATACTCTTTAGATATTTGACAATACACACCATTTAGGTCATAAATCATCATCATGAGCATTTTATGGCCATTCCCCATACTATTTGCATGGGTTAGCCACACTTACCTGATGGAAACTGTTTGGTAAAACCAGAACTGGACCCCCGTCTCCTCACCAACACAAACACAAAAGCCCAGAAAACACAAGAGAGAGCAGGGGATAGCACAGCTCTGGTGACCCAGTTACCATGTAGAGGGTTGGATGCCCTGTCTAACACCAACAGCAGCAAGTCACAACTCCCTGAGGTAATCAAACACTATCCACTTAACTTTACTGCCTGCCTAGTTGTGCAAAATTGTTTGTGATGGGCAATAATTGCCAAAACATCAAAGGCAAGTGTTTGACGGTACAGCCACTTAACAAATACTCTCTCTCACTCTGAACATGAGAGAGGTCCTGCCAAGTGTACAAAATAGTCAACCTTATATAAAAATGATGCTTTTATAGCCGAGTCTCTCATCTGGCACTCAAATATATCCAAGTGAGTTTACACTTTGTAACACAGGTGAGTCTTCACTTTATAACACAGGAGAGTTTACACTTTATAACACAGGAGAGTTTACACTTTATAACACAGGAGAGTTTACACTTTATAACACAGGAGAGTTTACACTTTATAACACAGGAGAGTTTACACTTTATAACACAAGAGAGTTTACACTATATAACACAGGAGAGTTTACACTTTATAACACAGGAGAGTTTACACTTTATAACACAGGCCTCCCAGTAAACAAGAAACAGCAGACGGGAACCAATTAAAACCCCAACCTAACCTAACTGATCTTCCTGTGCCAACCTTAATCAAAGAGTCAGAAAGGTGAAGGTTACCACTCAAGACTGGTTGAAGGCCGAGTGTTTTCAGTACTGTCCACCCGACCACCAACATACAATAAGACTACAAAGAACAATATCACAGAATGACCCCTCACTCCCAGCTCACCTCAGCAACACTTACAGCGAGGAGAAGGAGGAGAGAATCAGTCACTGAATCCCAAGTTGTGCCATCAAATTGGATTTCAAGAACAATCCTTGATTCAGAGCCTGTTGTCTACCATGAACAACTTCTAGATGCCTCATGTCAGCTAGAAATGGTAGCAATGAGGCACAATCACCCCTGGACAAAGAAATTTATACCAAGAAAATTAGTAACTAGAGAGAAAAGACACCTAAATCTGCCACTGATGATGCTGTCCCATAAATGTACCAGATACTCAAGCCCCTCTGGGAGATGAACTCCAGAAACACACCATCTCCACAAGGCCATTGAAGGCCAAGGAATACAACCACACTGAGTCAGTTTAACATTACCAATGTTGGAAGCATTACTCATAGGCCCCAAGACTACACTTACACTGATACAGACAGGACACCTCTTATCACCTTATTCTCGACTAGAAGTCATGGAGAGATTTACTGATTATTCTACAGTATGTCAAAACTAAACCTTGGAAGAATACAATGTTTTACAAGGCTATATAAGGGCAGTGACAAAAAATCCTCAGAATGATTTCACATGAGAAATGTGTCAGTCTGGAGAGAAAAGAACAATGAGGTGATCCTAACTGTTCCACACCCCAGAAATACAAGTACTGCCCTGAGGAGCTGCTGAGACCCAACATCACTAACAAGTTCAGTCATGGACCAAATTCCCTGAAACAATATACTGTACTGTATAGAGGGAAGCCCCTGGGTTCTACATCCACCAGGTCCTACACAGGACATATGCCCTGGCAGTATCACCTCAGTAACCATTGTGTGTGTACAGTCAACATAAAATTATTCTGCACCCCTGGGTGCGATGGCTCCTGCAACGAACATTTGCGAGACTGACGCCATGTATTGGTAAGGTTGGTATCTCTGATTGTGTGATTCATTGTAACACTAATGTGCTGTTAATCCTTACATCATGTGTAGCAACCACAGAAAAATTAACAGGAATACATATTTAACCCATAGAACTAAAACCAGATAATGTCACAATATTATGTACTATACCGTAGTACTACGTTTAATCACCCACATATGGTAGGAATGGCAGGCACTCTAGAAACTGAGGTGCCGTATAGGAATTTCGCATAATATGAGATACAACGAAATCGTGTAAATACTCATAATTTTGACTACTATCAGAGAAAGTGGTGAGAAGTGGTATAATACAAAACCTCAACCAGAAATAATGAAACATTTGTAACATAGGATAGTTATACAATACTGTACAGTTGGTCCTCGTATTATGCGGTTAATGTAACCTGGAGGGTACCGCGGAAAGTGAGAAACGCGTAAAGTGAATAACATAACATATGGGATTAATTGAAATGGAGTCCGGGCCGATCCCCAAACTCCACTTTTTGACGACACACAATTATGTTGTAGTAAAAATATTATCATAACTTTATGATGGCATGCACACACAATTAATAATTAAGAGAAATATCAATAATATTAGGTTTTTTAACACTTACATTAGTAGAAAAGATGGCTGGGCACACGGGGATGGGGGGTTGGTTCCGAGGCAGAGGGCAGATTATTGGCCCTCACCTGTATCACTTGTATCAATTGTATCACTATCCACCACAGAGGCTTGCAGGGCCTCTTTGTCAAACCCCCTAAAGTTCATATAAGTCCATATCCTCACTATAATTATCACTATCACTGACTTGGGCCGGCTGTAGTGGGTGGCGGGTGAAGAACTCGGTAATGTTTTGATGACTGGGCGACCTTGTGTGCACCATTTTCGCGCCTCTTACACAACATGGCGGAAGGTTTGGATCCAAAAATGGCGCGGCTTGCCAGCCGCTCTCCGCGTAATGGGGTTCACGACCGCGGAATGTGAAAATGTTAGGTTCTGGCAAGGCACCGCGTTAACGGTGAAACGCGGATTGTGGGACAGCGTAATAGGAAGACCAACTGTACTGTATTACGCATAGGTAACTGAGCTGCCGGAAAGATGTGAGTTAAGAAACGAGCTATATCTCTATAATATATCACAATACTGTCTATGATAAGAATTGGGGGTTGACTGGGGGTAACAGGTAGTAAAATTCACAATGCAAAAACATTGTTAGTGTTATTTAAAACACTGTAGCAAAAAATTTCAACAGAGGAAGAGTGCTCGTTTAAAAGAATGTAATGAATCTGTTAGAAAAGGAGCAGTTTCGATTTGCAAAGGGAAGACCATCAGAGCAAACAGCAGGAGTTGTAATGGGCCATACTCCAGTCATAGCTATGTTAGTCATTATGAAGACCTCAGAGAGAACACGAGCAACAATCAGAGCACTTCATGGAGAAGGCCTGAGCAATGGTGCGATTGCTAGGTGGCTCGGTGTTTCCAATCACACTGTAGCCTTATGGATGAAGCACCACGACAATACAGGACAGATCCTGCATCAACTTGGAGCCAGGCGGCCTCACTGCACAACGACTGAGCAGTATAGAGCAATAGCAGCTATCATCCAAGACAGACCATTTATCACTGCCCCAGCATCCGACAAGACCTCCATGCCCAAATACCCACAAAGAAGCCACACCCGACTGAGGTAGACATGGAAACGCGGCTGGAGTATGTGTTAGAGTATGCAAAAAAGCCAGCTTGTTTCTGGGAAGACGTTGTGTATTGCGACGAGAAGACGTTCAGCACGGATGAGATGACTACAATAGCGCATTTCTTCTCAGCTGAGAAAAGATGCCCCGCCCCCTCCTCAAGAGTTACAGCTGATTGGCTGTTGTAAATCTGTCCGATTTAGTCCTGAGTAATGATTTATTTCTAAATGAGTTTATTAACAATTGTTGGGAAAACCATTTCTGATGAGAAATATATTAAACTAAATTATATAAAGATACATACCTTCACTATTTCAAACAGGAGCAAGTAGGAAGTTTATCAGAAGTATTATACATGAATTAACTGTTAAACTCAGGTAGCAAATTCACGCTTTTAGAGGAGGCATTTAATATATACTTCTTTTTACCTACAATAAGACATACAAGGACAAATTACATATCAGTTATGGTACATTACGCAAAAACAACATTTTAAAAGATCAGAATCACATTGAAATATTACACGGCCGTTAGCGAAGGCGGGAAAAATATGAAGTAGTTCGCAGTTTTATATATATATATATATATATATGCAAGTAAATCACTGTAGGTGCGCGTGATCTAGGTATATGCTGATAACCACCAGGAAAGAAGAAAACACGAAGTTCCCAAGCGCTTTCGTGTAATTCACATCTTCAGGGGTGAGTACAGACTAGATAGAGTAATGCAGAACAAGATGAATATATACAGAGGAGGGGGAGCTCCTCTGTATATATTCATCTTGTTCTGCATTACTCTATCTAGTCTGTACTCACCCCTGAAGATGTGAATTACACGAAAGCGCTTGGGAACTTCGTGTTTTCTTCTTTCCTGGTGGTTATCAGCATATATATATATATATATATATATATATATATATTTCATGTAAATCCACAATGAAAACGTGGATAAGATAAATCTTGATAAAATCACACGGGAAAATGGAAACAACGGAGTACTCCGTTGTTTCCATTTTCCCATGTAATTTTATCAAGATATATATATATATATATATATATATATATATATATATATATATATATATATATATATATATATATATATATATATATATATATATATATATATATATGTAATACAGTGGGGTATGCTATAACGAACGGATCCTACTACGAATATTCCTATAACGAACGGTTTTACCTATAAAATTGAGAATGCTATAACGAACGCAACTCCTACAACGAACGCGGATGAATACGAGACTATTTCGCCTGGCGCATGAATATTGTTGTACCGCGACCCACAACAAGAGTGTCAGGCGCCATCTTTGTCTCATTGTGTAGCCAGTGCACCACTGTTATTGTTGAAATTTCGTCTTTTGATGTGGAAATTCGCGTTATTTGTATAACTATTTTGTTATACAAGTATACAATTGTAACAATGAGTCGTCCAAAGCGAGTGAGAAAGCTAATAACCCTTGAAACTAAGAAAGAAATTATAAAGAAACGTGGGAATGGAAGAAGCATTGCGAAACTTAGCGATGAATATGGGATGGCTAAATCGACTTTTATGTACGATTTTGAAGAATAAAGAGGAGTTAAAAACTGTGCAAGTGGCTAAGGGAATCTTTAGACTTAGCAAAGCAAAGTGTAATGTGATTGAAGAGATGGAAAATTTACTCTTAGTGTGGATAAAGGAGAAAGAAATGGCAGGTGGTAACATTAGTGAAGCTATAATTTGTGAGAAGGCCAGACAATTGTTTGAGGACCTTAAAGCCAAGACTCCCAGTGGAAGTGATAGTGATGTGCCAGTGTTTAGGGGTACCTGCATGCTGAATAACACTAAGGTAAGATAAAGTACTGTATTTTTTACATTTTCCACAGAATTTTTTCAGTGTTAAGTGGTTGTATTTGGGGGCCTGGAACGGATTAATCCTATGACGAACGAATGCTATAACGAACGAGGTTCTGGAACCAATTATGTTCGTTATAGCATACCCCACTGTATTCAGAAATTTCAGAGTAATTTCGAATGCCCCGCCATTGGCAAAACTGAGCGTTCAAGGTCACGGGAGGGGAGAGAGCGCTTCCTGCTCATAGCGAGAGATGGTGGAACTAGGCCTACATGATATTAAATGTAATTTACCGAATTAATAATGATGCGATTCATGAAGTAAGGGACTATTATTGAATTTGAAATTATTATAGATCGTTTAGCAGTCTGAATAATGTTATGGGTGTCCCAAGGAGTTATTAGTTAGGCGGAAAATATGTCAAGTAGACCTAAGCTAACGCCTTGAGAGGACGCGGCCTCTCTCTCAGTCGCGGGGAGCATTCACAGAGACAAGATGTCCCTGCGCGTCTGTCACAGAAATAGTCACGTGGCCTAGTCACCTGTGCTGCGCGATGGCAGTATAACAAGGTTTCCGTCAGAACCCACTTGACTGGAGTTGACCGGAGTTTGACTGCGAGAGATTGACTGCCGTTTGAGACTGCCGTTGATGATTGAGGGTGGCGATTGTCGCCATTGGACCGATCAGAGTAGGCCTGTCACTGTTTAGCGGGGTACCAAAGGATCTCTCGAGGGAATCTAGCCGTCTGGGTGCCCAGCTGACGTCGGCTCACAACACCACATGTCCCGAGCCGCTTAGTGAAACCCTCTTGCTAACGGGAAGCTAAAGCTTCTCTCAACTGCACAAGGTCTGATTGGCTCACTCCCTTCCTGCCCATGGACGCACTGGGGGTACACTGAGGCTATCTGAGTGAATTAATGGTCACACACTGAGACCATGAATCTAGGACTCTAGGAGCTACCTAGAGGAACATTTTATTTCCCTTATTACGGGTGTAGTTAATACCATTCTCAGTTACTGATATTATCTTGACGTGTGTAGTTTAATATTTCTTAAATAATTTTGATAGTAGTGTTTTTTGAATGTTTGTGTCATCAAGTGGAACCAGAGTGATACTGTGATTTGATTCTTTTAGTGCATCTAAATTTTCTCCATAATTCTGATATCAGGTATAACTTTTGTTCCCCAGAGTAGTGGTTAGGTTAGGTTAGGAAGTGTGCATCTGTTGGGGTGCTATAATTTTGTTGAGTGCCCTTAAGGCCTATTCATTGTAGAGTATTTAATTTCTTAAATTTTATTACCATGTCCTCAGTGACTGATATTATTTTGCTGAAAGCCCTTAAGGCCTATTCATTGTAGAGTATTTAATTTCTTATTTATTACCATTTCCTCAGTGACTGATATTATTTTGTGAGAGCCCTTAAGGCCTGTTCATTGTGCAAGCAACATTTCTTAATCCAGTATTACCCCGCCTAACGCGGTTTCACTTAACGCGTTTTATCATATACGCGGTGCCTCGCCAGAGCTGAACTTTCACTTAACACGGATTTTTTCCACATATACACGGTGAGTGTCCGGCTCGAGACGCTATTTTTAGATTTGCGCCACCCGCCACCCTGCCTGACTGCCTGTTTTAGCTCATAAAATTCATACAAATGACCCGGCCAGAATATAATTTACATTGCTGGAATTCTTATAATTTGGTGATCATTTTGAATATAAACATCATATATTTTGCATTAGACATACAAATTTTAGATAACATTTTTTCTCTGGGTAACTATGTTATCTTTTGTGCAAAATATATGACATTTATATTCAAAATATTCCTGGTCTTACAAGGAATCCAGCAATGTCAATTGTATTATCCTAACTTTAGTTTGAGGTATTATTTATTAAAATTTAGTGGTTTTCCCCCAAAAATTTCTCAGAGAGGGAAGAGCCGGCAGTGTAGTGTGAGAAGAGGGGGAGGGAGTTGAGTCCATTATTTGAATGGACATTAACTTGGCGACTGTATTTCTCTATTTCTCTTAAGTATTAATTGTGTGCATGTACCATCATAAAATTAAGATGTTATTTTTACTACAACATAGTTGTGTGTCGTCAAAAAGTGGAGTTTGGGGGTCGGGCCGGTTTCTATTTCACTTAATCCCCTATGTTCTGTTGTTCACTTAACGCGGATTTCACTTAACACGGGACCCTCTGGGTTTTATTGACTGCGTTAAGTGGGGTACAACTATACTCCAAATTTATTGTTGCCTGAGTTTCTAATAATTTCTATATCATGTATAACTATTATTCCCCAGAGTAGTGTTTTAAGTTTAAGTTAAGAGGTGCGCATATTGGTGTACCATTATTTGATTGTGTTTGTAGTGTTGGAGGGAATATAAGTGTCTAAATTTAACAGTGTGTCTCATTCATCCCAGTCACAGACGCTATCCTTCCACGGGTCACGGACAATTTATTTTGTTTAGTAGATTTAAGTGTTCTTGAGCTGGTTCGGGATTTTTCTCAAAGGGGCGCTTCCACTGCCATTACCATCTACTAATTTTAAATAAACCCCAAGTCAAGTGAGAAATTAAAGTCCAGTGAATTCCGACCGGTTACATATACACCTAGACCCCGACTTACGACGGGGTTAGGGAACCAAATCCAGGTCGTAAGTCCGACATGGTCGTAAGTCCGACATAGACAAAAAAAAAAAAAATTTTTTTTTTTTTTTTTTTTTTTTTTTTTTTTTTTTTTTTTTAATTAATAATCTACAATGAAATACAGTACAGTAAAAGTAATGAATAATGATGAATGGATACAGTACAGTGAAAGTAATAAATAATAAGGAATGGATACAGTGTGACTGAGCACTTAACCTTTAATGTAGTCAGCTGAATGCACATGGGGCCCCCATAATTTTCTAATTATACATGGAGACTACATTAACTGGAAACGTTTCGGTATAGAAAATGCGTGTCATTTAATTTTTTTTTTTATTTATTTTTTTTTTTTTATCTATATCTGAGGCGGTCGTAAGTCCCGACAGTCGTAAGTCCACGTAGTCGTAAGTCGGGGTCTAGGTGTGTGTGTGTGTGTGTGTGTGTGTGTGTGTGTGTGTGTGTGTGTGTGCATCTAGTCTGTACTCACCCCTGAAGATGTGAATTACACGAAAGCGCTTGGGAACTTCGTGTTTTCTTCTTTCCTGGTGGTTATCAGCATATACCTAGATCACGCGCACCTACAGTGATTTACTTGCATATATATATATATATATATATATATATATATATATATATATATATATATATAAATATATATATATATATATATATATATATATATATATATATATATATATATATATGCTGATAACCACAAGGAAAGAAGAAAACACGAAGTTCCCAAGCGCTTTCGTGTAATTCACATCTTCAGGGGTGAGTACAGACTAAAGAGAGTAATACAAATCAAGTTGAATATATACAGAGGAGGGTGAGACCAGGTCCACAATGGTCAGGTAATTAGGTAATGACCCTACTAATCTTTAAATAGCACACAACGGTTGGTGGTCAGGTCAGATGGGCCAGTGACCCGCCCTCTCACTTGATCACAAATCTTCTTAATTACAAAATTGTCCAGCTTGTACATGCCGTTACTCAAATTCATGTTGAATGCTTCGGTACCCCTGAAGATGTGAATTACACGAAAGCGCTTGGGAGCTTCGTGTTTTCTTCTTTCCTTGTGGTTATCAGCATATATATATATATATATATATATATATATATATATATATATATATATATATATATATATATATATATATATACAGGTAGTCGTCGACTTATGACCTAGATTGGTTACGGCCGCCCGGTCGTAAGTTGATCTGGTCGTAAGTCGGCCTATGTTATAATTACCTTACGTATATTATACTGTAATGTGTAATGATAATATAATCATCTTTAAGTCATATTTTATCAACATTTTCTTTGTTCATTATTGTTACGGTCGTCAGGTTTAAGTAAATCACTGCATACTACAGTACAATTGGTTTATTATTTACACTGGGGCTGGGGCTGGGGCCAAAACTGTCGTACCGCCGGTCGTAAAGTCGAACAGACGTAAGTCGCATAGGTCGTAAGTCGACGACTACCTGTATATATATATATATATATATATATATATATATATATATATACAGTGACCCCTCGTTTAACAAACACATCGGTTAACGTAATTTCGATTAACGAACTGCCTTCCATAAGGATCTTCAATTCGGTTAACGAAAAAAAATTCGGTTAACGAAGTTCTTACGAACCGACCTCAACATGATTTTGCTTGCACTGACCGGGCAACCAGCTTTAGTATCAGTCAGCCAATACATTAATCGGTTCTAGGGCTTAAATTCCTTACTATTTTAGTAAATATCAAGAAGTTTATACTATTCAATAATTTTAAAAGTTTAATATTCAATTTTTTAGCCATTTTAACAATTATTGAACATAATTGAAGGTAAAGTAACTAGTTTAATGCTCGGCATCCAGCCTCTTAACACAGCAAACAGGAGTTAGTCTCCCTCTGTTTTCACTAGAGGTAACATCTTGCTTGAGACTCTCTTCAACTAAATGCTTTTTTCTGTGTTTCCAAGCAAATTATTGGTCATTTTGAAATATATTTCTCATATTGACAATATATAATGCAGTGCAGTGTTGATTTAAAGAAAATAATCTTGAATTACACCAAGAGAGCTAAAATTTTATGAGTGAAATGGCGCCATGGGGTGACTTCTCTTCCACCCCAATGCCTTCTCTTCTTCCTTCTCCTCCACCCCCATTCTAAATCCCATCTTCATCATCATCATCCAGAAGCCTTCTACATACACACCTCAAAGTAAGTGAACTTTTCTACCATTTTTGTTGAATTTAGGAAATTTTCGGTGAGCTGGAACCAATTACCCAAAAACCCATTGAAACAATGGTTTCGGTTAACGAACGACCTTCTGGAACGGATTGAGTTCGTTAACGGAGGGGTCACTGTATATATACAGTCATGCGCCGGTTAACGTCCGACCGAACAACGTCCGATCGCATATACGTCCGTGGCCCCCGCCCCCCAAAAAAAAACACGTGACGACTGCTGGACCACCACTCCACGACCCCCTGACGGAGACACGATGATCCTCCCCATACTGGTCAGATATTATGTGTTAAAGGAATATGTTTCCTTACTTAGGCTTTTCTAAGCATTTGCCTACAGGTGAAATGTTAACCTACATCTATTGAGGATAAAATCTTTCACCAACAAATTGACAATAACACATTTGCTGTAATCAGACATATCTAGTTGCCTCAACAATTGCAAGTTGCAAATGGGGTTGCAATTTCAAATTCTGTGGCATTACTAAAAATAGTAAAGTTTCTGGTGCACTCTTAGATTAAGAGAGAAAACGGAGGACTCAGGCGTCCTGATGTGAGAGAAAACGGACTCGTATGATGGGGGACCAAATAAAAAAGCATAGCTACATGTTTTGTGAACTACAGTAATATGGTACAAGGGTACCAAGTGACAGCACTAGGATCCCGCTACCTTTATCAAGGAATAAACAATTAAAATTTAAATTGAAAAAAAAACATTCAAATAAATTACTATCTTACAAGAATCCCTCCAATGTAAGTTATATTCACCCAGGTCGATTGGGTGGAAAATTATGAGAAGAGCTTAGTCACTCTTAAGTAAAGATAAATAAACACACAGGCAGGTCTTCAGTGCCAACTGTCAAATTTTATCTCAAATAAATAAACAAACAAACGCCAGACATTCTGTCACCTCACCTCCCCCCCCCCCCTTCCCTCCCTCCTCGTGTTCAAGATAAAAGATTGGTGATTTCTTTATGTTTATTTTATATAATATCTCAGACTAAAGTTAGGATAATATAATTTGCATTGCTGAAATCCTTGCAAGACAGAGATTAATTTGAATATAAGCGTCATATATTTTGCTCAAGATTTAAAAAATGTACAGTTGGTCCTCCTATTACGTGGTCCCACAATCCGCGTTTCACCGTTAACGTGGTGCCTTGCCAGAACCTAACATTTTCACATTCCGCGGTCGTGAACCCCATTACGCGGAGAGCGGCTGGCAAGCCGCGCCATTTTTGGATCCAAACCTCCTGCCATCCGCCATGTTGTGTAAGAGGCGCGAAAATGGTGCGCACAAGGTCGCCCAGTCATCAAAACATTACCGAGTTCTTCACCCGCCACCCACTACAGCCGGCCCAAGTCAGTGATAGTGATAATTATAGTGAGGATATGGACTTATATGAACTTTGGGGGGTTTGACAAAGAGGCCCTGCAAGCCTCTGTGGTGGATAGTGATACAAGTGATACAGGTGAGGGCCAATAATCTGCCCTCTGCCTCGGAACCAACCGCCCATCCCCATGTGCCCAGCCATCTTTTCTACTAATGTAAGTGTTAAAAAACCTAATATTATTGATATTTCTCTTAATTATTAATTGTGTGTGCATGCCATCATAAAGTTAAGATAATATTTTTACTACAACATAGTTGTGTGTCGTCAAAAAGTGGAGTTTGGGGATCGGCCCGGACTCCATTTCAATTAATCCCATATGTTATGTTATTCACTTTACGCATTTCTCACTTTCCGCGGTACCCTCCGGGTTACATTAACCGCGTAATACGAGGACCAACTGTAGTACATTAGTGTACAATACTGTAGTACATTTTATAAAAAAAATTTCAACTGTATTTTTGGGTAGATTTACATAAATTTCTTAGTGCAAAGCTGGAGTGCATTGCAATGACTGGGATAATGCCGCCTCAATATTACCATGTAATTCAATTGATTGTAGGAACATCATAGAATCTAGTCTTATTAAACATACCAAAGCATTCAACATGAATTTGAGTAATGGCATGTACAAGCTGGACAATTTTGTAATTAAGAAGATTTGTGACCAGGTGAGAAGGCCGGGTCACCTGACCATCTGACCTGACCACCAACCGTTGAGTGCTATTTAAAGATAAGTAGGGTCATTACCTAATACCTGACCATTGTGGACCTGGTCTCACCCTCCTTTGTATATATACACCTTGATTTGTATTTCTCTCTCTAGTCTGTACTCACCCCTGAAGATGTGAATTACACGAAAGCGCTTGGGAACTTCGTGTTTTCTTCTTTCCTTGTGGTTACCAGCATATACCTAGATCACGCGCACCTACAGTGATTTACTTGCATATATATATATTTATATATATATATATATATATATATATATATATATATATATATATATATATATATATATATATATATATATATATATATATATATATTTCATTAGCCCAATAAAGCACGCGGACTTCTACATATAATCAACACCTCACCCCGCCAGCATTCGAACCCACGACCCTCGACTGTGACCGGGGAACGCTACCTCTTTTCTCTTTTTAATTTCTTGTTACTTTTATTTTTTCGCCCCCAGGTCCTGTTGTGGGTCGGTGACCTGCGCCCAGGCAGGCTATTCCCCGTAAAAAAAAAAAAAGAAGGAAATTAGGGGTTAAAAACGGAGTGTATACAAGTAAGAGGCGGGCATCCACACGTCATAAACCTGTGTTAATTAACCCTTAGGCCCCGAGTGACGTTCCAAAACGTCCGCCTATTTTCCCGACATTTTTTTATTATTATTATTATTTTTGGAAATGTTCATTTTTTTCCTCGATTTAACCCCGCGTCGGGGGGTAATGCCAGCAGCACCCTAACCTGGGGCTTAAGGGCTAAAGCAGCAATGAGCTTGTCTTGGTATTAATGTTCATCAAGAGCTTGTCTTGGAATTAATGTTCTTCAAGAGCTTGTCTTGGTATTTATGTTCTTCAAGAGCTTGTCTTGGAATTAATGTTCTTCAAGAGCTTGTCTTGGTATTATGTTCTTCAAGAGCTTGACTTGGTATTAATGTTCTTCAAGAGCTTGTCTCCAGTATTAACGTTCTTCAAGAGCTTGTCAAATGTATTAATTTTCTTCAAGAGCTTGTCATTTGAATCAATGTTCTTCAAGAGCTTGTCTTGGTACTAACGTTCTTCAAGAGCTTGTCATATGTATTATTGTTCTTCAAGAGCATGTCTTGGTATTAATGTTCTTCAAGAGCTTGTCTTGGTATTATGTTCTTCAAGAGCTTGACTTGGTATTAATGTTCTTCAAGAGCTTGTCTCCAGTATTAACGTTCTTCAAGAGCTTGTCAAATGTATTAATTTTCTTCAAGAGCTTGTCTTGGTATTAACATTCACGTTCTTCAAGAGATTGTCTTGGTATTAATGTTCTTCAAGAGCTTGTCTTGATATTAATGTTTTTCAGGAGATTGTCTTGGTATTAATGTTTTTCAAGAGCTTGTCATATGTATTAATGCTCTTCAAGAGCTTGTCTTGGTATTATTGTTCTTCAAGAGCTTGTTGCCAGTATTAATGTTATTCAAGAGCTTGTCATATGTATTAATGTTATTCAAGAGCTTGTCATATGTATTAATGTTCTTCAAGAGCTTGTCTTGGTATTATTGTTCTTCAAAACCTTGTCTCCAGTATAAACATTCTTCAAGAGCTTGTCACTGGAATTAACATTCTTATAGAGCTTTTCATTGGTATTAATGTTCTTCAAGAGCTTGTCTTGGTATTAATGTTCTTCAAGAGCTTGTCATATGTATTAATGTTCTTCAAGAGCTTGTCTTGGTATTAATGTTCTTCAAGAGCTTGTCTTGGTATTAATGTTCTTCAAGAGCTTGTCTTGGTATTAATGTTCTTCAAGAGCTTGTCTTGGTATTAATGTTCTTCAAGAGCTTGTCATGTGTATTAATGTTCTTCAAGAGCTTGTCTTGGTATTAATGTTCTTCAAGAGCCTGTCTTGGTATTAATGTTCTTCAAGAGCCTGTCATGGTATTAATGTTCTTCAAGAGCTTGTCAGGTGTATTAATGTTCTTCAAGAGCTTGTCTTGGTATTAATGCTCTTCAAGAGCTTGTCATTGGTATTAATGTTCTTCAAGAGCTTGTCTTGGTATTAATGTTCTTCAATAGCTTGTCATGTGTATTAATGTTCTTCAAGAGCTTGTCTTGGTATTAATGTTCTTCAAGAGCTTATCTCCAGTATTAACATTCTTCAAGAGTTTGTCATTGGTATTAACATTCTTCAAGAGCTTGTCTCCAGTATTAACATTCTTCAAGAGCTTGTATTTGTATTAATGTTCTTCAAGAGCTTGTCTTGGTATTAACAATCTTCAGGAGCTTGTTATATGTATTAATGTTCTTCAAGAGCTTGTCTTGGTATTAATGTTCTTCAAGAGCTTGTCATATGTATTAATGTTCTTCAAGAGCTTGTCTTGGTATTATTGTTCTTCAAAACCTTGTCATTGGTATTAATATTCTTCAAGAGCCCAAACCCTCTAATGCTTCCTCTGGGTGGTTACAGAGGTTTAAGAAGAGGAACAAGATCACCAATATCAACATTGGTGGTGAAGAAGCTAGTGCTGACCGTGTTGTGACTAGGGAATTTCCTCCGTTTTTACGTGAGATTATGGAGGAAGGACAGTACACCGCCGACCAGGTGTTTAACATGGACGAATTTGGTCTTTTTTGGAAAAAGCTACCTTCCAAGACCTTCGTTGTGAAGAATGCCAACAAGATTCGGGGCCGGAAGTTGCAGAAGGAGCGCATCACCGTCCTGTTTACCACCAATGCCTCCAGTACCTGTAAGCTCAAGTTATCGGTGATCCACACAGCACGCAAGCCGCACGCCTAAAAGAGCATGGACATGACCAAGCTAAATGTCCACTGGCTGACCGCACGTAAGGCGTGGATGTTCTCTAGACTGTCCCTCTCCTGGTTTGATGACTGTTTCGTTCCCGATGTGAAGAAATTCTGTGAGCAACAGAATGTGCCATTCAAGATTTTGTTGCTGCTTGACAACGCACCAGGACACTCGCTCCTAATGTTAGATCGTCACCCCAACGTAAAAGTGGTCTGTCTTTCTTCCTCCCAACACTACGTCTATAATACAGCCCATGGACCAAGAATTGATCTGTAATGTAAAAGCTGCATTCTCTGCTAAAAAATTCAACCTCCTGAACGACTACACCAACACCAAGGAAGAGTTGCGTAACCTGAGTGACACCAAAACCGATAGCAAGAGCGAAGACGACGAGGATCAACAGTTGGCAGAGCAAAAAATACTTTTGAAACAATTCTGGAGAACATTCAACATCAAGAAAGCTGTGGACTTCTTGGTGGAGGCATGGGTTCAGCTGTCTGTAGCAACTGTTCGTCACGCATGGAGACATGTGTTGCAAGGCATTCCGGGTGTTAGGCAGAATAAATCTGTGACTGGTGAGGTTCAGACTGTTGCAGTAGCAGTGGACCTTGCCAGAGAAGCTGAGCAGTGTTACAGCTGCAGGCTTCTCCGAGACCACCAATGACGAAATCCTGGAGGTGATAAGGGATCCTGATGTGACTACCGATGAGATGGTAGATGATGATGAGCGTCAGTGAAGAGGCAGGTGGTGCGTCATCCTAAGAAGAACGCCGCTTATCCCATAGTAATGTAAGGGGTGCCATCGAGTGTATTGAGAAAGTCAAGCTCCTCCTTTCTGACGACCCTGACACAAACAGGTATGAAATCTTCACTACCCAGCTGTTGCAGACTATGGAGCCCTACATCAAGGTTTATCACGACAACATAAACACCAGCCGTCAGCAAAGCATAACAGAGTTCTTCGCCAGCCCAAGCCAGTGATAGTGACAGAGGCAGAGACAGTGATGATGACTTTGAGGGATTTGTCAGGGAGGCACTAGTAAGTGTGGATGACACCAATGAAGACTCACCTGAGGGCCAGTAGCCTGCCCTCTGCCTCGGAACCGCCTCCATTCCCCTACGCCGACCCATCTCTTCTACTAACGTGAGTGTTAACCCCAACCTTGTTTTTTTCTAACCTAACCTTCAGTTTATTATTCTCTTATTGATTGTTCCCTTCTATATTATGTGTGTGTGTGAATACCATCATAAAGTTAAGATGTTATTTTTAGTAAAACGTACGTATTGTGTCGGGAAAAAGTGGAGTTTGGGGGTCGGCCCGGTCTCTATTTCAATTAATCCCATATGTTATGTTGTTCACTTTACGCAGGCCGCCGTGGGTTCAATTAACCGCGTAAAGTGAGGGTTCACTGTACTCCAGACAGGCAAGGGGGGACCTAATTAAGATGTATAAACATCTCAAAGGGCACTACAGTAAAGCCTCGAATAACGACGTTAATGTGTCCTCCAAAATTGCAGTGTAACGTGAATCATCATATCAAGAATCATTAATTACCATTAAAATAAAGCAATAATAATGAGATGCATTCCCAAGTGTGACCTTTTCATATCTTTTGTGTGGCTTTTTACCCTCTTTTTCCCCCAAAATAATACAAATAATGAAAATTGCAAACTATATTCATTAAATAATGTTTATGAATGCACCTTATACAATACAGTGGTCCCTCGGTTAACAAACACAATTCGTTCCAGAAGGTTGTTCGTTAACCGAAACCATTATTTCAATGGAATTTTGTGTAATTGGTTCCAGCTCACCGGAAATTACATACAAACTAAAAATAAATGCAGTAAAGTACACTTACTTTGAGGTGTGCTTGTAGAAGGCTCTTGGTTGATGAAGATGGTGATGGGAATTAGAATGGGGGTGGAGGAGAAGAGAAGGAAGTGGGGGTGGAAGAGAAATCACTCCATGCGTCATGCCATCATTTCACCAATAAAATTTTAAGTTCACTCGGTGTAATTCAAGATTATTATCTTTAAATCAACACTGCACTGCACTATATATTGTCAATATGTAAAATCAATTTCAGAATGACCAATAATTGTACTGTAAAAATGTAAAAATAGTTTATGTTCAAGAGAGTCTCTAGCAAGATGTTACCTCCACTGAACAGAGACACAAACTGACGCCTGCTAGGTGAGTCAAGTGGCTGTTTGGCGCGCTAAAAACTATTTTCCTGTACTTCAATTATGTTCAATAATTGTTAAAATGACTAAAAATTTTAATATAAAACTTTTAAAATTATTGAATAGTACAACCTTCTTGATATTTACTCAAATGGGAACGAATTTATGCCCTAGAACCGATTACTGTATTGGCGGACTAATATTCCAGCTGGTGAGCAAGTGAAAACATGTTGAGAAGAATTCATAAGGAATTCATTAACCGAATATTTTTTGTTAACCGAATTGAATATTCTTATGGAAGGTAATTCGTTAACAGAAATTTCGTTAACCGAGGCGTTTGTTATCCGAGGGATCACAGTATAAATGAATAATAATATGGTCACACAAGAGGAGATGGGACGCCATTGTTTTCGTTTGTGTTTACAGCCGGGAGTCCGGAACTGTAGTTCTACACGAGAAAATTAAGAAATAAGACCCTGGTTGTGGCTATAGTAAAATTAATGTAAAAAAATTAATATATATGTTTTAAGTAATGTTATTTAATGTTAATAAATGGAACAATAGAAGTGGCTAACCACTAATGGCAAAGAAAAAAAAAAGAGATGGATTGGGAATGCCAACATATACAGTACGTGCGCATTTAAGGACACCTCGTCTTTTGTATTTTTAAGAATATGTACAAAAGATTCATTATTGTTTATTACTGAATATGTATTTGATTGAATTAATCTTTATATATGCGAAATGAACAATACAATTCATCAATAATACGTAGAATATTAAAACACACAAGAGGAGACAATACGGCATTGTTTTCGTGAGTGACGATGGTTCTGCATAAGAAACTGAAGAATATAAGACCCTGGTTGTAGCTGTAGTGAACTTAATTTTTAAAAATTGAATACCTGTATGCATGTTTTAAGTAATGTTATTTAATGTTAATAAATGGAACACTAGGAGTAGCTAACCATTAATGGTAAAGAAATTAAGTGAGACGATTGGGAAGGCCAACGCATCATTTCTCTTCACATGAATATGAAAGAAACACTTATTTACTGTTCATATATGTTTTAAATAATATTTACGAATGTAAAATAAAAATTCTACTCACCAATGATGGTAAAGTCTAGAACATAAGGACAGCCCAATGAATATTGTGAGAGTTTTTACTCAGATGATGAAGTCGTCAGGTTCAACTCTGGCTGAAGCTGTAGCTTTCCATGAAGCTGTTGCTGAAACTGTTACTGAACCTGAAGTTGATGTTGAAGCTGCTTATGATGCTGAATTTGATGGTGTAGCTGAAGTTGATGGTTTAGGCCTTCGAATAATAAAGCTCTCGAAAGAACCTTGCACAGCTGCTTTCTTTTCTCATTATACATCTTTATGTAGAGGTCATTTGCATTTATTTAAATTTTAAGGCTTTGTTCTGTTAATGGATCCACTTCAGAAAATATGTTCATTGCTTGCTCTATATAAAATCCACAGACCTCTCACCTTTTTCATATCGTTTTAACACATCTAGTTTCTGGGCTAAGCTTATACACTTTCTATTACTTTTGAAACAACACTACCATCACTTGCTCTCTTGCCCATTTGAATAGGGATGCAAAAATGCTGTAAGAAACATGAGAAAGTTTTTCTCCTGTTCCTGTTCCAGATGGGTGAAAACAAAAGGCCCACCAAGCTCCGACTGTTGTTTATCACTCATTAGCAAGAGAGCTTCTTTGCACAAGGCGCTCTTCATTTTTTTACATTTTTTTTTAATACATAATGGAATTTAGTTATTATTTATATAAAAATGTAATTTTATTTTATTTTTATTATATTTTGGTCATAAATACGAATGAAATAAGGAAGTAAATTGAATTGGGTCCTAAATTAACTAGGGTCTTAAATATGAAAAGTTGTTGGTCGAACCGTTGTTATCGGAGGCTTTACTGTACTCAGTCAAATGTTCTTACCTGGAGCTGGCGGACACTTACCCCACAAGGGGTTACAGCTCAAGGTTGAAGAAGCCGCAAGTCCAGAAAACTGTGAGGGCTTACTTTTCGGAGTGAGAGTTGTGAACTCGTGGAATAACCTGCCAGAGAGTGTTGTGACGGCATCGAGTGTGAGCTCTTTCAAGACCTAATTTGACAAGCAATGGAGCATGATCAGATACATTCAGGATCCAGTGCATGCCCAGTACAGTATTCCCTTAAAGCTTGTGGGGGTTAGGTAAAATGGACCCAACGAGAAAGCAAAATTTGCGAGTTTTTTATGCCAGTTCCTGAAGTGTGCAACATAAAGAAAATATATTCTAATTAGCTATATGCACATCGATAACAATATTATGTACACATATCCCTTAAACTACAGTATGAGGGTTTAAACAATGTGGCCCTCGCCCCTCCACGGATTACACTATGGGTTGAATGGGGTGCAAGAGAGGTTGTGTACTGAGTCTAATAACTTCCTCCATACTGGCAGCGAGGGTCTCTACCGCTCTCCTCTCTGCCTTAGGGAGAGGGTAATGCACGGTGCCATTGTTACATGTAATGAAATTATAAAAGTTATGTAAAACTCATTTCAGTAATCTAATGAAACTTAGAAATAAAGAAAATATAATATGTGAGGAAAAGATTCCCGATTATGAGCTCCTCAACAGCTGATCGAGGCAGTCACTCACCAAGACCCTCACTGTGTGTGTGTGTGTGTGTGTGTGTATGTGTGTGTGTGTGTGGATAGGCAACTAAGGCAAAACCCAACAAACTGGGCTATCAGCAGTCCATTGCAACTCTCCCTCTCCCCAGTCATTGCAACACTTGCACCACTGGATCAGGAAAAGGGAGAGCCAAGATGTACGGTTGCAGCCTGGGCTCCTGCCTCACCACATAAATCAACTCATGCACAGCCATCATCCAGCTCATCATACTTCTCATCATCATCAAAACCCTTATATCCCTAAGTCATATGGCGACGGACAAGTGGCGACGGGAACAGGGAGAGATGACTGCTGGGAGTCTCTAGTCCAGGGGTCGGCAAGATACTGCCCGCGGGCCAAATTTTGTCCGTCAGATTATTTCTGTGGCCTGCCATTGCATGTGACAATAAAGATTTTTTTTTTAATCTTAGAAAGGATCAATATTATGTGGGAGTTGGCCACCCATAGCAGCAAGACCAGCTCATCACCTGCTGACCTGGCCCTGTGAATACCAAGTATGGTTATCCATAGGGATTAAGCAAAGGGAGGTCAATAAACCCCTACCTGAGAAACCCATTTTTGACCACATGACCTGGACGGCCACACCCACACCTCACTATTGTGTCCCACACTGACCTGGGCGTCCAGCACCAACACTAGAGAAGCTCAGTCTCCTCTCTGCTTCTCACTAAAGAGGACATTACTGTGGTTTTGTTGTTGCCCCCAACCCATAATTTTTAAGTGAAAATGATTTAATCTAAATACAGTCGACCCTCGTTAATTCGGACCCCTTTAATCCAAATTTCGGATAATTCGGACAAAACGTAAACAAACTTTTTTTTTTTTTTTAAGATTTGTAGGAATATTACCTACGCAGACCTTAAGCTAAAATGCTGGTCCACCCACTGCTGGGATAAAACACCAGCGTCTTTTTGGTCAAATGTAACATCTCCACCACTAGTGTGGGGGGGAGGGGATGCAACTTTTAGCTTCAGACATGAAAAATATTTACCATTTACTGCCAGTAAACAATGGAAACGTAAAATTTGTACCAATTAGTAATGAAAAGTTGTGCAGGTCCTTCAGCAAATGAAGCTCACCAACATACAATAGGCTAAATTACCTTACAATGTGTTTTCAGTAGTCTATGTTGAAGTTCTTAGCACAGACTAACTTATCATATCATATACAGTATCACAGATCTCATTGATCTACAAAAAATACCGGTAATAAAAACCTTTTTGATATTTCACACTTAATATAATACCCGGTAATCTACTTCAACCTCCTATTGTTTACAACGACGCATGACGCACCACCAGCTGTTGAGTATCAGCTAGACGGTACACGTGTTTTTCGAATTGTTTTCAGTTAAAAAACTGTTACATCACATGTATATTTTACCTAAACTGTGCCTGAATGAATATATTCTCGGAAATAAATAGTAGTTTTGCTGAAATGTGATGTATATTAATGTAAAATAGGATAAAATACATGACGAAAACATAAAACTTTACCTAACCTTCCGATGTTCAAGAGAAGTTACTCGTTTTTTAATAGTTTTTGGTTAAAATACTGTTATATTACAATGGTATTCTATTCATACTGTGCTTGATATAATGCATTCACGGAAGTGTAATATTTTTGCTGAAATGACGTACGTATTACAGTGGAAAGTGGGATAAAATCGTGACGAAATAAATGACTTTCGCTTTCTTTCGTTCAAAAGATGTTACCGTAATCGCTTTTCGATTGGTTTTCAGTTAAAAAACTGTTGTATTACAATAATATTCTATGCTAATTGACTTGAATAAATACTACGATACCATATTTCTGAATATTTTCATTAAAATTCGTCCAAATCATTTTCCTTGTCATCGTCTGCAGCACCAAACAGCTTCTCACAGTCCTCTCCTCGAACAGGGCTAGAGGGTACGTGTTTTTCGAATCGTTTGCAGTTAAAAAACTGTTACATCACACATATATTTTACCTAAACTGCGCCTGAATGAATATATTCTTGGAAATAAATAGTAGTTTTGCTGAAACGTGATGTATTTCAATGTAAAATAGGATAAAATACATGACGAAAACAAAAGACTTTACCTAAGCTTCCGATGTTCTTGAGATGTTATTCATTTTTTTAGTAGTTTTCGGTAAAAATACTGTTATATTACAATGGTATTCTATTCATACTGTGCTTGATATAATACATTCACGGAAATGTAATATTTTTGCTGAAATTACGTACGTATTACAGTGGAAAGTGGGATAAAATCATGACGAAAACAATGACTTTGAAATATAATGCAATACTAACCCCTAAATCGGTTAATTCGGACAATCGGCTAAAACGAACACCCTTCCCCCCCTATTAGTCCGAATTAACGAGGGTCGACTGTAGAGGAAAGCTGAAGCAGTGTCCAACATTCAACAAGGAATGGACTTCTAAATATTTTTTTACCAACGTGGATGGATAGGAGTGTGTTTAATTTGCTAAAGTGTGGCAGTGCTAAAGAATTACAACTTAAATCACCATTTTGAGACCAAGCACTGCAGTAAAAAAAAAAAAAAATCAATGAAGAAAAGAGAAAGAATGCTAACAAGATGGTTGCTCAATTCCAACAACAGAAAAGTATTGAAAAAAACTGTTTGCATCCCAGGATGATATTACAAGAGTGAGTTTGTGATTGCTCACAAAATTGTCCAAAACAGCAAGTAGAATTTATAAAGGAATGTACGGTTGATTCAGCTATTTTATGTCCAGACAAGAAAAACCAGTTTGAGAAAGTAAGTTTGTCAAGGCGAACAATTGTAAGACGTGTAGAGGACATTGCTGAGAACATGTATCTGAAGTTTAAAGAGAAAGTAAGGACTGTTGAACACTATTCACTGGCACTTAATGAAAGTTGTGAGGTCACAGACACAGTGCAGGCATCACCAAAAATTTTGAGATCACAGAAGAATTGGCATCAATGCAGCCACTGAAAGGAACAACAACTGGAGGAGACTTACTGGAGGCAGTAAATAACTGTATTTTGAAATTAAGAAGATTGGAAAAACTGGTAAATGTGACCACCGATGGAGGGCTAAATCTGACAGGTAAAAATGTTGGATTGATTAAAATAATTCAAGATCAGGTCAGAGAAACAAATGCAGAACAAAATATTGTCTTTCTACACTGCATTATTCATCAAGAAATCCTTTGCAAGAGTGTTTTAAATTTAAGCTATGTCGTGGACACAGTTGTAAAAGTGGTTACATTACTTATTTAACAGAGAGATTATAATAAAATCGTATATTCCAGTATAATAAACGAACACAACACCACATGCCATTTCCAACAGCTAATGCACAGTAAACAATAGTTTCGCAGCTGGCGGCGTGGTGTTGGTGGCACCACTGGCAGTTTGTTTACACCAGCTGATGCAAATGGTAGATCATAACCCAGGTGTACCCTAATGTTCTACTATCATACCGGATATAGGAGTACAATCAAGGTGCTATACTGGTATGCTGTGTAAACAATTAATATTTTATCAAATATTGAAAGGTATTACGATAAGTGTTTTGATGAAAGTGGCATGGCCTTATTACACACTTTTGTCATAGGATATATTCACATTTCAGTTCTAGCCTAGCCTATGTTTGGGCCTTGGGGGTCGACTTATATGGCGAGTATAGGCCTTTGTACGCCGCAACTTACAGGACTTCTTTTGTCTCGTCAGATAACAAACAAACAGTTTGCTCACTTTGCAACCTTACAACAGTTTGCAGTTTGTGATTAAAATGTACAGAAGTATTCATTGCAGCTACTTAACCTGCTAGCCAAATTTTTAAGCCGATTCCAGGATTTCAAATTAATTGAAAATGACCGTCTATGGTGTCTTCTCCCTGCATGTTGACAAAGTCCCATTTGACCTACAACTTGGGCTTATTGGACTACAATGTGATCCTCTGTTTTCTGAGCAGATGAAATCAGTGCCTCATCCCAAATTCTATGCCTCTCTTAATGACTAAAGGCTCATGCCCAAAGAATGCTTGTGCTGTTTGGATCTACATATATATGTGAGCAGACATTTTCGGTAATGAAGTCGAATAAATTAAAACTTAGATCTGCAATGACTGATGACCACCTCGAACAAGTCCTTTTCATTGAACAACGGAGGCAACACCTGACTTCAATGGTCTGGTTAGCAATCATTAGCGCTGTCATTCATCCCACTGAGTAAGTTAAATATTCTTATCAACATACGAACAACTTCAAATATTACATAATTACATATTGGTCTTTTGACTTGCTTTTATTTACTTATTTTTAACCATTAAAACTTAATTTTATTACTTTTTATTTATCAAGAAGAACCAATATTTATTCAATTTTATTAATTTTATTTATCAAGCAGAGTGCAGCAGTGACAACAAGATCAATTCTGTTCTATTACGTTGATGTACTTAAAGTACTAAATATACTGCACCTTAACTCTATATTATTACTAGTAGTATTAATACAGTACAGTATTTGTATTAGCATTATTATTAATAATAAAAGAGACAAGCTAAGCAGTGATGTATTTATTTACCCAAAATATCTATGTATGTTACTTAATTTTTTCTTTACAACCTATACAGTCAACCCTCACTTTACGCGGTTAATGTAACCCAGAGGGTACCGCGGAAAGTGAGAAACGCGTAAAGTGAATAACATAACATATGGGATTAAATGAAATAGAGACCAACTGACCCCCAAACTCCACTTTTTCCAACACAATACCTATGTTCTAGTAAAAATAACATCTGAATTTTATGATGGTACATGCACACAATTAATACTTAAGAGAAATAGAGAAATACAGTCGCCAAGTTAATGTCCATTCAAATAATGGACTCCACTCCCTCCCCCTCTTCTCAAAGGACACTCACTGGCTCTTCCCTCTGAGAAATTTTGGGGGGAAAACCAGGTATAGTAATAAATAATACCTCAAACTAAAGTTAGGATAATATAATTGACATTGCTGGATTCCTTGTAAGACCAGGAATATTTTGAATATACAGTAAATGTCATATGTTTTTCACAAAAGATAACATATTTACTCAGAGTAAACATTACATCTAAAATTTGTATGTCTAATGCAAAATCTATGATGTTTATATTCAAAATGATCATCAAATTGTAAGAATTCCAGCAATGTAAATTATATTCTGGCTGGGTAATTTGTATGAATTTTATGAGCTAAAACAAATATCTTCAGTTAATAAAAAAAAAAATATTCTTCACGACACTATCTGTCAATCAAAGTACCCCACCTTGCCTCCCCCCTCTTCTAACGAGCCAGATGGTCAGTCCGTCCCAACCCTCCCCCCCACCTCCCACCAACCCTCCCTTCAAGAGAAAGAGTGGGTGAAAAAACTAGATTTTAACATTTAGTATTAAATAATACCTCAGATTAAAGTTAGGATAATATAATTGACATTGCTGGATTCCTTGTAAGACCAGGAATATTTTGAATATACAGTAAATGTCATATGTTTTTCACAAAAGATAACATATTTAGTCAGAGTAAACATTACATCTAAAATTTGTATGTCTAATGCAAAATCTATGATGTTTATATTCAAAATGATCATCAAATTGTAAGAATTCCAGCAATGTAAATTATATTCTGGCCGGGTAATTTGTATGAATTTTATGAGCTGAAACAAATATCTTCAGTTAATAAAAAAAAAATATTCTTCACGACACTATCTGTCAATCAAAGTACCCCACCTTGCCTCCTCCCTCTTCCAACGAGCCAGATGGTCAGTCCGTCCCAACCCTCCCCCCACCTCCCACCAACCCTCCCTTCAAGAGAAAGAGTGGGTGATATATTTTGCACAAAAGATAACATATTTACTCAGAGTAAACATTATATCTAATGCAAAATATATGATGTTTATATTCAAAATGATCATCAAATTGTAAGAATTCCAGCAATGTAAATTATATTCTGGCCGGGTAATTTGTATGAATTTCATGAGCTAAAATAAAAATCTTCAGTTAAAAAAAAAAAAAAAATATTCTTCACACATGCCAGGTGGTCGGTCGCCGGTCCCTACCTCCCCCCCCCCCCCCCACCAACCGTCCCTACTAGATAAATGTGTGGGAATACCAGACTGTTTACCTTTTTAGTAATAAATAATAAATCAGACTAAAGTTAGGATAATATAATTGACATTGCTGGATTCCTTGTAAGACCAGGAATATTTTGAATATAAATGTCATATATTTTGCACAAAATATAACATATTTACTCAGAGTAAACATTACAGGTTGTACCCCTCTAGTCCGGCAACCTCGGGACCTGACCGGTGCCGGACCATGGAAATTGCCGGACCATGGAAATTCACCCTTTTCCTGGTTAGATAGTGACTTGTGCTTATGCCTGGAAGCACTAGCACCACTTTCTCTGCGTCATGGTCTCTTTGAAGACATATTGAAGGGTTAAATGTCGTATAGTAGCTTCTCAAATTTCGCGAGTTTTTAATTCTTAAAGTATTTTATTGGAACACACAAAAAAAATAAATAAATAAAAATTTTGACGGCGGAAACTTTAATTTCGACTGGTTTGAACGCCCCGCCAACGTGCAGACGACGTGCATAATCGTGTAAACAGGGTCATTTCTCTTATGTATAAAAGATTCATTATTGCTTATTACTGAATGTCTTTTTTATTGAATTAATGTTTATATGTGCAAAATGAGCAATACAATTCATTAATAATACGTAGAATATTAAAACACATGAGGAAATGACACAGCATTGTTTTCGTTGATTACAAAACCAGTGACTGACTGGTTCTACATATAAAACTGAAGAAAATAAGACCTTGGTTGTAGCTGTAGTAAAATTAATATGGTTGTTTTAAGTAATATTATTTAATGTTAATAAATGGAACAATAGAAGTAGCTAACGATAATGGTAAAGAAAAAATAGAGATCGCATATGTAAGTGCGCACACGTGAAAACATATCGTCATTACTTTACATAAGAATATGAAAGCAACACTTATTTACTGTTCATATATATTTTAATTAATGTTTCTGAATTTGTTTTTATTGAATTAATGTACGTGTGGGCAAAATTAACAATACAATATATTAATAATACGTGGAATATTAGAGGAGACGAGACGGCTGCCAGCATTATTTATGTTAAAGCTTACGAAACCAGTGATTGATTGGTTCTACATATAAAACTGAAGAAAATAAGACCCTGTTTAGCTGTAGTAAAATTAATGTAAAGAATGAATATGGTTGCTTGAAGTACCTGTAATGTTATTTAATGTTAATAAATGGAACAATATAAGTAGCTAACCATTAATGGTAAAAAAAAAAGTGAGACTGCTCGTATGTAAGTGCGCACATGTGAAAATATATCGTCATTACTCAACAAAAGAATATGAAAGCAACACTTATTTACTGCTCATATATATTGAAGGGTTAAATGTTGTACTCTGTATAGACAAGCAGAGAGAGAGAGAGAGAGAGCAGCCGAACTGCCGGATGTAAACAAACCTTAATTTCCCGCGGCTTTTTTTTTTTAAGGGGATTAGCCCACCCAGGCATAGGTCACTGACCCACATTGGGGCCTGAGGGGCAAAAATTTAATACTCCTGTAATAATAATAATAATTCAGATAAAAAAAAAAAGAAAAAAAAAAAAAAAAAGAAAAAAAAAAAAGAAAAATAAAGCTGCCTATCTACCTATTAGACAAACTAGAATCGTTCCGGACCACAGGAGTTTCCGGACCACAGAATGCCGGACTAGAGAGGTACAACCTGTATATCTAAAATTTGTATGTCTAATGCAAAATCTATGATGTTTATATTCAAAATGATCATCAAATTGTAAGATTCCAGCAATGTAAATTATATTCTGGCCAGATAATTTGTATGACTTTTATGAGCTAAATAAAAAAATTAAACTTCACCCGTGTAAAGGGGTACACCCACCGCGGAATGTGAGCATCCTGGGTTCTGGCAGGGCACACCGTAAACGTGGAAAAGCAGAATGTGGGACCGCGTAAAGTGAGGGTTGACTGTATATACGTATACGTGGCTTTACTTTGTGCAAATATTATGCATTTGCATCTATATTAAGTCTGTGGCCCGCAAAGTGTACCATCATTCATGAAGTGGCCAGTCAATCAAAATAATTGCCCACCCTTGCTCTGGTCACAACTCTGCACATGGGCGGCACAGATAAGATGATCGTGTATGCACAGGGATCTAGGCAGCAGTGCAATCCAGTTTTGCCTGTGTAACTGAGCAGCCTTTTTGAGGAGCCACTCTGCTCACCCCATCATGGGGAGAGGGCTAGAAAAGGTGCTGTAAACATAGCCTGCCTAAAAACCAACATGACTGGGCAACAAACACCGAGGAAGGTCATCCTGATGCGGTCGAAAACACAATTATAATCACAGAACAAAACAAAAACAAACTATACAACCTCTTATAGTCGATGCATGGAATGTCAGGACCCTTTTGACTACTACTACTACTAATAATAATAATAATAATTAACGTCCAAAAATCCGGACCCCCCCAAGAATCCGGACTTTTTGAAAACTCAAACATTATTTTTTAGCTGGCTTTTGTGAATGTGCGCATGCGTGAGCGCCACAGCTGCACAGCGACAACAAGCGACCACACGGTCGCCACTTTAAAACGAACAATCAAACTGTGACAACGTATGTAATTTTGAGTCCTACTCTTTCCATTTACAGAGTACTGTACAAGCCCATAATAATGGCTACTAAAGTAGATAAACTTCATTGTGTGAAGAGAGAGAACAACACATTGAAATTGAGTGACAAACTTGAAATAATTAAGAAACTAGAACGTGGTGTGAGCAATACTGTTCTAGTGGAAACATACGACATTGGAAAGTCTACAATTTATGATATAAAAAAGGCAAAGAATAAAATTCTAGAATTCACAGCTTTTTCTTTAAAACTGCTCGTTTTGATAAATGAAGCATGCTATATTTGCTAATGAATACACTATCAAAATGTACCTGTTCATCTCTTCTTTATTCCTCCTTAAATTTGAATTTTAAAAGTACTGCCTGAGAATCCGGAAAATCCGAAAATCCGGACCGACCCAATCCCCAAGCAGTCCGGATTTTTGGACTTCTACTGTATATTGAAAAAGATCTGCAGCCTGAAGGCTGAAAATATACATTAAACAAAAATTACTTATTACATACAAAGACATGGGGTGGGTGAATCGTTTAACATAAGCTTTCATTACTGAAAGGAAAAGGAACATGAACTGCAGTTGATGGCCCGGGCTGGTCACTTGCCATACTGTGTGATGTCATGAAGGCCACGTGGTGTAGTGACTCGTCCGTAGGTGTGGATGTAAAGGACCTCCAAGGTGATGGAGACACCGGGTGGTGTGGGGTGGTGTCACAGTACCTCATTCTCTGCTAGGTGGTGCTGTGCTATCTCGTAGTCATGTGTAAAGCCAGCCAACTGTTATTGTGGACAGGGCCGGTTTTAAGCCTATTTGACCAATTTAATCAAATTGGGCCCCGTGCCGCAAGGGGGCCCCGCACACACGTGTGTTAGTTTTAAACTGTATACGATATTGGTAAAAAAGCTAACGTTAGACACAAAATCATTGTTATTGTCATCAAAATAATAGATCCCAGTCACGTGCGAGAATTTTCTGTTTTGTCAAAAGTCCAAGGGAATTAACTCTGGTGTTGGTCCACACGCCTTGACTTTCATAATAATTTACAGGAGCGGGAAGGGTGCGAGCCAATCAGAACACAGTTTTCACTCTCTCCCAACGCTTGGACGGTGTAAGTGTGTCGGGTCTGTATTTTTGGCTGTTTTCGGGGGGAAATACGAGTGATAACGTTGTGCTGTGTATATCAGCATGTCCTGTAATAACCAGTGAATCAGTGATCATCGTCAGACAGTGACAAAACTCCGGTCGTTGCCATAGACATGATTTGAGATGAGTTTTGCAGTGTTGACCTTGAAAATGAGAAGCATGGCCACTGGGTGGCGACCGAGGCGTGGTTTGTTTATAATTTTTGTGCTGGACAGTGATGATAATTGTTGATCCTGAGTACATGATTGATAGCGACAATAGTGATGATGAATCAGAAAATGACTTGTGATTCTGAGCACATGCAAGCACATATAGCTCTATGTAGGTAACCGAATCTTTAATAATAATAATAATAATAATAATTAACGGTTTATTGAAAGAGCTTGGCAGCCAGAAGGCTGAAAATATACAGTTACATATTTGGGGAATGGGTTACGAATTACAAATAATATACAAGTAACATAAGTGACACAAATAAGACATATAATAACTTAGATGGGGAAAAGCTCAAACTACAGTTCAATTCAACGTAGTGACAGTGTTACAGTATTACAAGTTATTGATAATTTTTACAATGGTTGGGACTGGGCTGTTCTTATAGCGATCAGTTCGTGCACGTATGGGCTGGATGCGGTTGTGGTGTCGAACAGCAATTCTCGGACAAGGGACCTCGGGTGGTAGTAGGAGCCGGTGTCGGGGATGGTGTAGAAGCTTCTTACCAAATTTGCAGATGAGGTCGTGGTGATGGTCAGTGAGAGTCGAAAGGGTCAGTGTGTTGAGCGCTTCTTGATATGTGGAGTAGGAGGAGGAGAGAATAATCTTGCATGCCCTCTTTTGCACTTTTTCTAGGTGTTTACGTTGTGTGGCATTTAGGGAGGAAGACCAGGTGGGGGAGGCATAGGTGAGCTTGGGAAGTATGAATGTTGTGTAAACACTGAGGAGCTCGTGTGCAGGAACTCCGAGGGACTTGAGTCGGCGGAGGAGGTGGAGACCGCAACTGGAGGATTTGACAACTTCATTGACGTGTGGTTTCCAATTTAGTTTGCGTACGTAGCGGTGTGCTATCCATGCCAAAGTGTTATATGTCTGGTTAAAGCTTTTTTTGTCCGGTGAAGTGGTGATAAACATTGTGTGGTTTTTATTTTATAGGATCAGTGTTTCGATTTTTTGTTTTAATTATAACATTCATATATGCACATACTTATTTTTTTAAGTGCCAGGGACTTCTCATTGTGAATAATTTTGTTCGTTTTTTCATTTCAGTTTATTATATGTCATTTCTGAAAAGATAATATAAAAAGCCCTTTCATCATGGCACGCACAAGCAGAGATAGAGGCAGAGGGCGTAAGTATTTAAATGGCAACCAGAAGCGAGCACTGGCAAAGGCAAAGGTGGCTGAAAATGAAAAACATCGAGGTGCTATCAAAAAATTTCTTGTCACTCCACCTTTGAAACGCCCATGTATTGAAGATGAAGAAGACAAAAACGATTCAGAAAATGACAATACAGCCATTAGTCCAATTACAGTTGATGAATACAATGAAGAAATTGATATTCAGTTTGAAAAAGTTCAAGTTGACACACAGACACAGTTGAATCAAACTGAAGACGATCTTAATACAACAGAAGACAGTGCCAAAGTGAGAAGTCCACTTATAGCTAAAGAAGAGTCAGAAGGCCAAGCCCAAACATCAAACAGTGATGGATCATCCACAAGTACAGTTGTAATAAACAGTTTGTCTGTAATTGTCTTAACTTGTAATAAAAAATCAAAACTTTTATACTGTTTTTAAACTTTTAGTATATCAAGTAATTAATGCTTTTTGGCTAAGGCGGGCATACTACACGAAATATAAAACATCAATCTTCGACTTTGTAGAGTAGAGGGCCCCACTATCAATTTTCTAATTGGGCCCCGCAATTCCTAGCACCGGCCCTGATTGTGGAAGTGATTAACACTGCCTGATCAGAAGATAGTGGCTGGTCCCAGGGGTGCTTATCTCACTAGTAGGTCGCAGCTCTCACTGGTACTGTATAGGGCTGAATTAACTGACTTAAACACTGTTCATCACTGATACCACTTTTTTCCAAAATGAAATTGTCACTTTTGATTATGTTGAGATCCCAGTGGTGAGGATGGTTTGAAGAGAGGGACAAATGCACGTCCTGAAAGAACTAGCCTTGTAGCAAAGGAGCTGGCAAGATATATCATTGAAATAGCAGCCATTAGTGTGTCCCGGCTCCCAGACAAGGGACGACTCACAGAACGGGGGTCTGACTATACCTTCTTCTGGAAGGGTAAGCCTGCTGTGGAGAGATACCACATTTATGGAGTTGGCTTTGCCATCCGCCAATGCATTCTACACAAGTTGACTAAAAACCTGTTGGGATCAACGAGCGCCCCATGACGTTCAGAGTCCCACTGAATCACTTACATCATTAGAGTGTGTCATACGGAGGCGAATTTTTTTTTTTTTTTGAGATTGAAAAATCGGCCCATGGTATTAATGATGTAGTTCTATGTGCAGAATCATGTGATATCTTCAGATTTGAAAAGTTTTCATTTTTTGCTAGGTAAATTTTAACTTGAAATCTTATGAAAATTCAGTATTCTCACTCTTTTACCAACACCACTAAATAGCTTATTTAAAGTAAAGTAAATGTATCAGGTTAATTTATTAGGATGAAAATGATCCAGAATAGTGAAACGAATGATCTTGACACATTTATTAAATTTAATATTCCTTTAGAAAACAAAATCATCAAATACAAAAACCGGTTTTACTACTACGACCCGGTGTTGCTGCACATCATAGAGAACATGTCTTTCTTGCTTCTGTTTCTACTCATCACCTCCCTGCTGACCACTTGAGCTCGGATGTAGCCTTCCCTCCTCTCCTGGCTGTACACGTGACTGCTGGCCTCGCTCACTTGCTGTACACAACGCTCTACACTCTGGGTGTGTGAGGGCCAGGCAGGGACATGCATGGGGTTGTCCAGGAAAGCTCTGACTTGAACACTGGTGAGGCTGCAGGTAAGAGGGGGCTCACTGCCAGCCTGGATGTCATCCAGATCTATGAGATCAGTGAGGGTCTTGGCACCTAGATTGACTTCAGGAGTCTTCCTGACCCTGAAGGAATCGTCACCAACTGATTCGTCATGCCCAGATCCTCTCATAAGTCTCATATCCAAGATCTTTTTGACTGCCACTCTTCTCTCCTCCTCATCCTTACTGCAGAGCATTGTCTGCAGAACTGCCTCGGGATGAGCATACCAGGAAGATCTCCTCACAGTCTGCTCCACAATCTGAACAACCTTCCTTGGCTGACTCCTCAGGAGCTCAAGCTGGAAGAGAACATGCCTCGGACCTTCGGAGAACGATGACTTGACCTTGGTGTTGAACCAATTTGGCAAGTAGACACTCACGATGAATTGGACAATAAGTCTCAGGTTGTGAAGCTGGTTCCCTTTCAGTTTATGATGAGCGACCCAAATTCTGCAGAACCTGAGAGCCGTTGTGAGCTACCTAGAATGTGAGACTGGACCTATTTGCAGGTAAGCAAGTCTATCAGGCATGACCCCAGTTTTGATGGCACTGCAAATCATGTAACCATAGTAATGGTCAGTACTCAAGTCGTCAATGACAGTATGTGCAAGCTCAACGAGTGGAGGGCCAACTGTGATTTTTTCAAAGCTCGGATTTATTTCTAACTCAGTGGCAGAGTCCAGCATCTTGCCAAGAGGACCAGACCATCTGTTGTTTGAAAGAGTCTTGCCATCCAGCTCCTGGATCAGATGTCTGAGTGGCAACTCGTTGGTGTGGAGGTCACAAACAATCCAGACCAGCTTCCTCCCAATCTTCCGCTCTATCCACTGTATGACCCCCCCTTGCCACCCTGTGTTCGTGTTGGTGCTGTCCCCTCCAATGGGCGATAGGGTTCTGGTCTACGTTCCTCTCTCTGAGCCAGTTCACAATGTTATCTGCCACTATCTCAGCTGGTTTCCTGATGTCATCTTTCTCTGGAGTGAAATGCCACAAATACTTCCCTCCTGGTTCACTGCAGCAGGAGTAGTGTTCCTCCTTCACCATGGCAGGGAACAACTTGTCAGAATCTCCAACTTTCATGAACACTTTAGTGTCATCCCTTCTCCCATCAAAGAACAAACAATTGATTCCATTTTCTCTTATCCCCTTATCAAACTCCTCTTCTAGGTTACTGACAAGTTTCTCCTGAGCTCTCCTTACTTTGTTATGATCTATCACCAGGTGAACATCATCAGGTGTTATCAAACCACCATCAACCCAGGCAGCTGTTGCTATCTCTGCAGTTTCTCTGAGACCAGTGTGGTGTCGCATGCTGGCCAGAGCTATGCTCGGGATATCTTTCCTATTTCGAATCTTATGCCTGGAAGGTTTGGGATCATTATTTTCTGGGTTAGGGACAAAGTCACCATTCTCCTGGTCAGCACTCGGATCAGCCATGGGGAAGTCATTAAACTCTGAATCAGCTTGACTCCAATCATCGGCCTTTTTTACCTCACCCTGGGCCTTCTCAAGTCTCTTTTCCTCGGCAACTCTTCTCCTCTTCTGTCTCTCTGTGGCAGCCTCCTGTCTCTTGGACTCCGGAATATCTTGGCTAGAAATCATGAGAGCCCCTATACTGCCAGTCTTCTCTCTCTGTGTTTTGACAAATGCCAGTTCGATCACAGGAATCTTCAGTTCACGCTTGCAAATACAGGAGATGTGGGCCTCGGATTTACAGTCACGATCGCATCCAAACTCAGGACAGAGAACAATTGGGCACTTGCAAGTAATTATGTCAAATAACTGGTCCAGTTGCTTGGCAAAGCTGTCCTTAACTGCAAGTTTTCCTCTCCCAAGAGGGATATCTCTTGCCTTTTCCCAACTGGCTAGCAGTCTCTCACTAATCTTCTTCTGACTTGTTATGACTGGAGGCTTGAACTGAGCGTTAGCCAGAGTGTACTGTGCCAAGACAGCTTTGGTCATATCACTGGCAATGTCTTTGTTTGTTTAAGTTCTTTGGTTCTTTTCACTGATTTGCCTGATTAAAACACCGTATCTCAAAGCATCTCTCAATGTAGGCAACTCCGACTTCAGGAGCTCTCTCCCAGACCCAAGATAGTGACTGAGATGGCTGGATTTTTGGTTCCTCGTCCTGACACAAGCAGCCATCGCAAATATTATCAACTTATAAATGCATCAGAATCTGAAACAGAAAAAAATATTGTTAGTTGGGTTGTTAAAGAATGAAGTCAGAAAGCAATGTTCACTATTTAATTGTAATGCACTAATGCAGCTGTATGTTAGATTTTCGATAAATTTCATGCTAACATTTACCTAGCAAAAGGTTGCAAAATATTGAAACTGAAATTATTTTCTGTTTATATACACTAAAATCTGCCAAAAAAGTGATGGGCCATTAGTTTTAGCTGATCTTCCCTCCTATGACACACTCTATTACATCAGGCCACCTTCATCAGTAAATACGCCCCAACATTGGATGCAGAGAATGATATCAAGGAGGCCTTTTATGCCGACCTCGACAGAGTAATAACCTATATCCTCAAAAAGATAAGGTTGTGCTCCTAGGTGACTTCAATACCAGAGCTGGCAGGGATGCTGACACTTGGCAGGGAATCATAGGGAGAAATTGACTAGACAAATGTAATCCCAACGGTCTACTCCTCCTCAGCAAGTGCGCTGCACACAACCTCATTATCAGCAATACCGTCATGAGGCGGTTAACGTCCGACCGAACAACGTCCGATCGCATATACGTCCATGCACCCCCCTCCCTACCCAAAAAAAAAAATCCGTGACGCCTGCTGGACCACTACTCCACGATCCCCTGACGGAGACACGATGATCCTCCCCATACTGGTCAGATATTATGTGTTAAAGGAATGTGCTTCCTTCCTTAGGCTTTTTTTAAGCATTTGCCTCCAGGTGTAATGTTAACCTACATCTATTGAGGATAAAATCTTTCACCTACAAATTGACAATAACACATTTGCTGTAATCAGACATATCTAGTTGCCTCAACAATTGCAACCCCAGTTGCAATTGGGTTTGCAATTTCAAATTCTGTGGCATTACTAAGAATAACGAAGTCTCTGGTGCACTCTAAGATTAAGAGAGAAAACGGAGGACTCAGGCATCCTGATGTGAGAGAAAACGGACTCGCATGATGGGGGACCAAATAAAAAAGGCATAGCTACATGCTTTGTGGACTACAGTATTAAGCGTACCCTTTTCATCACTTTGTAATAAACCTAGCCATGCCTCTGTGTGTTTATGATATTTACCATAACATTATATATATATTTAGTGGGTCTAAATGATCATAAAATGGGAAACTTGGGGTTGGGTCTTGGGTGCCTGGAACCAATTAGAATAAATCCCATAGGTTCTGTACTTTCCTTATCGGAGGGGGCCCAATTAGGCGGCGATAACCAAGGGTTGAGTGTACTGTACTGTATATACTTGTGACACTGGCCAGTTGCTTCTGGTGTTATGGTACAGGGGTAGAAAATGACAGCACTAGGATCCCGCTTCCTCTATCAAGGAATAAACAATTAAAATTTAAATTGAAAAAAAAACATTCAAATAATGGGACGTAGCGAACCTAAATGGCCCTAGAGCGGGCACAGTCATGTATGCATCGCGTATTCTTATAGATTGTGCTGCCAGGCGTACGTTATCGAGTGAATTTAGTCAAGATCGTACAGTAACAATGGACCTAAGTGCAAACCTGTATTGTACATGTACTAAATGATTACGGTACTAAAATTGTTATGTCTATTGCAAATATAGCTTGTTTATACAGGTATTCAAATAAATTACTATCTTACAAGAATCCAAGCTATGTAAGTTATATTTACCCAGGTCGTTTGGGTGGCAAATTATTAGAAGAGCTTAGTCACTCTTAAGTAATGATAAATAAACATCCAGGCCTTCAGCACCAACTGTCAAATCTTATCTCAAATAAATAAAGACACTCTGTCTCCTCACCTCACGCTCGGCTGGCTACCTCCCTCCCTGTGTTCCCAGACAAAAGATTGGTGATTTCTTTATGTTTATTTTATATAATATATCAGACTAAAGCTAGGAAAATATAATTTGCATTGCCAAAATCCTTGCAAGACAGAGATTAATTTAAATATAAGCGTCATATGTTTTGCTCAAGATATAAAAATGTAGTACATTAGTGTACAATACTGTAGTACATTTTATAATATAAAGTTTTTCAACTGTATTTTTGGGTGGATTTACATAAATTTCTTCATTTATTTTCATCCATTTACATGCACACACCATACTAAAAGAAACGTAAAAGAAATAAATGACCTTAGTGCAAAGCTGGAGTGCACATGTACTAATTTGATTACGGTACTAAAATTGTTATGTCTAGTACGAATTACAACATGTTTATATTCAAATAAATCAGTATCTTACATGAATCCCAGCAATGTTAATTATATTCTCCCAGGTCATATCACTGGCATTTTAAAATGAGAGAAGCTTAGTAGGACTGTTAAATAAACACACAGAAACCTTCACCTCAAACTTATCACCTCAACCCGCCCACCCCCCCCCCCTAACCCCTAGCTGGGTGGCTGGCTCTGTCAGTCCCCCCCCCCCCCCCAGCCAGGGTTTTAGGCTTACAGTTTTTATCTTATATAATATCTCAGACTAAAGTTAGATTATAATTTGCATTGCTGGAATCCTTGCAAGACAGCCAATAATTTGAATATAAACGTCATATATTTTGCTCAAGAGATAAAAATTGTTGTACATTAGTGTACAGTACTGTAGTACATTTTATAAAAAAGTTATTCAACTGTATTTTTGGGTAGATTTACATAGATTTCTTCATTTATTTTCATCCATTTACATGCACACACCATATGAAAAGAAATAATAGAAATAAATGACCTTTGTGCAAAGCTGGAGTGCACATGTACTAATTTGATTACAGAACTAAAATTGTTTTGTCTAGTGCAAATTATAGCATGTTTATATTCAAATTAATCAGTATGTTACAAGAATCCCAGCTATGTTAATTATATTCACCCAGGTCATTTCACTGGCTTTTTATAAGAGAGAAGCATAGTCACTTAAGAACTGATAAATATACACGCGTTAGACCTGGGCCTGTGCCAACTGTCAAACGTACAACCTCCCCTCCCCCCACGCCCCCTCGCTCCCACCCTCTCTCTCCCCCATCTGCTCGACGTTGCTGGAATCATTGTAAAACAGTGAATAATTTTAATATAAACGTCATGTATTTTGCACAAGAGATAAAAATTAATCACCTGTTTCACATTACAGTAGTGATTTAAGAATAAAAGTGTATATGTACGTATATAGTATTCCACATACACGTAAATATAAATACAAAGTTTCTGTGATGATCGGACAACGTCCATTTCGGTTAACGTCATGTTTCCAAGAACGTATCTAGGATGTTAACCGGCGCACGACTGTACCTCGTTTAGGCAGGCCGAGAAGGTCAAGGGTTCGTGGCAACACCCACGATCCACACACTGGCATTTCTTTGACTTCATTATTGTCAGAGAAAGAGATCGCCGAGTTGTCCCCATGACCCGAGCCATGCGTGGCTCAGACCACTGCCACACTGATCATCGACTCGTCAGAGCCAAGCTCTCACTTCATGTTGCCCCAAAATGGCCAAGGCAACACGCCTCCAGAAGAGTTCTTTAACACTAAGCATCTGGAAGATTCAGCGATAGCACATGATTTCAGAGAGCAGCTCAAACATGGGCTGATAAACAATCCAACAACCAACAACCCAAATCCCAGTGCCGAAAGGAGAATTCTCTACACTGTCATGACAAAAACCTGCAGAGATAAATGTGCTGCTTTAACTGATTGGCAGAACAACCCTCAGTCTCGGACCAAAGCTGATACCTTCTGCTACGTGTGTCCGCCATAAGTTTCTGTTCTGGGTATGAAATATCATGGTTCAGATGGTGCGTGGTTGGCTTGAGCAGTTTCACTCATTACTCGCCCACACTGACCGAGTCATCATTTACGTATTAAATTTGTTTTATTACTTTGTGTATTTATTGTATTATGTTTGATTGCACAGTATTATGTTTGTAAATAGGCTAGATAAGGATAATTTAGATAAAGTTTAAGTTTGGCCAATCTGGATAAGATATGTCAGTATTTGGTGGTAGAGAGGTGAAGTCGGTGACCTACTGGTACACTGTAGCCAGTCTAGGCACAGCTGTCTTAAGTTAAGTAGTATATCTCTCTCTGGTGTTTTGGGAGTTGGCATTTGACTATTGAGAATTGTTTTGCTTGATATTGATTTGTGTGATATTGTTGGACCTTCAGTCTTTACTCAGCCACTTCCAAACATCTTGTCGTATAATTATTGTTAATTATTTTATTTTATGTATATACTGTATGTGGTGGTAGGAATAGTTAATAAATGTTCATAATTTTATTGACTTGTTTAGGCTTTGACCTGTTAACTTGACCTTTGTTGGGAGAATTTGGGATTAATAATATAATAAATACTGATATAGTTGAAAGATTTAAGTGATTTGTGTTTATGTAAAGATCTACCCTATGGTCACAACACCTTCCACAAGAAGAAAGCGGTGGCCCAGCACGTACTTCGCAATCTACAGAACAGCTGGTTTAAAAATAAAGCGTGTGAAACACAAAAATATGCAGATCAACACAAGATGCAAAATTTTTTCAATTCCACTAAAACATTTTATGAGCCAATCACTCATGGCATATTCCCCCCCTCTCCTCCAACAGTAACTCCCTAATTAAAGATGAAGAAGGCATCCGTCAGCGTTGGAAAGAGCACTACCATTCACTGATCAACCTAAACACCAATGTGGATGTCCTGAATACCCAGTAGGTCCCTCAACATCCAGAGCTGACCCACCTCAGCTATCCTCCATCCCTGGATGAGGTAGCTACTGCCATCAAACAGATGAAAAATAACAAAACCTCAAGGCTTGATGGAATCCCACCCGAGGTGTATAAAGCAGGAGGACCTCTGTTCACCAGCTGTCTCCACTCTCTCCTGGAGAATATATGGGAAAAGGAGGAAATCCCCCAAGCTCTTAAAGACGCCCCCATCGTAAATATTCACAGCTCCTCCCCAACTTACGACCTGCCTCAGTCGTACCAAAATTTTGTCAACTAACATATTTTCGGGTCCCAACGTCAGTGATAGTTCTGTGTACTGACAAAATTTTTGTTTGTAATTCACTCTAAAATGGTTGGCAAGCTTAAAAATTAGAGTTTTGTGGTGCTGAGAAGAAAAAGAGACACCCATTTTAGATTTTCTATTTATTATTTTCGCATTTTCGACTTACGACCAGGATTTGGGTCCCTAACCCCGTCGTAAGTGGGGGAGGAGGTGTATAAGAACAAGGGAGACCGGTTAGACTGTGGCAACTGCCGTAGGATCTCACTAATGTTCATAGCTGGTAAGATTATCGCCCAAGTCCTCCTAAACAGACTTCTACCTGAGGCGGAAAACTTCTTCCCAGAATCTCAATGATCTTTGCTGCCCGCCAGATACAGGAAAAGTGCAGAGAACAATACCGTGACCTGTACATGGCTTTCATCGACTTAACCAAGGCCTTCGACTCGGTCAACAGGGAAGCCCTCTGGTGGACTCTCAGCTGTTTCATCTGCCCACCAAAATTCATCGCCATTGTGAGGCAACTCCTTGATGACACAGAGGCATGGTAGATGATGCAGGTGGCCACATATGCTGTGATTTTCCTAGATAATTTTATATATCTCGGCATTTCCCAAGTTATACTATACAGTACAGTAAACCCTCCAGTTTGGTGACTAATTGGTGCCGAAAAACCCTCGCCAAACTCAGAATCGCCAAACCAGAGGGCTTAATCCAATGGGAAAAAGCCTAATTGGTACCGAGGGGCCAGCCAAAGTCTCAATTTTGTCCTATTTTACTCACATATAACCTATATTTTATTGCTGAAAGAGAATGAATAATAAGTTAATCAACAGAAACATAGAAAACCAACCTTAATATTGTAAGTTGAGGAGCTTAATGTACACCCACTAAAAAATTATTGGGCATCCTTACAGAGTGATACAATATGATACGGGTGCCGAATAACTTCTTAGTGGGTGTACAGTAAGCTGGTATCTGAGGCTGGGGAAGGAAGGCTAATGTCCGTCGCCCCCCACCCAAGCCTCCCCCCTCCTCCACCACTAGATCAAAGCCTTCAAAATTAAAGTCCTTTGGTAAGCTCAATCATATCCACAGTCTTTCTCTTATCCTCAAATGAGTTCTTTTTCACATTCTTCCCAACTCGATACTCACGAGAATTTTTCGTCTTTGTTTTTACCCCATCATTTGAACCGCCCGGGCGCTCAGACGGTCTTTCACCACCACCACTATCATCCCCTCCAATACCCCCAGGTACTTTTAAGGCCTTTAATCCGTGCGAGAACACCACGCCAAGCGAGAAAGAATAAAAAAAAAAAAAAAATATACACAAAGGCCAAAGTCACTCAAACAAACAGCGGGAATGTGGATTGACGCAGTGAAATTGACTGCCTGAACAGCTGACTGGCACTTTGTGCTTGGTAAATACTCACCAATAGTATTAAGTGAGATTTATCTTGCACTTATTATTCTACAATTATTAGTTGTGATTGCATTTAAATTCAAACTCTTGCCAAAGGTGAGGGTTTGGTCACCAAAATGGAGGGCAGGGTACTTTGAACTTTGACCACTAACTTCGAATTCACCAAACAGGAAGTCGCCAAACTGGAGGGCTTACTGTAATACATTCTGAGACCATATCCATGCCGAGTTATATGAAATTCCAAGTTATGAAATCCCAAGTTATCGAGGGTTTACTGTATAAATAATTGCTCATTGCAAGCATAATTTTGTTACTGTGGGTATCACCAGGTTGTATAACTTCTCATCCACTTTATCTTTGGAAAATATTATAACAAAAAATAATTTTAAGTGGTAGTGGTCTTGTGGCCTCCCAGGATGACATAGCTTAGGGCCTCAATATGGCTTAATCTGGCCCTGATAAGAAGGCCAGTAACATGAGACCATTAATACCCCACCCTACCTCCACCTGACATTGTATCAGGTCAGTTTCACGAGACCCACTAATCCCCCACAGCTCCATGGGAGTGAAAAATACCAGTCTTTGCTGTAACACACAGCTTCATTCATGCTCATATCATGTAGATTTTCAGTTTTTAAATGCAGTATATTTATATAACCAAACTTTTAGATAAAGTATTGTTGATTATTTTAGTAAAGAAATTGAGTCTCCAACTTAATTAGAACTGCACTGAAAGACTCCAGTAGATTAGACTCAAAAAAACATTCCCTAGCACCCAGAAACATTTTTGGGATGTCTGTCTGTGTAAGAGGTCTAGTTTAGACACTTGGAAACTTTTCCCGGTAACCGAAGGAGATTCCGGGGATAAGGAATTTTTCCAGGTTTAAGAAAGTCGTCTGGTTACCTGGAAATCACCCGTCCCCGAAAGTGCTCTGCACCAACTGTTCTGGCTAACGGGTACTATTTAATTTATATTAAGCTATTTCATATGTACGCATAAGACTCAAACTTAGTTAAATGTACAGTCGGCCACAGGAATATGTATACACACTGTAGCTATAAGGTCCGAAAATGGTCTGGTAGAGTTGAAACTGCACATCCAGACACATGATGAAACTCAGCTCCCTCCCACCTGTTATCTCCAACTATTTTCTGTTTCCCCTTCTTTATTCTTCTATTTACTCCTCCTCCTTCCTTTACTAATCCAAACATCAGTAAAAAAAGGTAGGGTAAGAGAAAAAAAGGGGGAAGAGGAGGGAGTTGTATAACTGCAATCCCATTCGGCAACAAGTTTACTGCCATTGGATACAGTATATGACTTGTACAGTGAACCCTCACTTTACACGGTCAATTGAACCCACGGAGGCCCGCGTAAAGCGAGAAACGCGTCAAGTGAACAACATAACATATGGGATTAAATGAAATAGAGACCGGCTGACCCCCAAACTCCACTTTTTCCGACACAATACCTATGTTCTAGTAAAAATAACATCTTAATTTTATGATGGTACATGCACACAATTAATACTTAAGAGAAATAGAGAAATACAGTCGCCAAGTTAATGTCCATTCAAATAATTGACTCAACTCCCTCCCCCTCTTCTCACACTCCTGGCTCTTCCCTCTCTGAAAAATGTTTGGGGGAAAACCACTAGACTTTAAGGTATAGTAATAAATAATACCTCAAACTAAAGTTAGGATAATATAACTGACATTGCTGGATTCCTTGTAAGACCAGGAACATTTTGAATATAAATATCATATATTTTGCACAAAAGATAACATATTTACTCAGAGTAAACAAAATACTTAAAGTAGATCTAAAATTTGTATGTCTAATGCAAAATCTATGATGTTTATATTCAAAATGATCATCAAATTGTAAGAATTCCAGCAATGTAAATTATATTCTGGCCGGGTAATTTGTATGAATTTTATGAGCTAAAACAAATCTCTTCAGATAATAAAAAAAAAAATATTCTTCATGACACTATCTGTCAATCAAAGTACCTCACCTTGCCTCCCCCCCCTATTCCAACCTCGCCAGATGGTCGGTTGGTCTCTCCCTCCCCCCCACCCCCCACCAACCCTCCCTACCAAAGAAATGTGTGGGAGAAACCAGAACATTTACCTTTTTAGTGATAAATAATACCTCAGACTAAAGTTAGGATAATATAGTAATTGGCATTGCTGGATTCCTTGTAAGACCAGGAATATTTTGAATATAAATGTCATATATTTTGGACAAAAGATAACATATTTACTCAGAGTAAACAAAATACTTACAGTAGATCTAAAATTTGTATGTCTAATGCAAAATCTATGATGTTTATATTCAAAATGATCATCAAATTGTAAGAATTCCAGCAATGTAAATTATATTCTGGCCCGGTAATTTGCATGAATTTTATGAGCTAAAACAAATATCTTCAATAAATAAACAAAATATACTTACCGAAATACTATCTGTCAATCAAAATACCCCACCTCCCCCCCTCTTCCCACCTGCTCCATGGGTCCCTCCCTCCCTCCCTACCCCTCACCCCCACCTTCCCTCCCTACCAGAGAAATGATTGGGTTATAACAGTATATTTACATTTTTAGTAATAAATAATACCTCAGACTAAAGTTAGGATAATATAATTGACATTGCTGGATTCCTTGCAAGACCAGGAATATTTTGAATATAAATGTCATATATTTTGGACAAAAGATAACATATTTACTCAGAGTAAACAAAATACTTACAGTAGATCTAAAATTTGTATGTCTAATGCAAAATCTATGATGCTTATAATCAAAATGATCATCAAATTGTAAGAATTCCAGCAATGTACCGTATATACTCGTCTATAACCCCCCTTCGTATATAGGTCGACCCCGATTTTATGACCAAGAAATCGTTAATTTATGATATTCCTCGTTTATAGGTCGACCCACGTTTTTGAGGGTAAAGGAACAACAAAACCTTCAGAGAAACACTACGTCCTATAAACTTGTTTACCATTTATTATCACGACACTTTACACTGAAACGCGGGTAGTTTCAACAAAAATATTGTATATTTCCATTCAAGTATTTATTCAAGTCAATTAGGAGGGAATATTATTGTAATACAACAGTTTTTTAACTAAACCATTCGACAAGCGATTACGGTAACATCTTTTGAATAAAAGAAAAGCGAAAGTCATTGTTTTCTTCACGATTTGATCCCACTTTCCACTTTAATACGTACGTCATTTCAGCAAAAATATTACATTCCCGTGAATGTATTATATCAAGCACAGTATGAATAGAATATCATTGTAATATAACAGAATTTTAACCGAAAACTATTAAAAAAACGAGTAACTTCTCTTGAACATCGGAAGCTTAGGTAAAGTCTTTTGTTTTCGTCATGTATTTTATCCTATTTTACATTGAAATACATCACGTTTCAGCAAAACTACTATTTATTTCCGAGAATATATTCATTCAGGCGCAGTTTAGGTAAAATATACGTGTGATGTAACAGTTTTTTAACTGAAAACGATTCGAAAAACACGTACCCTCTAGCCCTGTTCAAGGAGAGGACTGGGAGAAGCTGTTTGGTGCTGCAGACGATGACAAAGAAAATGATTTTGATGGATTTTAATGAAAATATTCAGAAATATGGTATCGTAATATTTATTCAAGTCTATTAGGATATTATTGTAATATAATACAACAGTTTTTTAACTAAACCATTCGAAAAGTGATTACGGTAACATCTTTTGAACGAAAGAAAGCCAAAGTCATTGTTTTCATCACAATTTTATCCCACTTTCCACTGTAATACGTATGTCATTTCAGCAAAAAATATTACATTTCCGTGAAGGTATTATATCAACCACAGTATGAATAGAATATCACTAATATAACAGTATTTTAACCGAAAACTATTAAAAATACGAGTAACATATCTTGAACATCGGAAGGTTAGGTAAAGTCTTTTGTTTTCATGTAGTTTATCCTAATTTACATTGAAATACATCACGTTTCAGCAAAACTACTATTTATTTCTGAGAATATGGAAATGTAATATTTTTGCTGAAATGACGTACGTATTATAGTGGAAAGTGGGATAAAATCGTGACAAAAACTCGCTTTCTTTCGTTCAAAAGATGTTACCGTAATCGCTTTTCGAATGGTTTTCAGTTAAAAACTGTTATATTACAATAATATTCTATCCTAATTCACTTGTGATGTAAAAGTTTTTTAACTGAAAACGATTCGAAAAACACGTGTACCGTCTAGCTGATACGGCAGAGCCCTGGTCGCGGAGGCTTTGTTTTTGCATCGGCCCTTCTTAAGCAGCTTTTAATTTTAGCGTACGTTGAAATTGTGTTTACCGGTGTATTCTTATTTTCTTGCTTCTTATTTTCCAGAAATATGACAAGTTTTTATATAATACAATGTTACGGTACTTTTAATTTACAAGTATTCATTTTTAAAAATATAGAACACACCAAACAAATACCAGTACGGATATTTGCGTGACTCTCCCGCCAAAAAAGACCAAACAGCTGGTACTCTCTCCATCAGCCCAACCAAAAATAGCCCAACATCATTCTTGTTTATTCTCTTCCAATTTCTCACTTTAACTGGTATTTTTTACTTCATATTGCCTACATCAGATAAACTACAGTAATTGAGGTTAGATATTGTTATAAATTTGATTACCGGGTCCTGGCAGGTACCGTTAGAACCACCTGACCCTACCAACAGTGTTGCAAGTCAGACAGCATTTTTTTTTTTTTACATTTTTGGTGTCTCCATTTGTTAATTTTTTTTCTGTGGGGTTTGCACAATAGTATACTGTTTTACCTACAGTATTGTAAAACGATTTGGGAAAAGAAATACTCGGTAACTTAAAATTTTAAAAGGAAAATTTTGAAACTGGCAACTGAGTGTAGATGATCTGACTCACATCATATTATGTCATCACGATTAGCCCACGTGTATACTTTATGTTTTACATCCTCCTGTGCATACCATACCATGCATTTGGCTACTTTGGGCTTGCTATGATGACGCAAGAGATCTGCCCTGGCAACTGTACCGACACTCACAGCGGGTGGTGCGTTGGTGCGTCGTTTCCATTGTTTACTGGTAGTTACTGGTAAATATTTTTCAACCTAACGAAACTATTACCCGTATAGAGGTCGACCCCCAACTTTTTGCCAAAAAATTTGGTCTTAAGAACTCGTGCTATACACGGGTATATACGGTAAATTATATTCTGGCCGGATAATTTGTATGAATTTTATGAGCTAAATAAAAAAATTATACTTCACCCGTGTATATGAGTAGATGCACCGCGTAAAGTGGAAATTCTGGTTCTGGCAGGGTGCCGAGTAAATGTAGAAACGCATAAAGTGAAACCGCGTAAAGCGGGGGTTCACTGTAATATAAACACAAGACACAAGTAAAACATTTACAACAAATGTATTTATAACATATATGTAGGAATAAAACATAAATTACTGGTCATTCTGTAATTTTGTCTGTTCTGTTCAGAACAGTATTACCGGATATTTTGTCTCAAACACAAACTATAGGTGTTTACTTATTCTTGTGGCCAACTGTACAATACAAGCCTTGTTTAGTTAGGCTTTGACAAGTGTTATCTATGGCCATGGAATCTAGCCCCCTATTTCCCATAAGCCATTAGTCTTGCCAACTGCAGACTTACCAAACACAGAGCTTTTTCAGGAACCTAACCCTCGTGGCTGGCGAGGGACAAACATACAGTCATTCCTTGGTTATAGCGCACTTGGTTATCGCGATTTTCGTTATCACGCCTCCATCAAAATCTGCACACCTGCCGTTATAGCACATTTTTCAGGCCGAGAATTTGGTTATCACACATTTGCCTCCAGGCGTAATGTTAACCGCTTGGTTTACCTACATCTATTGAGGATAAAATCTTTCACCTACAAATTGACAATAACACATTTGCTGTAATCAGACATATCCAGTTGCAATTGGGGTTGCAATTTCAAATTCTGTGTCATTACTAAGGAATAACAAAGTCTCTGGTGCACTCTAAGATTGAAAGAAAACGGAGGACTCAGGCATCCAGAAGCGAGAGAAAAAGGACTCCTATGACGGGGCACTCAAATAAAGAAAGCATAGCTACATGTTTTGTGGACTACCTACTGAACAGTATTGAGCGTACCCTATTCATCACTTAGTAATAAACCTAGCCATGCCTATGTGTATTTCTGATATTTACCATAACATTATATACATATTTAGTGGGTCTAAATTGTCACAAAATGGGAAAGTTGGGTTTGGGTCTTGGGTGCCTGGAACCAATTAGAATAAATCCCATAGGTTCTGTACTTTTGTTATCGTGTTTTTCATTATCACGCACTCGGCGTGGTCCCAATTAGGCGTGATAACCAAGGGATGACTGTACTACCAAGCCTTACTCATTGCTTTATCTAGAGTGTTATGACGGATCAAACCAAACACTACAGGTAAACTTGAAACAATAGATCTAGGTATTGTGATTGATCAATCACTGAAGACAGAGCAATAAGTGGAGGCTGTAGAGAAAAAAAAAAATTTAGGAATTATATAGCAAACCTTGGCATACAAAGATTGAAAAATGCTCCTTATAATTTATAAATTTCACATACATCCCAGTCTGGACTACTGTTTACAAGCATGGAAACCCTACCTCCAGATGCCTAACTTCTCTAGAAAAAGGTACAACACAGAGAGACTAAGATGATTCTGGAATAGTGTCAATTCCATTATCCAAGTAGACTGAGGGCTTTAGGACTAACAATTCTTCAGACAAGGCACAATAGGGCAGATCTCTTTAGAGATATTCCAAATCTTCAAAGGGATGGAAAACGTGAACCCCAGATATTTTTTTTTCTACGAGTCACCAACCACCAACCCAAAAGGACATAACTACAGAACGAACATAAGGAGACACGTCTTCACACAAGAGGCTGGTAGACCTATGGGACAGTCCACCAGCCCAAGTATTGAAATCAAAAACAATACTGGTTTCAAAACAGCTCTAGACAAGACTATCAAGAACAGGCCAGCGGCCTCCTTCCCTTCTGTATGGCCACCTCTAAAGGGTGGCCTTTATGTTAACTGAAAAAAAAAAAATAAAATAAAAATAAAATCTAAAATGCACAAGGCAGGATGACGACAATGATGATGATCATCATGATAATGAGGCAGAAAGCACTTACCACCAGGATGGCCAGCTGATACACGCAGATTTTGTTTACGCAGTGCCTTGCCAGAATGAAATGTTTCAATTACGTGGAAAATTTCATCATTTACACGGCGAGCGGCTGGAGAGGTCCAGATGCGCAGCGCCATTTTGTATTCACGCGGTCCATGCTCGACCATACGCAGAAAACAGCGCGGGTATGGGTGCGCAGTATGTCGCTGTTGCGTTATCGCTGACGCCATATGACGTATCGGACTGTGATTGGGCCACGCATCCTTACCTCCCTCCCCCACTAGCAGTGACTGGTTTAATGTAATATGACGTGGCCAGCCACGGGTAGGGAGAAGCTACTGACCTAGCCTGGCCAGTCGCATTGTTCTCAGTCACCGCGTATATTATTCTCTCTTGTGCCCGCTAATCTGTTCAACAATGGCTTCCGCTGGACCCCCACCACCCCAGAAAAACCTTGAACTACCTGGCCGAAGCCACCCCAAGCCTAAGATGATACGACAAGCTTTAAGCTATGAAGTTAAATACAAAATCGTGCAGGATTTGGAGAAAGGAATGAGACAAAATGATTTGGCGAGCCAGCATGGTGTGAACGAATCTACAATCCGGACGATCAAGAAGGATGCCACCAAGATAAAAGAACACATGAGCATCACAAAGTCTGCAGGTGCTTCAGTGGTGAAGTATTGTCAGAATAAGGTGCTGCTCAAGACTGAGAATTTGCTGGTGAGCTACTTGATTCGTCAGGCAAGACGCAACATGGCGGTGGACATGCGGGCAGTGCAGGAGTACGCAGGTGAACTGTACGTAGCAGTGACGCGCAAGATGGGAAATGCGGAGCTCAAACCCTTCACTGCTTCCTCTGGGTGGTTGCAAGGGTTTAAAAGACATAACAAGATTACAAACATTAACATTGTTGGTGAAGGTGCTAGTGCTAACCGTGTTGTGGCGAGTGATTTTCCTCCATTCTTACGCGAGAAGCTATGGAGGAAGGAGAGTACACCGCTGACCAGGTGTTCAACATGGATGAATCCGGTCTGTTTTGGAAAAAGTTACCTTCCAAGTCCTTCGTTGTCAAGTCTGCCAGCAAGTGTCGGGGCCGGAAATTGCAGAAGGAGCGCATCACCGTCCTGTTTACCACCAATGCCTCCAGTACCTGTAAGCTCAAGTTATCGGTGATTCACACAGCCCGCAAGCCGCACGCCTACAAAAGCATGGACATGACCAAGCTAAATGTCCACTGGCTGACCACACGTAAGGCGTGGATGTTCACTGGTCTGTCCCTCTCCTGGTTTGACAACTGTTTCGTTCCCGACGTGAAGAAATTCTGCGAACAACATAATGTTCCATTCAACATTTTGTTGCTCCTTGACAACGCACCAGGACAACGTAAAAGTGGTCTTCCTTCCCCCTAACACTACGTCAATAATCCAGCCCATGGATCAAGAGTTGATATGTAATGTCAAGGCTGCTTTCTCCACAATGAAATTTTGGCTCCTTAATGACTTGACCAACACCAAGGATGAATTGCGGAACCTGAGTGACACCGATAGGGAGAGAGAGGACGAGGATCAAGAAGAGGAGTTGGCGGAGCATGAAGTTCGCGTCAGACAGTTTTGGAAGAAATTCAACGTAGAGAAAGTTGTTGATTTCTTGGTGGAGGCATGGGGTAGCTGTCTGTGGCAACGATTCGTCACGCGTGGCGGCATGTGTTGCAAGGTATCCCAGGTGGGAGGCAGAGGCAACCTGTGACTGGTGAGGTTCAGTCTGTTACAGTGGCAGTGGACCTTGCAAGAGAAGCTGCACAGAGTGTTACAGCTGGAGGCTTCTCAGAGACCATCAACGACGACATCATGGAGGTGATCAGGGATCCTGAGGTGACTGCCGAAGAGATGTTGGAAGACGATGATGTAAGTGAGGAGGCAGGTGGTGCGGCAGCCCGAGAACAACAGAAGTTAACACATGGTAATGTAAAGGATGCCATCAAATTTGCAGAGAAACTCAAGCTCATCCTTTCCAAAGACCATGTCAATCACCGATATGAAGTCTTCAATAACCATCTAGACCAAAGTATGGAGCAGTACAATAAGATGTATCACGAAAACATCAACACTAGTCGTCAGAGTAACATCACCGACTTCTTCGCCCCCAACCCACCACAGCCAGCCCAAGTCAGTGATAGTGACAGTGATGGTGGCTTTGAGGGGTTTGTCAGGGAGGCCCTGATATCTGTGGTGGATAGTGATAGTGATTCACCTGAGGGCCACTAATCTGCTCTCTGCCTCGGAACCAGACCCCATCCTCGTATGCCGACCCATCTCTTCTACTAACGTATTTGTTAAACCTTAATTTTTCTTTTACCTGGTGCAGTACATTATTCTCTTATTGATATTTATCTTCTACAGTGAACCCTCGCTTTACGCGGTTTCACTTTACGCGTTTCTACATTTTCGCGGCACCCTGCCAGAACCGGAATTCCCACTTTACGCGGTGCATCTACTCATATACGCGGGTGAAGTATAATTTTTTTATTTAGCTCATAAAATTCATACAAATAACCCGGCCAGAATATAATTTACATTGCTGGAATTCTTACAAATTGATGATCATTTTGAATAATAAGCATCACAGATTTTGCATTAGACATACAAATTTTAGATCTAATGCAAGTATTTTGTTTACTCGGAGCAAATATGTTATCTTTTGTGCAAAATATATGACATGTATATTCCAAATATTCCTGGTCTTGCAAGGAATCCAGCAATGTGAATATTATCCTAACTTTAGTCTGAGGTATTATTTATTACTAAAAGGTAAATATTCTGGTTTCTCCCAAACATTTCTCTGGTAGGGAGGGAAGGTGGGGGGTGGGGGGGAGGGTTGGGACCAACCGACCCAGCTGGCGTGAGTGTGAGGAGGGGGGGAAGAAAGGTGGGGTACTTTGATTGACAGAGTGTCGTGAAGAATATTTCTTTTTTTTTATTAACTGAAGATATTTGTTTTAGCTCATAAAATTCATACAAATTACCCGGCCAGAATATAATTTACAATGCTGGAATTCTTACAATTTGATGATCATTTTGAATATAAACATTATAGATTTTGCATTAGACATACAAATTTTAGATCTAATGAAAGTATTTTGTTTACTCTGAGTAAATATGTTATCTTTTTTGTGCAAAATATATGACATTTATATTCAAAATATTCCTGGTCTTACAAGGAATCCAGCAATGCCAATTATATGATCCTAACTTTAGTTTGAGGTATTATTTATTACTATACCTTAAAATCTAGTGGTTTTCCCCCAAACATTTCTCAGAGAGGGAAGAGCCAGGAGTGTGAGAAGAGGGGGAGGGAGTTGAGTCCATTATTTGAATGGACATTAACTTGGCGACTGTATTTCTCTATTTCTCTTAAATATTAATTGTGTGCGTGTACCATCATAAAATTAAGATGTTATTTTTACTAGAACATAGGTATTGTGTCGGAAAAAGTGGAGTTTGGGGGTCAGCCGGTCTCTATTTCACTTAATCCCATATGTTATGTTGTTCATTTTACGCATTTCTCGCTTTACGCGGGCCTCCGTGGATTCAATTGACCGCGTAAAGTGAGGGTTCACTGTATATTAATTGTGTGTGCATACCATCATAAAATTAAGATACTATTTTTACTACAACGTACGTATTGTGTCAGAAAAAGTGGAGTTTGGAGGTCGGCCCAGTCTCTATTTCAATTAATCCCATATGTTGTTATTTCATTTACGCGGTTCTCGTTTTACGAGGACCTCCACGGGTTCAATTGACTGCGTAAATGGAGACTATACTGTACTAAGTTTGTAAATAACTCATGGTATTCTGGGAGGGGAGGGGGGGGGGGGGATAGGGAAATCCTCTCCTTTGTGGAGGAAGAAGATCTTCTACACAAGCTGTGAGTTTTATCTATTAAGATTTAAATGTTTTTTATTTTTATTTATTTTTATACATAAACTAAGTTCTATGTAATTCGTAATGTTTTTCACCTTGCATTAGTTTATTTAAATTTTTCAAGCTTTTATTTTAATTCGGCAACATATGACCGAAGCTGTTGCGTCAGCAGGGACGTAATTACCAATCAATCAATCAATCAATCATGGTGCTACCTGGATCACACGTCTTTCCAGTCCAGTCAGAGCTCCCATTCACAGATTGTCATCACAATCTTCACTAACAAAATGATTATTGTCTTATGTTTAACATTTTGTTAACAAGTCTAGATACCATACAAAAACCTTTGGTGAAAGAAGAGAAAAAACAACTTACTTTAGTTGATTTACAAAGTGTATATTGATGAGGGCACTTCTAAGAGGAGACACTTCTGCAATGTTGTTCAGGAGCCCAAGAACCTTTGTCTCAACAGCTGCATCTTGGGCAAACACATTTAGAAGCTGAAGAAACAAGTGCAGTCCTTTCTCAGCCAGGAACACCTCACACGTTACTGGTGACTCATCTGTACAAGTAAGGCACAGGTCAGTACTTGAGGATTAGTTATCATTGTCGCTGATCTATCTATTGTAGCTATCTCTTCACCTCCTTTTGTACTGGGTGAATCACAGGGAGGGAAACTTCTAAAAAACAGAGGAAATGGTGAGGCAGAGACACACAAATGGTGAGGCAGAGAGACATGAAAAAGTTTAGAGTATTAACTGGTGTATTTCTCACCGCTGTATCCTGACCCACAATGCTGATACTACTGTACTAATATATTCGGAAACCTGAACATGGAATAGCAACTTGTTGGGATTGTCCCGTGTTAGGATTACCATACCTAAAATTTTACTGAATTTACCACTTATAAAATTGTTCTATGTGTAGATATCATTATTACTAATTTATGTAAATGAGAAAATGGAAATAATCAATAAAAATTAGTTGGTAAATATGTTAAAATGTGGACAGTAATAAACTGAACATAAGACTCTTCATTATACAGTACAGTTGTACCCCACTTAACGCGGTCAATAGAACCCAGAGGGTCCCGAGTTAAGTGAAATCCGCGTTAAGTGAACAACAGAACATATGGGATTAATTCCAATAGAAACCAGCCCGACCCCCAAACTCCACTTTTTGAAGACACATAACTATGTTGTAGTAAAAATAACATCTTAATTTTATGATGGTACATGCACACAATTAATACTTAAGAGAAATAGAGAAATACAGTCGCCAAGTTAATGTCCATTCAAATAATGGACTCAACTCCCTCCCCCTCTTCTCATACAACACTGCTGGCTCTTCCCTCTGAGAAATTTTTGGGGGAAAACCACTAAATTTTAATAAATAATACCTCAAACTAAAGTTAGGATAATACAATTGACATTGCTGGATTCCTTGTAAGACCAGGAATATTTTGAATATAAATGTCATATATTTTGCACAAAAGATAACATATTTACTCAGAGAAAATATTTATCTAAAATTTGTATGTCTAATGCAAAATATATGATGTTTATATTCAAAATGATCACCAAATTATAAGAATTCCAGCAATGTAAATTATATTCTGGCCGGGTAATTTGTATGAATTTTATGAGCTAAAACAAATATCTTCAGTTAATAAAAAAAAAAATATTCTTCACCACTATCTGTCAATCAAAGTACCCCACCTTGCCTCCCCCCCTCTTCCAACCGCGCGGTCAGTCCCAACCCTACCCCCCACCAATCCTCCCTTCAAGAGAAAGAGTGGGTGAAAAAAATAAATTTTAACATTTTGTATTAAATAATACCTCAGATTAAAGTTAGGATAATATAATTGACATTGCTGGATTCCTTGTAAAACCAGGAATATTTTGAATATAAATGTCATATATTTTGCACAAAAGATAACATATTTACTCAGAGAAAACATTTTATCTAAAATTTGTATGTCTAATGCAAAATATATGATGTTTATATTCAAAATGATCATCAAATTATAAGAATTCCAGCAATGTAAATTATATTCTGACCGGGTAATTTGTATGAATTTTATGAGCTAAAACAAATATCTTCAGTTAATAAAAAAAAAAAAATATTCTTCACAGGGTAACAGAGGGTCGGTCGGTCCCTCCCTCCCCCCCATCCCCCACCAACCGTCCCAAGGAGATGTGTGGGAAAACCAGAATATTTAACTTTTTAGTAATAAATAATACCTCAAACTAAAGTTAGGATAATATAATTGACATTGCTGGATTCCTTGTAAGACCAGGAATATTTTGAATATAAATGTCATATATTTTGCACAAAAGATAACATATTTACTGAGAAAACATTTTATCTAAAATTTGTATATCTAATGCAAAATATATGATGTTTATATTCAAAATGATCACCAAATTATAAGAATTCCAGCAATGTAAATTATATTCTGGCCGGGTAATTTGTATGAATTTTATGAGCTAAAACAGGCAGTCAGGCAGGGTGGCGGGTGGGGCAAATCTAAAAATAGCGTCTCGAGCCAGACACTCACCGCGTATATGTGGAAAAAATCCGTGTTAAGTGAAAGTTCAGCTCTGGCGAGGCACCGTGTATATGAAAAAACGCGTTAAGTGAAACCGCGTTAGGCGGGGTAATACTGTACATGCACAGGCTGTAGCAGCTGAATTATGAACATATTTCACTCTTTAAAACCCATTACAGGTACAGTTGCGGAAATGTTTACCTACAACCCCTGTGTAACTAGTGTCTCCAAACGGCACCGTCGCAGTACTATTATAACTATTTATGAGTGAATGGGTATTGGTTGTGTAACGGTGGATGTGCTTGGTGGATAAGTTTGCTATAGGTCATATAGTTTGGCCATTTGGTGACACTGGTTACCACAGGGGGCGTACAAACACTTTTCTGCAACTGTACCATAACATGTGCTTTAACAGGGCACTACGCTCAACCCTCAGTTTTGTGTTGTCTCAGAGTAAAAATATAAACTATCATATTATTGATGCAGTACTGTGTTTACTGTCATGTCTGGGTTAATACTGTACGTGTAAGTCTTCTAGTAAGTAAGTAGTTTCACCTTCACCGCCACTTTGTGTTGTGTTTACCAGTGTTTAAAATGAACACACCCATCAACAACCTACACCGACTATTCACGCAAGTGTGGAAAATGGCCGCAAAATGATGATCATGGTGACAACGATAAATGCAGTCGTAATAAACACAATATACTGTACAGGTATCCCCCGAGATACAAAAATTTGCCTTTACGTACAGTACAAATTTCCTAAATTGGCACCTTTATTTCACGTTACAAAAGCTTTCCCTGCTTATATGAATTTGCGTCCCAGCAAAAAATTCAAATCTTACCACGCTCCTGGAAGTCAGCTGGGGCAGCCACATCCCCATAGCAGTCTCCCTACTAGTCTGAGGCAGGAATTATGTAATGGTTATTTTTAAACTAAAAATTTTGGGTATACAAGTGATATCCCCATTAGCTGGAACAATTGGTGGAGAGCACTTCTGTGGAGGAGAGATTTCCGGGTAACCAGACGACTTTCTCATAACCGGAAAATTCCTTATCCCCGGAATCTTTTCCGATTGCTGGGAAAAGTTTCAGAGTGTCTAGACATCTTGCACAGACAGACACTAGCCCACTTCCCTAGAACATTTCTGGGTGCTGGGGATGACTTCCTTGAGTCTAAACTACCGGAGTCCGTAAACGCAGCTCTAATTAAGTGAGAAACTCCATTTCTTTACTATAATAATTCAGAATAGTTTATCAAAAAGTTTTGTTAAAAAAATAAATAAATCTGTATGATACGGGCATGAATGAAGCTGTGTGTTACAGCAAAGACTGGTATTTTCCACTCTCATGGAGCTGTGGGGGATTAGTGGGTCTCATGACCTGAAGATGTCTTGAATAAACACAAAATCTGAAGTATTTTTAGGGAGATTGTGATAAGTATAAGTATAAATGAGCAAAATTGTATCCCTTCAACATTACATTACAAAACATTTTAAAATGTGGAGTGAGAAGCAAAAAGGTGTGGGTGATTAGAGAGATGGAGTGGTAAGTAGTGGTAACATGCACCAGTGTTGCCAAGTGCTCCTCAACAGCTGATGTTTATCTCACCCCCAGGCAGTCACACAACAAGACCCTCACTGGATGCTTGTTGTCATAATTCCTGTGTGTGTGTGTGTGTGTGTGTGTGTGTATACACACAGTGGTGTAATGCATCTAGTGTGGCAGCATTATGTTAATACAGTAAAGCCTCCGATAAGAACGGTTCGACCAACAACTTTTCATATTTGAAACCCTAGTTAATTTAGGACCCAATTCAGTTTACATCCTTATTTCATTCGTATTTATGACCAAAATATAATAAAAATAAAATAAAATTAAATTTTCATACAAATACAATCATGGCCAGTTAACGTCCTAAATTCATTCTTGGAAACGTGACGTTAACCGAAATGGACGCTGTCCGATCATCACATAAACTCTGTATTTATACTTACGTGTAAGTGGAATACTATATACGTACATATACAGTAGGGAGTGACAGTTTTGCAAAAGTTTTCAAAACCTAATTGCTTGGGTTGGATTAATTATTTGTCTATCGGCCACGCTAATTCCGAATATGTTTGAGTTTTTTACATCATTGCATTAGAAGGTTTGTGGATACTTTTGGGTTTGGCATGAAAAACGCGAAAAAACTGTAAATAATAAAGGGACTGGCAATGTGGCACAACCTGTTAAAATCAAGTTATTGAATTGGATTATTCGACTACTGTGTACACTGGTTCATAATATGCTATTGTTTTACAGCTCAATGCTCTACAAATTATGCCGATATTTTTGCTGCAAGTCACCACATACGTATATTTCGAAAACCAGGGCCCAATATTACCAACGGCGTGGATAGATTCCGTGGAATGAATTCAGGACATTCCCGCTCATGGAACATTACCAAACTCCGTATATGTGCCAATGGCAGGCCAATGGCAATATTTACAGAGTTTGTTGAGGCTCCCTGGACGGGAATGCCCTGAATTTATTCCACGGAATCTATTCACGCCGTTGGTAATATTCGTCCCAGGACTGATCAACGAATTCATCCCAAGTAGCTTGACTTGGACAGTTAAGGACAAAATCTCAGTCCGTACCTTTGAATAAAATATTGTTCAATAGGTGGTGATATTGAAGTGCTGAAAGTTGTTTTTTCTGTGTTGTTTTGCAGTTAGTTCAAAGGGCCGCCACCAAGATGGGTCGTCCTAAGATTAGCAACACTCAGCTGCGCCAGGGTAACGATAAGGTGTTCGGGGTTCGGTTGCCTCTGCCATCTAACAATTTGCCTCTGAACAAGGAAGTTGGAAGTGCCCTGGCTTATGAAGCAGAAAACGAGAGGTTAAGGAGAAGAACAAATGCTTTTGATTATATGGATGCCACCAACAAGGTGACTGAGAAGGTACTGGATGTGTATAGGAAGGCCACTGTCCCCACTATCTCTGAAATCAGGGTGAAAATGAGAGTCCACGACCTGTGGAGGATGCGGAGGGAGACGATGATGATGAAGGGAAATGGACAGAAACAGAAAAGGAAGAAAACGAAGAACGGGAAGCTGAAGATGAGGTTCGAGGATATAGCTGAGAAGTTGTTTGATGTGGCAGACGACAGCAAAGTGCACGAACGAGAGAAAAGCTTCCTGGCAGCCCAGAGGAAACCGGGAAGGGAGGGCTGCATTGATGGCGTTGACAAAATTGTGACTGCCAAGCTGAAAGACGAGGGGGAGAAGGAAGCGAAGAGGGCAAAGAAAAGGGCTGAGGAAGAGAGGAAAACTGAGAAGATGAGGTCAAAGAGTAAGGAGGAGATGGAGAGGATGTCGTGTAAAGTGTCGGCAGTGGATGACAGTGCTCAGGAAGATGGCAGAGGCATCCGAACCCCGAACACCTTATCGTTACCCTGGCGCAGCTGAGTGTTGCTAATCTTAGGACGACCCATCTTGGTGGCGGCCCTTTGAACTAACTGCAAAACAACACAGAAAAAACAACTTTCAGCACTTCAATATCACCACCTATTGAACAATATTTTATTCAAAAGTACGGACTGAGATTTTGTCCTTAACTGTCCAAGTCAAGCTACTTGGGCTGAATTCGTTGATCAGTCCTGGGACGAATATTACCAACGGCATGAATAGATTCCGTGGAATAAATTCAGGGCATTCCCGTCCAGGGAGCCTCAACAAACTCTGTAAATATTGCCATTGGCCTGCCATTGGCACATATACGGAGTTTGGTAATGTTCCATGAGCGGGAATGTCCTGAATTCATTCCACGGAATCTATCCACGCCGTTGGTAATATTGGGCCCTGGTTTTCGAAATATACGTATGTGGTGACTTGCAGCAAAAATATCGGCATAATTTGTAGCACATTGACTTGTAAAACAATAGCATATTATGAACCAGTGTACACAGTAGTCGAATAATCCAATTCAATAACTTGATTTTAACAGGTTGTGCCACATTGCCAGTCCCTTTATTATTTACAGTTTTTTTGCGTTTTTCATGCCAAACCCAAAAGTATCCACAAACCTTCTAATGCAATGATGTAAAAAACTCAAACACATTCGGAATTAGCGTGGCCGATAGACAAATAATCCAACCCAAGCAATTAGATTTTGAAAAATTTTACAAAACTGTCACTCCCTAATATACAGTACTACCCCGCTTTACGCGGTTTCACTTAACGCGATTTCTCATATACGCAGTGCCTCGCCAGAACCAAACTTTCCACTTAACGCGGTTCATCTACTCATATACGTGGGAAGCGGCGCGGGCACGATGCGCACAAGGTCGCCCAGTCATCAAAACATTACCGAGTTCTTCACCCGCCACCCACCACAGCCGGCCCAACTCAGTGATAGTGATAATTATAGTGAGAATATGGACTTATATGGACTTTGAGGGGTTTGACAAGGAGGCCCTGCAAGCCTCTGTGGTGGATAGTGATACAATTGATACAAGTGATACAGGTGAGGGCCAATAATCTGCCCTCTGCCTCGGAACCAACCCCCCATCCCCGTGTGCCCAGCCATCTTTTCTACTAATGTAAGTGTTAAAAAAACTAATATTATTGACATTTCTTTTAATTATTTATTGTGTGTGCATACCATCATAAAGTTAAGATAATATTTTTACTACAACATAGTTGTCTGTCGTCAAAAAGTGGAGTTTGGGGGTCGGGCCAGTCTCTATTGGAATTAATCCCATATGTTCTATTGTTCACTTAACGCAGTTTTCACTTAACGCGGTACCCTGTGGGTTCAATTGACCGAGTAAAGCGGGGTACAACTGTACACTTTTACTCTTAAATCACTACTGTAATGTGATACAGGTGATTAATTTTTATCTCTTGTGCAAAATACATGACGTTTATATTAAAATTATTCACTGTTTTACAAGGATTCCAGCAACGCCGGGCAGATGGGGGGGAGAGAGAGGGTGGGAGCGAGCGAGGGGGCGTGGGGGAGGGGAGGTAGTACGTTTGACAGTTGGCACAGGCCCAGGTCTAACGCGTGTATATTTATCAGTTCTTAAGTGACTAAGCTTCTCTCTTATAAAATGCCAGTGAAATGACCTGGGTGAATATAATGAACATTGCTGGGATTCTCGTAACATACTGATAAATTTGAATATAAACATGCTGTAATTTGCACAAGACAAAACAATTTTAGTACCGTAATCAAATTAGTACATGTGCACTCCAGCTTTGCACTAAGGTCATTTATTTCTATTACGTTTCTTTTAGTATGGTGTGTGTATGTAAATGGATGAAAATAAATGAAGAAATTTATGTAAATCTACCCAACAATACAGTTGAAAAACTATTTTATAAAATGTACTACAGTACTGAACACTAATGTACAACAATTTTTATCTCTTGAGGAAAATACAGACAGACCTCGACTTACGACTGCTACGACTTACGACCGCCGCAGATTTTTTATTAAAAAATAAATTTTTTTTTTTTTTTTTAAATGACACACGCATTTTCTATACCGAAACGTTTCCAGTTAATGTAGTCTCCATGTATAATTAGAAAATTATGGGGGCCCCATGTGCATTCAGCTGACTACATTAAAGGTAAGTGCTCAGTCACACTGTAACCATTCCTTATTATTTATTACTTTCACTGTACTGTATCCATTCATCATTATTCATTACTTTTACTGTACTGTATTTCGTTGTAGATTATTTATTTAAAAAAAAAAAAAAAAAAAAAATTATCTATGTCGGACTTACGACCTGGATTTGGGTCCGTAACCCCGTTGTAAGTCGGGGTCTATCTGTATATGATGTTTATATTCAAATTATTGGTTGTCTTGCAAGGATTCCAGCAATGCAAATTATAATCTCCTAACTTTAGTCCGAGATATTATAAAAGATAAAACCTGTAAGCCAAAAACCCTGGCTGGGGGGGGGGGAGGGAGGGAGGGGTTGGGGGGTTGAGGTGATAAGTTTGAGGTGAAGGTTTCTGTGTGTTTATTTAACAGTCCTACTAAGCTTTTCTCATTTTAAAATGCCAGTGATATGACCTGGGAGAATATAATTAACATTGCTGGGATTCTTGTAAGATACTGATTTATTTGAATATAAACATGTTGTAATTCGTACTAGACATAACAATTTTAGTACCGTAATCAAATTAGTACATGTGCACTCCAGCTTTGCACTAAGGTCATTTATTTCTTTTATGTTTCTTTTAGTATGGTGTGTGCATGTAAATGGATGAAAATAAATGAAGAAATTTATGTAAATCTACCCAAAAATACAGTTGAAAAACTTTTTATAAAATGTACTCCAGTATTGTACACTAATGTACTACATTTTTTATATCTTGAGCAAAATATATGACGCTTACATTCAAATTAATCTCTGTCTTGCAAGGATTTCAGCAATGCAAATTATATTTTCCTAACATTAGTTTGAGATAATATATAAAAAACATAAAGAAATCACCAATCTTTTGTCTGGGAACACAGGGAGGGAGGTAGCCAGCCGAGCGTGAGGTGAGGAGACAGAGTGTCTTTATTTATTTGAGATAAGATTTGACAGTTGGCGCTGAAGGCCTGCCTGCGTGTTTATTTATCATTGCTTAAGAGTGACTAAGCTCTTCTAATAATTTGCCACCCAAACGACCTGGGTGAATATAACTTACATTGGAGGGATTCTTGTAAGAGAGTAATTTATTTGAATACCTGTATAAACAAGCTATATTTGCAATAGACATAACAATTTTAGTACTGTAATCATTTAGTACATGTACAATACAGGTTTGCACTTAGGTCCATTGTTACTGTATGATATTGACTAAATTCACTAGATAACGTACGCCTGGCAGCACAATCTATAAGAATACGCGATGCATACGTGACTGTGCCCGCTCTAGGGCCATTTAGGTTCGCTACGTCCCATTATTTGAATGTTTTTATTTTTCAATTTACATTTAAATTGTTTATTCCTTGATAGAGGAAGCAGGATCCTAGTGCTGTCACTTTCTACCCCTGTACCATAACACCAGAAGCAACTGGCCATTGTCACAAGTATATACAGTACAGTACAGTCATCCCTTGGTTATCGCGCCTAATAATGAAAGTACAGAACCTATGGGATTTATTCTAATTGGTTCCAGGCACCCAAGACCCAACCCCAAGTTTCCCATTTTACGACCATTTAGACCCACCAAATATATATACTGTATAATGTTATGGTAAATATCATAAACACACAGAGGCATGGCTAGGTTTATTACAAAGTGATGAAAAGGGTACGCTTAATGCTGTAGTCCACAAAACATGTAGCTATGCCTTTTTTATTTGGTCCCCCATCATACGAGTCCGTTTTCTCTCACATCAGGATGCCTGAGTCCTCCGTTTTCTCTCTTAATCTTAGAGTTCACTAGAGACTTTGTTATTCTTAGTACTGTTACAGAATTTGAAATTGCAACCCCAATTGCAACTGGGGTTGCAATTGTTGAGGCAACTAGATATGTCTGATTACAGCAAATGTGTTATTGTCAATTTGTAGGTGAAAGATTTTATCCTCAATAGATGTAGGTTAACATTACACCTGGAGGCAAATGCTTAAAAAGAGCCTAAGGAAGGAAGCATATTCCTTTAACACATAATATCTGACCAGTATGGGGAGGATCATCGTGTCTCCATCAGGGGGTCGTGGAGTAGTGGTCCAGCAGGCGTCACGGATTTTTTTTTGGGGGGGTGGGGGGGGGGGGGGGCACGAACGTATGTGCGATCGGACGTTAACTGGCGCATGACTGTATACGTGCTGCTTTAACTGACTGGCAGAACAACCCTCAGTGTGGGACCAAAGCTGATACCTTCCACAAATGGTCATCTGTAATTAAGCAAGTTGCTCAAGATTTATCATTGTAAAGATCTAAAAACATTGTTCACTGTACTGTATCTATTATTGGAGCATATTATACATAAAGGCAGCACAGTGGTTGGAGGGGTATATTGCTCAATGAATTTCTCAGCTCTGATTTGTGATTGTTTCACAAGCGCGGCAACCAAGTGGGTCGTGTGGTTGTTTTGGTTGTGGTGGTTGTGATAATATATGCGGTTGCTCCGTAGTTGTGGTTGCAGTTTTGAAGCTTCGTGACATCACTAGTGTATAATGAGTCTCCATATGCCCTGGTTTATTCACTGATGAGTTGTCTTAGGACAAAAGTAGCCAAATCAAGCCATCATGTACCAATTAATTTTAAAATAGAAATTATAATGTAAAATATTTAAGATAATGGTTTAGTAGTGCTGTTAATGTGTGTGTTGTGTAAGTGTCTTGGCATGTCACCTCACCTAGTGCCTCGTAAACTCACCTACTGCCTCATCACCTCACCACCTGACTCATCACCTCACCAGCTGACTCATCACCTCACCCTTTGCCTTGTTAGCTCAGCTCTGAATTACATTGATTTATTACTGTATTATTTTACTTTCTTATTATTGTATGTACATTTAAAGAAATATTTATGTTTGTACAGAAATAATAAATATACTATAAATAGAAAAATCCAGCATTGCCCAAGAGGTTGGTCTTCCCACCCACACACCAACCATGTGAGGTTGTGGCTAAACAAGGTGCAGTCTTTCATAACACAGGGAACCCTTGTCCCCAGGCCTTGACCAGAAAAGTTTGGAGTGATTTTCTCGCAATTTTCTCAGATTTCCCGGTAATTGTTTCAATTCCGGCTACTGGAGAGTTCCGGGTTAGAGAGATTCTGGCAAACGAGAATAGTACTTCCTGTGGTCAGGGGGAACAAAGAAAAAATGTTCCAGTGAGAAACAGGTTCAGTAAGTTTATCTGAATTCAAATCTCAATTTATGGTCAGTAAAACTGACTATATTTTGGAAACAGAACATTACTGTAAAATGTATTTAAAGAGTTAAGAAAGGTCTCTTCGAAAAAAGTATAATTTGGCCCAATAAGCCTGACTGGCTGTTAGGGATAGTGTTGATGCTGGGCAACATATACAGTAATATCTCTGTTGGCCGGAATCCCTTGAAGCCGGAACTCTCTGACAGCCAGAATAAAAATGTTCTCGGAAAATCGTTCCCAAAGCTGGAATTTTCCTGAAAATTCTGGCTTTGGGAACGATTTTCCGAGGGGCACATTTTCCGTAAATTCTGAGAACATTTTTCAGGAACCCGGAAAATTTTGGGGATGGGGGATATTTTTCAGGGTTTGAGAGATAATGTAAAGCGCAATTTCTGGAACTTCGAGAAAAATTTTCCATTACCCGGAAAAATTCCGGGAATGAGGGATTTTTTCCGGCATTGAGAGAGTCCTCTTGTTACCCGAAAATCTCTCAATCCCGGAAGTGCTCTGCACCAATTGTTATGACTAATAGAGATATCACTACTAAGATTATGGTACACAAATAAGCAGAGTGGCTGGCATTGTATTTGAAACCCTTACTTCCCAAACCAGATGGGTGGGTGGGTGAACCAGGGGTGCCCTCGATGAGAACTAGCAACCCTCCAGCTGGCAGGTGAATGCTGCATCCACTTGGCTGCTACACCACTCTCCAGTTTACTTCAACATGTTCAAAATATTTTCATAATCCTAAGATCCATGTTAAGTCAATCATAAGGAACAACACAACACAACACAACACAACACCATTTAAATCAATAAACATCATTATATTATTGTCTTGCTCCAAATTTATTACTTAAAAAATATTGCACACTCGAGTAGAGTATAGTCATCCCTTGGTTATCACGCCTAATTGGGACCGAGCCGAGTGCGTGATAACGAAAAACGCGATAACGAAAGTACAGAACCTATGGGATTTATTCTAATTGGTTCCAGGCACCCAAGACCCAACCCCAATTTTCCCATTTTATGACCATTTAGACTCACTAAAGATATAGATAATGCTCTGGTAAGTATCAGAAATACACATTGGCATTGCTAGGTTTATTACAAAATGATGAAAAGGGTACGCTCAATACTGTAGTCCACAAAACATGTAGCTATGCTTTCTTTATTTGAGCCCCCCGTCTGAGGAGTCCGTTTTCTCATCACTTCAGGACGCCTGAGTCCTATGTTTTCTCTCAATCTTAGAGTGCACCGGAGACTTCGTTATTCCTTAGTAATGACACAGAATTTGAAATTGAAACTCGGGTTGCAATTGTTGAGGCAACTTAGATATGTCTGATTACAGCAAATGTGTTATTGTCAATTTGTAAGTGAAAGATTTTATCCTCAATAGATGTAAGTGAAGCAAGGGGGTAACAATAAACCTGGAGGCAACTGCGTGATAACCAAATTCTCGTCCTGAACAATGCGCTTTAACAGCAGGCGTGATAACGAAAATCGCGATATCCAAGGGGTGACTGTAGAGAAATTTCACTGACTAAAAAACAGTGATGAGTAAACTAAGAGAAAAAGTGAACAAACCAGTTAGGTTCCATAAAGCAGAGAGAGTGAACTTGAGAGTGATGTCCACCGCCCCTTCCTCCATCCTCCTCTTTACCAAACTCAGCAACTTGCGCATGTAAACACACTGTAAAAAGAAAATATGCAACAATTAATTCATAAAATATACAGTATTCATTAAAGAATACACTCACCCTCATACAATAAACAATATATAGTAAATCTCATACCAGAGACATACAGTATGTACAAGTAACTGTGAATCCGAGATACAGTTTGGTATACTGTACTGTACTGTACCACTGGATGGGTACCCGGACATATGACCGCCCCAGTCGTACAAAAAAATTTCAAATTCCGAACATATTTTTTTACACAGAAACGTTTCCGTCCCGTACGAAGTGTGGCGCCTCGTGGTGTACAGCGTCCACGCCGTAGCGCGCTCAGTTGGTGTTTGGCCGTCGTTGTTGTTGTTAGTGATCGCGCTGTGTACTGACAATATTTTCGTTTCTAATCCCCTTTAAAATGGCTGGCAAGCTTAAAAGTGAGAGTTCTGGTGGTGCTGAGAAAAAAAAGAGACAGTCAATTACTTTTGAGATGAAAATGAAAATAATAATGCAATATGAAAATGGAAAAATGGTAGCAACCATTTCAAACGACCTTGACTTCTCTCACTCGACGATATCAACAGTTTTGAAGGACAAGGAATGAATTCATGAGGCAGTGAAAGGATCAGCACCTATAAAGGAAACAATAATAACGACAAAAAAGACATGGTTCTATTCATGATATAAAAATTACTTGTGGTGTGGGTGGAAGATCAGAAACAAAAGCGTTTACCCTTAAGCCTTCTAACCATACAGGCTAAGGTAAGAAGCCTTTTCGAAAGCCTGAAAGGGCAGGCAGGAGATGAGTGTGACCAAAACTTCACAGCAAGTCATGGGTGGTTCCAAAGGTTTAAGAAACGTTACAGTTTGCACAGTGTAAAGGTGAGTGGAGAGGCAACAAGTGCTGATGTGGGTGCTGCTAAAGTTTTTAAGGAGGAGCTAGATCGTGTCATCGTGGAGGGAAATTATTTGCCTGAGCAAATATTTAATGTGGATGAAACTGCCTTATTCTGGAAGCGCATGCCAGAACGGACATACATCCACAAAGAGAGAAAGCCATCCTGGGATTCAAGGCATTCAAGGATAGAATCACACTTCTGTTGGGGGGGAATGTAGCTGGTTTCAAGGTAAAACCCTTCATGATATATCATTCAGAGAACCCAAGGGCTTTTAAAAATGTCAGCAAGCACACACTGCCAGTGTTTTATCACAGTAAAAAGAAAGCATGGACGACCCTAGCACTGTTTGGGGATTGGTTCCCGAGTTGTTTCATTCCACGAGCCAAGGAGTATTGTATGCAACAAGGGGTTGCGTTCCAGAATTTATTAATTTTAGATAATGCTCCGGGACACCCACCACACCTGGACAACCTGCACCCTGATGTTAAGGTAGTCTACATTCCACCTAACACTACCTCTATCATCCAACCCATGGATATCTCTTGCCTTTTCCCAAATGGCTAGCAGTCTCTCACTAATCTTCTTCTGATTTGTTATGACTGGAGGCTTGAACTGAGCATTAGCCAGAGTGTACTGTGCCAAGACAGCTTTGGTCATATCACTGGCAATGTCTTTGTTTGTGTAAGTTCTTTGGTTCTTTTCACTGATTTGCCTGATTAAAACACCGTATCTCAATGCATCTCTCAATGTAGGCAACTCCGACTTCAGGAGCTCTCTCCCAGACCCAAGATAGTGACTGAGATGGCTGGATTTTTGGTTCCTCGTCCTGACACAAGTAGCCATCGCAAATGTTATCAACTTATAAATGCATCAGAATCTGAAACAGAAAAAAATATTGTTAGTTGGGTTGTTAAAGAATGAAGTCAGAAAGCAATGTTCACTATTTAATTGTAATGCACTAATGCAGCTGTACGTTAGATTTTCAATAAATTTCACGCTAAAATTTACCTAGCAAAAGGTTGCAAAATATTGAAACTGAAATTATTTTCTGTTTATATACACTAAAATCTACCAAAAAAGTGATGGGCTATTAGTTTTAGCTGATCTTCCCTCCTATGACACACCCTAATGTGGCGTGGTTCTGTATCTGAGTAAGAAATTTGCTAGTCTGTGTTTCATTGATTTTCCTACAGTTCCTTGAATTACCTGCTTGGAAAGTGCTTCCTTTACAATTCTAACTGATCTCTCAGCTGCACCATTAGAGGCAGGATGATAGGGTGGGGTCAGTACATGATTTACACTGTTGAATCTCATGAAGTTTTTAAACTCTGATGATTGGAATGGAGGACCATTGTCAGAAACTACCTCTTCTGGTATTCCATGTTCAGCAAACATTAATCTTAATTCAGCAATGGTGCTACCAGCAATAGTACTGTACATGTGCTTAACATCAATCCACTTTGAATGACTATCAATTAATTTATCTGTTCCCTTATCACAGAAGTCAATGTGTACTCTTCGGAAGGGACGGGTAGGCCATTTCCAGGTTTTCAAAGGTGTGCTGGGAGGCATACTCCTAACATTCTGACAAACAGAGCACTCACGTACCATCATTTCTATTTCACCATCCAGTTTAGGCCACCACACAAAACTTCTGGCCAGTGCTTTCATAGCACATATACCTGGATGTTCAAAATGCAGTTCATTCAAAATTTGCCCTCTAAAACACTGTGGAATTAACACTCTCATACCCCACAACACACATCCCTGTTCTACTGATAATTGACATCTCCTTAAATGATACGGTTGAAAGTCTAAGGATGGACAAATCTCTGGCCATCCATTTAGTGTATACTCAAGGACTCTTCCTAATACAACATCTTTCCAAGTTTCATGAGCAATCATTCCGGAGGCGACTGGAAAATCTTCTGCTATCATGGTTACAGCATAAACCTTAGGCTCTACTCCATCATTTGATCCAGTACCTGGCAACCTTGACAAAGCATCTGCATTGGAATGATCATCTGAACGTCTGTACTGTATCTCATAGTCATATGCCGATAATATCAAAGCCCATCTCTGCATTCTTGCTGCAGCAAGTGTAGGAACAGGTGATTTAGGACCCAAAATTGCCAAGAGAGGCTTGTGATCAGTTATTAAAACAAAATTCCTCCCATATAGATACTGGTGAAATTTCTTTACTCCAAATATGATAGACAAAGCCTCTTTCTCTATTTATGCATAATTTTTCTCGCTTTGGGTAAGAGTTCTCGAGGCATATGCAATGGGTCTTTCTTCACCGTTATCCATTATGTGACTTATGACAGCACCTAATCCATAGCCCGATGCATCACAAGCAAGCTTTAGTGTTCTACTGGTATCACAGTGGACCAAAACATCAGTACTAGACAGAGCAGCTTTACAATCTTCAAATGACTTCTGAGTTGCACTGTTCCATTTCCATGGTATCCCTTTCTTTAATAGTTCATGCAGAGGGGCTAAAACTGATGAAAGTCCACTCAAGAACTTTGAATAATACTGTATGATACCTAGGAAAGCTTTCAATTCACTGACATTTTTTGGAGCAGGTAAATTTACTATGGCTCCTACTTTATCTTCTACAGGTCTCAACCCTTCTGCATTCACTTTATAGACAAGATAAGTTACTTCTTTAGCTAGGAATGAACATTTGCTCTTGTTGAGCCTGACATTGTGTGCCAACAAGCTTTCGAATACTGTGGCTAGGGTTTTGACATGATTTTGGATGTCACTGTCAACAATAAGGACATCATCCTGAAAACATAACACATTGGGAAGACCCACATGAATTTTGTCCATGATGTACTGAAATAACTTTGGTGCACTTTTAACACCATAAGGCAACCTTTTGAACTTATACAATCCTTTATGAGTGTTGATGGAAAGGTACTGTTGACTTTCAGCATCAACAGAGACCTGAGCATATGCTTGGGACAAGTCTAACTTAGTGAAAATGGTTCCACCTGTTAGTGCAGCAAACAAATCTTGAGATGTGGGTAAGGGATATTGCTCATCCTCAACAGCTTGGTTAATGGTAACTTTATAATCACCACATAGTCTAACAGATTTATCAGCTTTAGGTACAATTACTATTGGAGCAGCCCAATTGCTCTTGGCGATTTTCACAATAATTCCCTCACTCACAAGTCTGTCTAATTCCTTCTCAACCTCACCTTTCAATACATAAGGAACAGGTCTGGACTTAGCATATATGGGTGTAACATCTTTGTCAATGGTGATATGAGCTTCATAACCCTTTATACCACCATGTCCCTTTACAAATAAAATCTTGTATTTTTCAAGCAATTTCTCAAGACCTGGAATATTGTTACACATTCTAACACTAAATACCTCCTTCCAGTCCATCTTAAGTTCACACAACCAGTTCTTACCTATCAAAGTTGGTCTATTCACATAATTAGCTATAATTAATGGCAACTTTAAATTCTGATTTTTGTACTTTACCTCACAATCTAATTTACCTTCTGTGTTCAAAATCTCTCCAGTATAAGTTCTCAACTTGACACCTGAGTTTTCTAAAGGCACATGCGCAAATAGTTTCTCATACAATCTTTACTCATTATGGAGAAATCAGCTGCAGTATCCATTTCCATGGTTACAGGTGTGTCATTAATGCACAAGTCCACATTATACCTATGTTTAACTTTCTCTTCGCGACTGGTGTAAATAGTAAACACATGGGCACTCTCATCATTATCAGATCCAAAATTACCAACACTCTCATGAATACTGTTTTTCATTTCCTTCTCTCCACCTTCAACGGCATATACTCTACCTTTATCACTTCTACAGGCAGGAGCAATATGTCCAATACGTTGACAATTGTAACATTTTGAATTCTTGAACTCACACTGAAAGCTTTCATGTTTCCCTCAGCACCTCTCACATTTTAAATCAGCATGTGTTCCTTGTTTTGTGGCATACTTATTCCTTTTAGCTACAGTTACTTTACACACTGAGCCACTACTGCCAACTGTTTCACTACCAGCATTGGGAACAAATTCTCTGGTGTTTTTCTCGGCCAATTCCATGCTTGTAGCTACCTGACATGCACTTTCAAAAGTTAAGTTAGTGGTGTTCATTAACTTATTCTGTATTTTTTCATAATTCAGGCCTATTACAAACCAGTCTCTTAGAGCTCGGTTCAAGAACTGTCCAAAGTTACAGTGAAAGGATAACTTCTTCAAAGCTACTATGTAATTACTTACTGATTCATCTTTACCGCTATCTCTGGTGCCAAATCTGTAACTTTCAGCGATCTCAAGTGGAGCAGGATCAAAATGTTGCTTCAGAATCTTGGTAATCTGAATCAGTGAGGAGTCTTTGGATTTGTCTGGAGTAAGCAGATTGACCAGAGTAGAATAAACATAAGCTCCTACCTCTATCAAAAAGATTGCTTTACTTTTCTCTTCAAGGACTCTTTTTCTCTTAGCATCCCCACCGTCGTCCATTAATTCATTTGCCAGAAAAAAGAAGTCCATTCTCTCACAATATGATGTGAAACCTTCCTTGTCTGCATCATACTCCCCCACTCGTCCAATGTATCCACTGACGCCAGCCATGGTTGCTTTCTTCACTTTAATTCTCCAGGTTCAGAGTAGCCTTCCCTTCAGTGGTCACTATCCTCTCTTCAAGGACTTCACCAACACTTTGTGAATCCCATCCTCGTCGCCAGTGTAGTATCTCGCGTTATTTAATGGGAGAATAACGAGTCACGTGGTCTGTCTGGCTGGTCGTTTATTCTCTGTTTTTGGTTACAATGTGCCTAACACATTTCGTGTTTACACAAGCCTAAACACTTTCTGACTTTGGTAAGAAGTAACGTAACATATAATATATATATATTCAATAAAGGCAGCATATAAACACACATATATATAACATACTGTACTGTAATGTACCACTAGACAGGCATCTTGAATACTGTACTGTACTGTGCTGTACCACTGGACAGGTATACTGTACTGTAATGTACCACTGGTCAGGTATCTTGTATACTGTACTGTATAGTACTGTACCACTGGAGAGGTATCTTGTATACTGTACTGTACCACTGGACAGGTATCTTGTATACTGTACTGTACCACTGGACAGGTATCTTGTATACTGTACTGTACCACTGGACAGGCACCTTGTATTCTGTCTTGTATTATACTGTACCACTGGACAGGTATCTTGTATACTGTACTGTACCACTGGACAGGTATCTTGTATACTGGACTGTACTGTACCACTGGACAGGTATCTTGTATACTGGACTGTACTGTACCACTGGACAGGCATCTTGTATACTGTACTGTACCACTGGACAGGCATCTTGTATACTGTACTGTACTGTACCACTGGACAGGCATCTTGTACACTGTACTGTACCACTGGACAGGCATCTTGTACACTGTACTGTACTGTACCACTGGACAGGCATCTTGTACACTGTACTGTACTGTACCACTGGACAGGTATCTTGTATACTGTACTGTACTGTACCACTGGACAGGTATCTTGTATACTGTACTGTACCACTGGACAGGTATCTTGAATACTATACTGTACTGTACCACTGGACAGGTATCTTGTGTACTGTACCACTGGACAGGTATCTTGTATATTGTACTGTACCACTGGACAGGTATCTTGTATACTGTACTGTACTGCACCACTGGACAGGTATCTTGTATACTGTACTGTACTGTACCACTGGACAGGTATCTTGTATACTGTGCTGTACCACTGTACAGGTATCTTGTATATTGTACTGTACCACTGGACAGGTATCTTGTATACTGTACTGTACTGTACCACTGGACAGGTATCTTGTATACTGTACTGTACTGTACCACTGGACAGGTATCTTGTATACTGTACTGTACCACTGGACAGGTATCTTGAATACTATACTGTACTGTACCACTGGACAGGTATCTTGTGTACTGTACCACTGGACAGGTATCTTGTATATTGTACTGTACCACTGGACAGGTATCTTGTACACTGTACTGTACTGTACCACTGGACAGGCATCTTGTACACTGTACTGTACTGTACCACTGGACAGGTATCTTGTACACTGTACTGTACTGTACCACTGGACAGGTATCTTGTATACTGTACTGTACTGTACCACTGGACAGGCATCTTGTACACTGTACTGTACTGTACCACTGGACAGGCATCTTGTACACTGTACTGTACTGTACCACTGGACAGGTATCTTGTATACTGTACTGTACCACTGGACAGGTATCTTGAATACTATACTGTACTGTACCACTGGACAGGTATCTTGTGTACTGTACCACTGGACAGGTATCTTGTATATTGTACTGTACCACTGGACAGGTATCTTGTATACTGTACTGTACTGTACCACTGGACAGGTATCTTGTATACTGTACTGTACTGTACCACTGGACAGGTATCTTGTATACTGTGCTGTACCACTGTACAGGTATCTTGTATATTGTACTGTACCACTGGACAGGTATCTTGTATACTGTACTGTACTGTACCACTGGACAGGTATCTTGTATACTGTACTGTACTGTACCACTGGACAGGTATCTTGTATACTGTACTGTACCACTGGACAGGTATCTTGAATACTATACTGTACTGTACCACTGGACAGGTATCTTGTGTACTGTACCACTGGACAGGTATCTTGTATATTGTACTGTACCACTGGACAGGTATCTTGTACACTGTACTGTACTGTACCACTGGACAGGCATCTTGTACACTGTACTGTACTGTACCACTGGACAGGTATCTTGTACACTGTACTGTACTGTACCACTGGACAGGTATCTTGTATACTGTACTGTACTGTACCACTGGACAGGCATCTTGTACACTGTACTGTACTGTACCACTGGACAGGCATCTTGTACACTGTACTGTACTGTACCACTGGACAGGCATCTTGTATACTGTACTGTACTGTACCACTGGACAGGTATCTTGTATACTGTACTGTACTGTACCACTGGACAGGTATCTTGTATACTGGACTGTACTGTACCACTGGACAGGTATCTTGTATACTGTACTGTACTGTACCACTGGACAGGTATCTTGTATACTGTACCATACTGTACCACTGGACAGGTATACTGTACTGTACTGTACCACTGGACAGGTATCTTGTATACTGTACTGTACTGTACTGTACCACTGGACAGGTATACTGTACTGTAATGTACCACTGGACAGTTATCTTGTATACTGTACCATACTGTACCACTGGACAGGTATACTGTACTGTAATGTACCACTGGACAGGTATACTGTACTGTAATGTACCACTGGACAGGTATCTTGTATACTGTACTGTACTGTACCACTGGACAGGTATCTTGTATACTGTACTGTACCACTGGACAGGTGTCTTGTATACTGTACTGTACTGTACTGTACCACTGGACAGGTATACTGTACTGTAATGTACCACTGGACAGGTATCTTGTACACTGTACTGTACCACTGGACAGGTATCTTGTACACTGTACTGTACCACTGGACAGGCATCTTGTATACTGTACTGTACTATACCACTGAACAGGTATCTTGTATACTGTACTGTACTGTACTGTACCACTGGACAGGTATCTTGTATACTGTACTGTACTGTACCACTGGACAGGTATCTTGTATACTGTACTGTAATGTACCACTGGACAGGTATCTTGTATACTGTACTGTAATGTACCACTGGACAGGTATCTTGTACACTGTACTGTACCACTGGACAGGCATCTTGTATACTGTACTGTACTGTACCACTGAACAGGTATCTTGTATACTGTACCATACTGTACCACTGGACAGTTATCTTGTATACTGTACCGTACTGTACCACTGGACAGTTATCTTGTATACTGTACCGTACTGAACCACTGGACAGGTATGTTGTATACTGTACTGTACTGTACCACTGGACAGGTATCTTGTATACTGTACTGTATAGTACTGTACCACTGGACAGGTATCTTGTATACTGTACTGTACTGAACAACTGGACAGGTATCTTGTATACTGTACTGTACTGTACCATTGGACAGATATCTTGTATACTGTACTATACCACTGGACAGGTATCTTGTATACTGTACTGTACCACTGGACAGGTATCTTGTATACTGTATTGTATTGTACCACTGGACAGGTATCTTGTATACTATACTGTACCACTGGACAGGTATCTTGTATACTGTACTGTACCACTGGACAGGTATCTTGTATACTGTATTGTATTGTACCACTGGACAGGTATCTTGTATTCTGTACTGTACCACTGGACAGGTATCTTGTATACTATACTGTACCACTGGACAGGTATCTTGTATACTGTACTATACCACTGGACAGGTATCTTGTATACTGTATTGTATTGTACCACTGGACAGGCACCTTGTATACTGTACTGTATAGTACTGTACCACTGGACAGGTATCTTGTATACTGTACTGTACTGTACCACTGGACAGGTATCTTCTATACTGTACTGTACCACTGGACAGGTATCTTGTATTCTGTACTGTACCACTGGACAGGTATCTTGTATACTGTACTGTACCACTGGACAGGTATCTTGTATACTGTATTGTATTGTACCACTGGACAGGTATCTTGTATTCTGTACTGTACCACTGGACAGGTATCTTGTATACTATACTGTACCACTGGACAGGTATCTTGTATACTGTACTATACCACTGGACAGGTATCTTGTATACTGTATTGTATTGTACCACTGGACAGGCACCTTGTATACTGTACTGTATAGTACTGTACCACTGGACAGGTATCTTGTATACTGTACTGTACCACTGGACAGGTATCTTGTATACTGTACTGTACCACTGGACAGGTATCTTGTATACTGTACTGTACCACTGGACAGGTATCTTGTATACTGTACTGTACCACTGGACAGGTATCTTGTATACTGTACTGTATAGTACTGTACCACTGGACAGGTATCTTGTATACTGTACTGTACTGAACAACTGGACAGGTATCTTGTATACTGTACTGTACTGTACCATTGGACAGATATCTTGTATACTGTACTATACCACTGGACAGGTATCTTGTATACTGTATTGTATTGTACCACTGGACAGGCACCTTGTATACTGTACTGTACCACTGGACAGGTATCTTGTATACTGTACTGTACTGTACCACTGGACAGGAATACTTCACAATAAGAGCATTATATATATGAAAAATGCTCAAACGAATTTCGTAAATTGACATCATTGTTTTGAGATATGAGAGTTTGCCCCGTTTACACGAATTTGGATTTGGCCACAAATTCATATCACGTGCTGGAGGTCAGTTGGCGGGGCCATCTTGGGAAGAGATACACAGAATAAGGCCCTCACTCACCCCACCACCTGACTGTCCTCCTATAAAGTAATGTATCCAAGTTATGCATTATTTTATTAATTTTTTCATGAGTTAGATGGGGAGAGTGTAGAGAGAGCAGGTGGTGGGCAGTGAAGTATTGGGCACACTCACTTGCCTTTTAGTAATTTGTCAACTCGTATTTTGGGGAAGATATACGTACCATATTTTACAGCATATAAGATGCACTTTCTTGTCTGAAAAATGGCTAAAATAAATCAGCCAGCATCCTCGACAATGACATGACAAAAACCTGCAGAGAGACCTTCGGCCAGATCAAAAGAATACACCAGGACTGGTTTGATGAAAATGACCTGACAATCAAAGTAATCATCGATGATAAACATGTCGCTTTCAGTGACTGGCAGAACAACCCTCAGTCTCGGACAAAAGCTGATACCTTCCGCAAGAAGAAAGTGGCAGCTCACTCTGAACTTCGCAATCTAAAGAACGACAGGCTTAAAAATAAAGCATGTCAAACACAAAAACTTGCAGATCAGCACAAGATGCACAAATTTGTCATTTTCACTAAAACATTTTATGGGCCATTCACTCGTGGCACAGCCCCCTTCCTCTCATCCAACGGTAATTCCCTAATTAAACACAAAGATGGCCTCCTTCAGCACTGGAAAGAGCACTACCATTCACTGCTCAACGGAAACACTGATGTGGATATCCTGACTACCCAGCAGGTCCATCAGCATACAGAGCTGACCCACCTCAGCTATCCTCCATCCCTGGATGAGGTGGCTAGTGCCATCAAACAGATGAAAAATAACAAAGCCTCAGAGCCGAGGTATATAAAGCAGGAGGACCTCTGTTTACCAGCCATCTCCACTCTCTCCTGGAGAATATATGGGAAAAGGAGGAAATCCCCCAAGCTCTTAAAGATGCCTCCATTGTAAATATTTATAAGAACAAGGGAGACCGGTCAGACTGTGGCAACTACCCCGGGATCTAACTGCTCTCCTTAGCTGGCAAGATTATCGCCCGAGTCCTCCTAAACAGACTTCTTCCTGGAGCGGAAAACTTCCTCCAAGAATCTCAATCACGTGGCACCACTGACATGATCTTTGTTGCCCGACAAATACAGTCAATCCTCATATTACGCGGTTAATGTAACCCGGAGGGTACCGCGTAAAGTGAATAACATAACATATGGGATTAATTGAAATGGAGTCCGGGCCGATCCCCAAACTCCACTTTTTGACGACACACAACTATGTTGTAGTAAAAATATTATCTTAACTTTATGATAGTATGCACACACAATTAATAATTAAGAGAAATATCAATAATATTAGGTTTTTTAACACTTACATTAGTAGAAAAGATGGCTGGGCACACGGGGATGGGCGGTTGGTTCCGAGGCAGAGGGCAGATTATTGGCCCTCACCTGTATCACTTGTATCAATTGTATCACTATCCACCACAGAGGCTTGCAGGGCCTCTTTGTCAAACCCCTCAAAGTTCATATAAGTCCATATCCTCACCATAATTATCACTATCACTGACTTGGGCCTGCTGTAGTGGGTGGCGGGTGAAGAACTGGTAATGTTTTGATGACTGGGCGACCTTGTGCGCACCATTTTTGCGCCTCTTACACAACATGGTGGATGGCGGGAGGTTTGGATCCAAAAATGGCGCGGCTTGCCAGCCGCTCTCCGCGTAATGGGGTTCACGACCGCGGAATGTGAGCATGGTAGGTTCTGGCAAGGCACCGCGTTAACGGTGAAACGTGGAATGCGGGACCGCGTAATATGAGGATTGACTGTACAGGAAAATTGCAGAGAACAGCATCATGACCTGTACATGGCTTTCATCAACCTAACCAAAGCCTTCGACTTGGTCAACAGGGAAGCCCTCTGGCGAACCCTCAGCTGTTTTGGCTGCCCACCAAAATTTATCGCCACTGTGAGGTAACTCCACGATGGGAAGAACGGCAGTGTCTTGTGCAATGGTACTCAGTCAGAGTTCTTCCTCATCCAAAAGGGGGTAAAACAAGAGTACGTACTGACATCAACTTTCCTCTCCATTTTCTTGGCTGCCTTCCTTACTCATGCCAGTGCCAATTTAGCCGGTGGTGGACAACCAGTACCGGTTGAAGGCACTGCACTTTTCAACATAAGGCGACTCCAGGCAAAAACAAAGGTGTTGGCAGCTTTCATTACTGATCTTCAGTGTGCAGACGACCTAACCCTTGTCGCTCACACTGAACGCGACCTACAAGATACCCTGAACACCTATGCAGATGCGTATGCACTTCGGCCTTGAGGTGAATGTACAAAAGACTCAGATTCCCTTTCAGCCTGCCCCTGGTTCAGACACATCTTCACCATCCATCCAGCTTAATGGTACTAGCCTCTCTTATGTTACCCACTTTCAGTATCTCGGCCCCCACCTGTCCACCACCGTGGACATCAATAAAGAGATTCAGCATCGAACCAGATGTGCATCTCAAGACTTTGGCAGACTCCATACCCGTGTCTTCAGCTGTAGGGAGCTGAAATTATCTACAAAGTTACACGTATATTGAGCAGTGGTCCTCCCCACCCTGCTATATGGCAGTGAGACAACCATTATCCATGAACAACTATGCTGGACTAGCCATGTTACCCGCATGGACAACAGTAGACTGCCAAAGCAGCTACTTTACAGTCACCTAACGAAAAGTAAACGTAACGCTGGCAGGCAACTGAAAAGGTATAAGGATAGTCTTAAGACAAACCTGAAAAAATCCCAAATTGACCCCCTCACCTGGGAGACGATTACTCCACACCGCAGTACATTTGAGTACAATATGAGTACAGCAATATATTGCTTATATTATTCCTTTCTCACTGGATAAAGTCTGTATAACTAACCCCAGTGGTCAGGAAAAAGCCAAAATATAAGCAGCCTATTACTGTACAGTACTCATTTTGTACTCATATGTACTATGGTATAGGAGTAAAATTTTTATCTCCTATGCAAACTATGGGATGTTTATACTCAAATTAATTGCTATCTTGTAAGAATTCCAGCAACGTAAGTTATGTTCTGCTAAATCAGGTCAGTGACATTTTATAAGATAAAGACTTTTAAGCCTAAAGCTAACTTCACCCTCAAACTCCTTATTGCCTTCTGTGGGGGAGGTGAGGTGTTGAGAGAGAGAGAGAGAGAGAGAGAGAGAGAGAGAGAGAGAGAGAGAGAGAGAGAGAGAGAGAGAGAGAGAGAGAGAGAGAGGCCCTCCTCCCAGTGGAAAGGAATAGGTGAAAAATGTCCTTTTTATTTGGCTTGTTATGTAATTTTGATGTCAAATTATATCTAATATAATATTCTTTCTTTAGTGTTTAATATTTTCTATTATCAAAGATAAAACATACACCAGCCAGCCTCCCCACTCCCTGCCACCCCCCTCCCTGCCTCCCCCCTCCCTGCCACCCCCCTCCCTGCCACCCCCCTCCCTGCCTCCCCCCTCCCTCCAACTCATAGTGTCTCACACACACACAAGACTTCAAACTCTAGATGTGTGTGTGTCATGTGGTGTTAGGGTATTAATTAATGAATAACAACTGTCCCAAGTTTAAAAATGCTTTGAAAGCATTTGAGGTGGATGAAGTATAGATGATTAGTGGGTCTCATGTTTTTTACCTGACCTGTTGTTGTCACCCATTTTTTTTATAAGCTCTTCTTTTGTTTGTGGTGGAGGTGGTGTGTGGATTAGTGGATCCCATGTTATTGACCTGACCTATGTTATGTAAGGCCACTCATTGTATATAAGCCTCTCTCAGTCACTGCAAATTCAGTTGCCTCTGAATATAACAGAATAACGGAAATTCGATTTAGCGAAAATTTAGATTTAATGGAAAGGGCTATGTGTGTGTGTGTGTGTGTGTGTGTGTGTGTGTGTGTGTGTGTGTGTGTGTGTGTGTGTGTGTGTGTGTATATACACACACACACACCCACATATACAATACAGGTACATCCTTGACCACCGAAGGGTCAAGACGTACCTGGCGCTCCTCTCGGAGCAGCCAGGTCAACTGTTATGTTGGCCCATACTAACTCCCTCCCCTGAACCCTCCTCCCCACCGGAATATCAACAAGTTCTCGCCAGAAGTTACAATTTCATTTAGGAAAGGAATGGAACCAGTGTTAAACAGAGGTGAACAGTGGTGAACAGTGCTTAAGTCAGTGAGAACAACTCAACAGTGAGGTCCCAGGTACCCAGTGATAATGGCCCGTGAGACCCAATAACAACCAGGGATGTGCTAATCCGTCTACGATAGGAAGGCCTGGAACCACACCTCACTCATATAACACCATCTATGAGGGAATTACTACACCACGTCAGGTCCCTCATAACACCATATGTGAGGGAATTACTACACCACGTGAGGCCCCTCATAACACCATCTGTGAGGTAATTACTACACCATGTCAGGCCCTTCATAACACCATCTGTGAGGGAATTACTACACCACGTGAGGCCCCTCATAACACCATCTGTGAGGGAATTACTACACCACATGAGGCCCCTCATAACACCATCTGTGAGGTAATTACTACACCACGTGAGGTCCCTCATACCACCATCTGTGAGGGAATTACTACACCACGTGGTCCCTCATAACACCATCTGTGAGGGAACTACTACACCACGTGAGGTCCCTCATAACACCAGCTGCGAGGGAATTACTACACCACGCCAGGTCCCTCATAACACCATCTGAGGGAACTACTACACCACATGAGGTCCCTCCTAACACCATCTGGGAGAGAGTTACTACACTATGTGTTTGCTGTTCAACACCTACATTAATCTGAATGTTCACTGTATGTTCCTTTACCTTTCTCTAATGAAGGCTTTTGTTAAACCACCAATGTATTCAATAAGTCATTTATGTCCAATGTATATTTTCAGCCTTCGGGCTGCAGAACTTTTTCAATAAACAGTTAATTATTATTATTATTATTATTAAAAGAAATAATTGTCTAAATGGCAAACATAAAGGGAATAAACATATCTTTGTACACAGGTAAAAATGTATCCCCCCCCAACAAATTATATGTGCAGATTTGGCAATACACGGCCATTTTGTGACCCAAACTCCTGTGAATTTTAAGGGCAAGCTGTATATTTAAAAATTAAAAACATTAAAGATATGGGCATGAATGAAGCTGTGTGTTACAGCAAAGACTGGTATTTTCCACTCCCATGGAGCTGTGGGGGATTAGTGGGTCTCATGTAACTGACCTGACTCAATGTCAGGTGGAGGTAGGGTGGGGTATTAGTGGTCTCATATTACTGACCTTCAGATGGAATGTTAGGTCACCCTTTTTTTGGGTGGGGGATTAGTGGGTCTCATGACCTGAAGACGTCTTGAATAAAGATGAAAGGTAAGGTGCTCCAGTGTTTCCCACTTACTGAATGAAGAATATAGTAAAAGTAGCTGTAATCCCTTTCTACCTTCTTAACATTGTATTCTTGGCTAATTTTGTTCTGGTACAGTAATGTACAGCACTGCACAACACAAATTGCACACAAAAACAGCAGCTTGTGAGGGAACAACCTTCTACAATGGCAGCAGAATATGAACTAAGCGATCCAAGCAGCTGGGCCACCCATGCGTCTGAGATGTGGGGATGCGTTGGAGCATGATGCACTCTTTCAGAATCCCCTGAAAATTTATTCCCAGACCCAGAAATTAAAATGTGTTTAGATTTTCCAGAATTTTTCTTATTCTTTTCATAAAATTTTCAACCTCGGAATTTGTTCCCAAACCCAAAATTGAGAGAACTTTCTGGGAAATTTTAGAGCAAATTTCAATTCTGGTAAATGGAGAGTTCGGGGCTTGAGGGATTCCGGCTAACGGAGACATTACTATATAATTTATGTACAGGTACTGTAAAATGAACAAGTTCTTTCACATGCAAACCTCCCATGCATCCAGCCCACAACACAGTTCAGGCAGTCACCCAGATGACTCATAGACATGTGGCGGCCACGGTGGTGGGTGTGTATGCATGACGTCAAGTCACGCATTTTTAGCCCAGTAAACCTCACTAGAGGAAAGGTCACGGCAGGCTTAGTTCCCGGGGATTAAGTGTAAGAAATGGCTAGTGCTACTTGTGAACAGGGCTGTGCCCTTCAGAGGGCTGGGTTAGAGATGGCCAAGGAAGAAATCTTGAAATTAAAGGAAGTGTTAGCGAGGATGAAGGAGGAAACGAAACAAGGAAAGCCGTGAATGGCAAAAACTCAGGCGAATGGAAGGTTGTGAGGAGAGGGACGACCAAACTGATGGTGAAAAAACACACCAAGATTACGACAACAACAGCTAAGTGTACAAATTCTTTCATTCCTATGATAGACGAATTGGACATTAGCATAGTTAGGGACAAGGCAAACAAGGAAGGTACGAAAACCTTAATTGTTCGCGATTCCCAGGTACGGTACCTGGACATAGCTTTTTGTGGTAAAAATAAAATTAAGATGAGGGTGTGTTTGCAAGGAGCTGGGGTGAGGGATATAGTTGACAGAATGGACAATATCTTGTCAGGTAATGGGAACAAACCCATCATTATCTGCCTCAGTGCAGGAGGCAATGATATTGACCGGCGTAGGAGTGAGGAGCTTCTTGGTAAGTTCAAGACAGCTATAGAACATATTAGGTCGAAGGGAGGGATCCCCATCATATGTGACGTCCTGCCTAGAAGGAGAGTTGGCAATGAATGGTTGTCAAGGGCAGTTGGTGTCAATGGCCATCTTGACTGATATTGCAAGTCAATATCAGTCTCATTCACTGATAACTGAGACAACTTTTACAGCAGAAGGGACCTTTATGCTAGGGATGGGGTGGGAACCCTGGCTGGCTCTCTCGAGAGGGCAGTTCAAAAGATGTTGAAGTCTTAAAACTGCAAGGAGAACATATGAGCACGGGGGTGGAGGAAACTGCAGTGGGAGTTGGTAAACAAATTGAAAGGTTACAGGGAAATAGTGCTAGGAATGATGACAAAACTAAAGAAGGAAGGGAGTTAAAACCTAAACGCAACAAAGAGAGGACTTGGAACATGACTAACTTAAATGTCTACTACGCAAACAGAAGAAGTATGAGAAAAAAAAAATGGATAAAACCAAGGCGTTGGTATGTACCAAAAAAATCGATATTATAGCATTCACCGAAACATGGATAAACTTACTCACATGAGTTACCTGTCGAATACCAAATTGCAGGTTACAAATTATTCCATACTGATAGGCAGATTAGGAAAGAAGGCGGAGTAGCAATCTGAAGTGTGAAATATATAAGGAAATAAAAACTGAGCGAAATACAGAAACAATTTGGATAGAATTAATCGATGGTAGGAAAAAATTAATCACAGGAGTAATATGTTGACCTCCTAATCTTGATAGAGTTAATGAGTGACTTATTTGGGATGAAATGCACAGGGCTTCCATATATAGCAAAGTCTGTATAGTAGGCAACTTTAACTTTAATCAAATAGATTGGATTGACCTTATGGGAAACTCAAAATCAGAGGATTTTCTTGAAACAATCCAGGACTGTTTCCTAAGTCAACATATAACCGAACCCACCCGGGGTAATAATATACTGTACTCGATTTACTTCTGTCAAACAGAGAAAACCTCATTAGTAATGTCGAGGTAGGGAACGAATTTGCTAACAGCAATCACAATGAAATTAGATTCCAGTTAGAATTTCAAGGCAGCCGCAAAGGAAATTCCACTGAAGTCCCAGATTTCAGAAGGGCAAACTTTGATAGTTTGAAGAGGCAGCTGAGAGAAGGGGTATCACACTTGGGGGTGAATTACATGACCTCACATGATGTGACCTACAATGTACCCACAGGGGTGACCTCAACTTACCTAGAGACCTGACGGTTGAGAGTGACCTGATAACGAGATCTGAGGTTGACGAGTTCCACAACAATTTAAATAATGAGTTACTTAATGCACAAAGTCAGAACATCAGAACATACCATACAGAAAACTCAGATCAACCAACAATGACCCTAAATGGATAAATAATTATTTAAATAATATTATTGGACAAAGGAAGGCTATAGGTAGGAGAATAAATCATGGTGAAGTTTACCTCCGAGATTATTATAAGGCATTGGCCGGTAGGGTTAAGACCGAGATAAGCAAAGCAAAGAGGAATAATGAACTGAAGGTAGCAACGAAGGCGAAGTCAAACCCCAAGGGATTCTCTCAAATGTATCAAAATAAAACACGAGAAAAGATTGGACCAGTACAGTCAGATACCGGCGAGCTAACTGATAACGACGGAGAACTGAGCAATAATCTGATTAAATATTTTCAGCAGTTTTCACCACCGAAAATTTAAACATGATACCCGAGGCACCGACTCTATACAGAGATAGTGAAGAAAAGAAATTAAGCAAGATAACAGTGACTAGTAACAATGTTAGTAAGCAAATAGACAAACTAAAGCCTAATAAGTCACCAGGTCCTGATGAGATATTTGCCAGAGTACATATTAAAGGAATGTAAGGAAGAGCTTAGTATGCCCTTAGCAAAGTTGTTTAACAAGTCCTTAAAAACGGGTGTAGTACCAGAATCCTGGAGGATACCAAATGTACTATCAACTTTCAAGAAGGGAGATAGATCACTATCCTCTAACTACCGTCCAATCAGTCTAACATCAATTGTCGGCAAATTACTGGAAGCAATCATTTCAAACTCTATTCGAAATCACCTGGAGAAGCACAAGTTGATCAATGATTCCCAACATGGCTTCACAAGCAGGCATTCATGTCTAACTAATCTATTAACATTCTTTTCATCTGTTTTCGAATCAGTGGATGAGGGGCACAATTATGATGTGGTATATCTCGACTTTAGCAAAGCCTTCGACAGAGTCCCCCACGAAAAACTAAAAAGAAAAGTGGAGGCTCATGACATTAAAGGAGATATTCTAAAATGGATTAGGGCGTGGTTACAGGACAGGAAACAGCGAGTGAGCATTAACGGTACCAAATCCGATTGGAGCAATGTCACTAGTGGAGATCCCAAGGCTCAGTATTTGGACCATTATTATACATAAATGACATAGATATTGGCATAGACAGCAACATAAGTAAATTTGCTGATGACACTAAAATATGGAGTGTAATTAAATCTGACGAGGACTCCGCAAAACTACAGGAAGATCTAAAAAAAAAATTTGAATGGTCTGAAAAATAGCAGATGAGATTCAATGTGGACAAATATAAAGTACAGTATTACCCCGCTTAGCGCGTTTTACCGTATACGCGGTGCCTCGTCAGAGCCGAACTTTCACTTAACGCGGGTTTTTTCCACGTATACGCGGTGAGTGTCCGGCTCAAGAGCTATTATTAGATTCGCACCACCCTGCCAGACTGCCTGTTTTAGCTCATAAAATTCATACAAATTACCCAGCCAGAATATAATTTACATTGCTGGAATTCTTACAATATGATGATCATTTTGAATATAAACATCATAGATTTTGCATTAGACATACAAATTTTAGATATAATGTTTACTCTGAGTAAATATGTTATTTTTTGTGCAAAATATATGACATTTGTATTCAAAATATTCCTGGGCTTACAAGGAATCCAGCAATGTCAATTATATTATCCTAACTTTAGTTTGAGGTATTATTTATTACTAAAAAGGTAAATATTCTGGTTTTCCCACACACTGGTAGGGACGGTTGGTGGGGTAGGGAGGGACCGACCGACTATCTGTTACCGTGTGAAGAATATTTTTTTTTTTTTTATTAACTGAAGATATTTGTTTTAGCTCATAAAATTCATACAAATCACCCGGCCAGAATATAATTTACATTGCTGGAATTCTTACAATTTGGTGATCAATTTGAATATAAACATCATAGATTTTGCATTAGACATACAAATTTTAGATATAATGTTTACTCTGAGTAAATATGTTATCTTTTGTGCAAAATATATGACATTTATATTCAAAATATTCCTGGTCTTACAAGGAATCCAGCAATGTCAATTGTATTATCCTAACTTTAGTTTGAGGTATTATTTATTAAAATTTAGTGGTTTTCCCCCAAAAATTTCTGAGGGAAGAGCCAGCAGTGTAGTGTGAGAAGAGGGGGGAGGGAGTTGAGTCCATTATTTGAATGGACATTAACTTGGCGACTGTATTTCTTTATTTCTCTTAAGTATTAATTGTGTGCATGTACCATCATAAAATTAAGATGTTATTTTTACTAGAACATAGGTATTGCGTCGGAAAAAGTGGAGTTTGGGGATCGGGCCAGTTTCTATTGGAATTAATCCCATATGTTCTGTTGTTCACTTAGCGCGATTTTCACTTAACACGGTACCCTGTGGGTTTTATTGACCGCGTTAAGCGGGGTACTACTGTACAGTGGGGTATGCTATAACCAACGGATCCAACTATGAATGTTCCTATAACGAACGCAACTCCTACAACGAACGCGGATGAATACGGGACTATTTCGCCTGGCGCATGAATACTGTTGTACAGCGACCCACAACAAGAGCGTCAGGCGCCATCTTTGTCTCATTGTGTAGCCAGTGCACCACTGTTATTGTTGAAATTTCGTCTTTTAATGTGGAAATAGAGTTATTTGTATAAATATTTTGTTATACAAGTGTACAAATGTAACAATGAATCATCTAAAGCGAGTAAGAAAGCTCATAACTCTTGAAACTAAGAAAGAAATCATAAAGAAACATGAGGATGGAACAAGCATTGCGAAACTTAGTGATGAGTATGGTATGGCTAAATCGAATATATGTACAATTTTAAAGAATAAAAGGAATTGAAAACTGTGCAAGTGGCTAAGGGAATCTCTAGACTTAGCAAAGCAAGGTGTAATGTGATTGAGGAGACGGAAAATTTACTCTTAGTGTGGATAAAGGAGAAAGAAATGGCAGTTGATAGCATTAGTGAAGCAATAATTTGTGAGACGGCCAGACAATTGTTTGAGGACCTTAAAGCCAAGACTCCCAGTGCAAGTGATAGTGATGTGCCAGTGTTTAGGGGTACCAAGGGGTGGTTTACTGGTTTCAGAAGGAGAAATAAATTACATACTGTTGTGAGACATAGTGATGCTGCTAGTGCAGATAAGGAAGCAGCTAAGGAACACCATGACATTTTTTTGAATGTGATTAAAGAGGGAGGCTTTGTTTCTCAGCAGGTATTCAACTGTGATGAAACGACTTTTTTGGAAAAAAATGCCTTTCCGTACATAGATTACCAAGGAGGAAACTTCTGTCCCTGGCCATAAGCCAATGAAAGACAGGCTTACCCTCCTTCTTTGCGCTAATGCTTCTGGTGACTGCAAAATAAAGCCACTTCTTGTGTACCATGCAGAAAATCCCAGAGCTTTCAAAAACATTAGGAAGAACCGCCTTGGTGTTATGTGGCGGTCAAACCCAAAGGCTTGGGTGACCAGGAGTTTATTCTCCGCGTGGGTGATTGAGGTGTTTGGACCCAATGTTCGGGAATACCTCAGGGAGAATAATCTTCCACTGAAAGCTTTGTTGGTGATGGACAATGCACCAGCCCACCCTCCTAATTTGATGATTGAATAGCCAGAGGAGTTCAACTTCATCACTGTGAACTTCTTGCCACCCAACACAACACCTCTCATCCAGCCCATGGATCAACAGGTAATTTCTAACTTTAAGAAGCTGTACACAAAGGCACTGTTTAGAAAATGTTTTGCGTCCACTTCTTCCAGTGATGTTAGTTTGAAGGAATTTTGGAAGAGTCACTTCAATATAGCAGATGCTGTTTTTTTAATTACCTCAGCCTGGAAAGAGGTTACTGTGAGGTGTCTTTGTGCTGCTTGGAGGCCATTGTGGCCTGAATGTGTGCTTCAAAGAGACTTTGAAGGCTTCAAAGAGTTAGAAGAAGAGGCTGTTGTTCATGAAATTGTGTCTCTGGGCAATTCCATGGGCCTGGAAGTGGATGATGATGATGTTGAGGAATTGGTAGAAGAGCACAGTAAGGAACTGTCCACTGAGGAGCTGCTTGAGCTTCACAAAGAGCAAAACGAGACACTGAAGCGGAGCTTAACTTCTGAGGAGTCAGGGGAGGATGAGGACAAGGAGGAAAGCCGCATCATTCCAGCCAAAGATCTCAAGGATGCATTCTTTTGCTGGAGCAAACTGTCCAAACTTGCTGAGGATTATCATCCTGATGTTGGTTCTGTGCAAAAGGCCATCAGTGTGTTTAATGACAATGTGATGAACTACTTTTGGAAGGTCCAGAAATCAAGGTTGAAGCAGCCAACCCTGGATTCCTTCTGTAAAAAGGTAACAAAAGAACCTACAGACAAAGTGCCTGTAAGACAGTCACCAAAGAGGGCTAGGAAGGATGACTCCTCTCCTTCCACCTCTTCTCCATAATTCTCTCCTCCCCCCTCCTCCACTGCCTCCTGTCCTGCATGCTGAACAACACTAAGGTAAGATAAAGTACCGTATATTTTACATTTTCCACATAATTTTTTCAGTGTTAAGTGGTTGTATTTGGGGGCCTGGAACGGATTAATCCTATAACGAACGAATGCTATAACGAACAAGGTTCTAGAACCAATTAGATTCATTATAGCATACCCCACTGTACTCAGTATAGGACATGTAAACAGGGTAACCAGATACCAGATGAAAAACGATGTTATTGAGAAATCCACCTACAAGAGAGATTTAGGAGTAATGATAAGTAGGAATCTTAAGCCAAGTAAACAATGTATATTTGCTCGAAACAAGGCTAATAGAGTACTTGGGTTCATACAAAGGAGTGTTAGTTACAAGACTAGCGAGGTCATCCTAAAACTGTATCTTGCGCTTGTGAGACCTCACTTGGATTACGCAGTTCAATTCTGGTCACCGTATTACAGAATGGATATAGAATCCTTGGAAAGAATACAGAGGAGAATGACAAGACTAATCCCGAGCAATAGGAACCTTGAGTACAGAGACAGGTTAAAGCATCTTAATTTGCACTCCTTCGAGAGACGTAGAGTGAGGGGCGATATGTTAGGGGTGTATAAATGGAAGTCAAAGCTAAACAAAGAGGACATTACAAAGGCACTCAAACTATCCAACCAGGAGCGAACTCGTAACAATGGTTTTAAATTAGACAAATTTAGATTTAGGAGTGAAATGGGTAAACATTGGTTTGGAAATAGAGTAGTGGATGAGTGGAACAAGTTACCAAATATCATCATTAACTCGAACACGCTGGATAGCTTCAAACATAGGTTGGATGGATATATGAGCAATAGGGGTTGGGTGTAAATGGGACTGGCCAGTATGAGCCAATTATCCCGCTGCAGTTTCCTCCATTCTTATGTTCTAACCTTCACTTCTTACATGCACATACTGTTGCTCTTCATTTTTCTTTTTTTTTCATAGTTTTATATTATATTTTATTGATTTCTAAGCCACATTAGCGTACAGTTGTGTCGCATCTTACATGGTGGGTTACATTCAGAAGAGGACGTGTAGAGCCAAAATCACGCAAAGTCAAAATTACCCTTGAAAATCCCTTAAATCACCCATAAAGTACATGGTTATAATAATATCTCTGTTAGCCCGAATTCCTCTTAACCGCAACTCTCCGATAGCTGGAACTGAAATTTGCTCGGAATTTTCCAGAAAATTACAGGTTTGGGAATGATTTTCCGAGGAGGAAGTTACTGTCTCTAAAACGAATGGCTCCCTGTCCTGGCCAAAAAATGCCAGCAACATTAAAACAACCCTTACACATTTTTGGGTACATCCAGGATGTTATCCGCAAATTTAAAATCAGTGAAATGTCTGGGCATGCTTGCAGTATTTATTGCATATTCTTGTATGATCATATGCTTATGGTGTATGTTTTATCATTGATATTCTAAAATATTAAATATTACTAAAGAAAAATACAATATATAATAAATAATTTGTATCAAAATTAAATGACAAGCCAAATAATAAGGTAAAAATAAGTATTGTACTGCACGCCCTCTTTTACTCCTCTCTTCCGACCTGATAACTCTATAGCCAACTCTCCCCCTGATAAAGCCAATCTCTTTGGCACCTTATTCTCTTCTAACCACCTAAGACGATTCCAACTCTATCCCTCCAACTTCTGATCCTCCAACTGAACCTGTGCACTTTCCCCGTGTTGTGGGGAAGTGTGCTGAAATTCTGGCTCCTGTGCTTGCTCGTCTCTTTTGCCTTTGCCTCAAAACTTTTCCTTCATCTTGGAAGCATGCCTTGGTTCAGCCCATCCCGAAGAAGGGTGACCATTCTAATCCCTCTAACTATTGCCCCATTGCCCTAACTTCATCCCTCTTTAAGATTTTTGAAACTACCTTAAACTCCCATTTTCTCCGTCACCTTGAATGCTCTTCTCTTTTGTCGGATCACCAGTACAGCTTTTGCCAGGCGAGATCTACTGATGATCTGCTCTCCTACTGCACCCATCTTTGGTCATCCTCTCTTAGGGATTATGGGGAAACTTTCGTCATGGCCCTCAACATCTCCAAAGCATTTAAAAGTATATGGCACAAGTCTTTGCTTTCTAAACTTTCTTCTTATGGTTTCTCTCCCCCACTTTGTTCTCTAATTTCTTGCTTCCTTGAGAACTGATCCATGGTAGTTGTTGTCAAGGGATTGATCTCTCACTCTTTCTCTACCATTAGTGGTGTCCCACAGGGTTCTGTTCTTTCACCTACTCTCTTCCTTCTTTTTCTAAATGATTTACTTCACACTACGACTAATTCTATCCATTCTTACGCTGATGATTCTACTCTTCACTCTTCTTCACATTTTCCCCTTTCCCCTCACCATCAAACTAGATCTGTTTCTAGAGCTGATATCATTTCATCTATCAATGTGGATCTGTGCAGCATCTATGAATGGGGAGGGAGGAACTTGGTTAAATTCAATAGTAATAAAACACAGTATTTACCAATTACACTTTCCAAATTAGATGATCTCACACCAATCACATTTCAGGACACAATCATTCTGCCAAGTTCTAAAATGGACATGCTAGGTCTCACCATTTCCTCAAATATGTCATGGAAGCCACATATCCTCAACATTGCTAAAGCTGCTTCCCAAAAGCTGGGAATGCTGTACAGATGCTATAGCTACTTCACTCCTGAGCAGTTGCTTCAAGTTTATAAGGGATTCATTCGTCCTAACTTGGAGTACTGCTCTCATATCTGGGGTGGCTCTTCTTCTGTCCAACTGTTAGATAGGGTGGAATCAAAGGCATTTCGTCTTATTAACTCTCCTCCTTTAGTTGTTACAGGTATTTTAACAGGCAATGTTTGGCATCCTGTGTACTGTCAGCAAGGCCGTGGGCTTGTAACACTCGTCTTGCCCGCTGTGCCCACTGTTTCTCTGTGGATGTCGGTCACACGAGAATAACCCGTTATAGTACATCCTTCTTTCCTCACACAGCCAAACTGTGGAATGCTCTGCCTTCTTCTGTGTTTCCATACTCATACAATTTGTCTTGTTTCAAAAAGCTGGTTTTCCCGCATCTTCATGGTGTAGATTAATATAACCCTTTTCTCTTCTATTTTTAATTTCATTTTACTCCTATTTCCCCCCCCCCCCCCAAGCCCTGTTGTGGGTCGATGACCTGTGCCCAGGTGGGCTATTCCCTGCTAATAAAATAAAAAAATAAAAAAATAAATCATTCCTGTACAGTATACATCGCATTGGTAAAAAATAACTTCTTCATACAGTCAACCCTCGCTTTACGCAGTCCCACTTTATGCGTTTCCACGTTTAAGCGGTACCCTGCCGAAACCGGAATGCTCACTTTCCGCGGTGTGTGTACCCTTTTACGCAGAGAGCGGCGCGAGCAGGGAGCGCACAAGGTCGCCCAGTCATCAAAACATTACAGAGTTCTTCACCCGCCACCCACCACAACCAGCCCAAGTCAGTGATAGTGATAATGATAGTGAGGATATGGACTTATATGGACTTTGAGGGGTTTGACAAAGAGGCCCTGCAAGCCTCTGTGGTGGATAGTGATACAATTGATACAGGTAAGGGCCAATAATCTGCCCTCTGCCTCGGAACCAACCCCCCATCCCCGTGTGCCCAGCCATCTTTTCTACTAATGTAAGTGTTAAAAAGCCTAATATTATTGATATTTCTCTTAATTATTAATTGTGTCTGCATACCACCATAAAATTAAGAAGTTATATTTACTACAACGCAGGTATTGTGTCTGAAAAAGTGGAGTTTGGGGGTCGGCCCGGTCTCTATTTCAATTAATCCCATATGTTATGTTGTTCACTTTACGCGGGCCGCCGTGGGTTCAATTGACCGCGTAAAGTGAGGGTTCACTGTAGTACAAAATTCACTTCTCTAACACAATTAGAGCAGATGATGTGAATAAAAGTTTATACCCTTTTTTCTAGCAGCCTCACACCTCAAAAATATCTAAGCTTTATCTTCATTCAAGACATCTTCAGGTCAGGCGACCTGCTAATACCAGTCTTTACTGTAAGACACACCTTCATCCACACCCATATGATATAGAGTTTTAGTTTTTAAATATACTTATTTACCAAACTTCTGGATAAACTATTCAGGATTATTTTAGTTAACAGATGGAGTTACTAACTTAATAAGAACTGCTTTTACAGACTCTTGGAAAACTTCCCAGCACACAGAAACATTCTGAGGATGTGGGCTAGTGTTTGTCTGTGCAAGATGTGTAGTTTAGATTCTTGGAAACTTTTTCCAGTAACAGGAATTATTTCCGGGGATGGGGGAGTTTTCCGGGTTTGAGAGAATCGTCTGGTTACCTGGAAATCTGTCATCCACGGAAGTGCTCTGCACCAACTGTTCTGGCTAACAGGAATATCACTAAATATACTATATAGGTGCTCCCCGACTTACGACGGGGTTAGGGACCCAAATCCAGGTCGTAAGTCGGAATGGTCGTAAGTCCGACATAGATTAAAAAATAAAAATAAATAAATAAATAAATAAAGAAAAATAAACAAAAATAAAAACCCATAAAATCTACAATGAAATACAGTACAGTAAAAGTAATAAATAATAAGGAATGGATACAGTGTGACTGAGCACTTACCTTTAATGTAGTCAGCTGAATGCACATGGGGCCCCCATAATTTTCTATTTACAGGATACATGGAGACTATATTAACTGGATGAAGCAGAGGAGGAGAGAGGGCTGGGTGGGTCATCAATGTCGCTTTCTTCAGACAGGTTTATGTACTGTTGAAACTTGCTGGTTGAAGGAAGTGGATCATCTTGAGGGAGTGAAGAGGCAGCACTGGTGGGGCGTGAGGAGACAGCACTTGGGGACTTCTTAAAATAGATGTCCAATTTAGACTGCACAGTTTGCTTTTTCTTTTCATTATAAATTTCTCTGTAGTAAGCAAGTGCATCTTGGATCATTCTGTCAACTTTGGCATAACTCTCATAATTTTGATCCATGCCATCAAACATTTGCATTCCTTTATTAATTGTAGCAAATGCCTCTGCCATTTGCTTCACTGAAAACTTTTTGGGGGGTGCAGGTCCTTCTACATTTAGACTGGCTTTTTCCTCTGCATCTTTGTTTGCTTCCAGTTCGATGGGATCTTCGTTTCTTAGCTCTTCTGCTACACTTTCAACAAACTGTTCAACACCTTCATAAACAATTTCTAATTGAAGCTGTTTACCTAACTCCACTATCCTGTTACTAATATCCCAAATAACTTCATTTTCATTAAATCCTCTAAAACTGTTCACATATCTTTTCAGCATTTTCTTCCATATTCCATTCATGCAATGTTTTGTAACCTGATCCCATGCTGCACTAATGTTCTTTATGCATGAAAAACGTTGTACTCCTTCCAAAACTCTCTGAGCGTTTTCTCACCTTCAGTAGCAGCAACAGCCTTAGCGAAGGTCGTACGTAAATAATACGCTTTAAATGCAGCAATAGCACCTTGCTCCATGGGTTGGATGACAGAGGTAGTGTTAGGTGGAATGTACACTATCTTAACATCAGGGTGCATGTCATCCAGGTGTGGTGGGTGTCCCAGAGCAGTATCCAAAATCAGCAAAATCTTGAATGAAATCCGTTGTTGCAGACAATACTCCTTGGCTCGAGGAATGAAACAAGTCATGAACCAATCCTCAAACAGTACAATGGTCATCCAGGCTTTCTTGTTACTGCGATAAAACACTGGCAGTGTGTGCTTGCTGACATGTTTAAAAGCCCTGGGGTTCTCTGAATGATAGATCATGAAGGGCTTTAGCTTGAAACCAGCTACATTCCCACCCAACAGAAGTGTAATTCTGTCCTTGAATGCCTTGAATCCTGGCATTGTTTTCGCCTCTTTGTGGATTTATGTCCGCTCAGGCATGCGCTTCCACAATAATCCAGTCTCATCCACATTAAATATTTGCTCAGGAAAATAATTCCCTTCCGCAATCACATCATCTAGCTCCTCCTTAAAAGCTTCGGCAGCACCAACATCGGCACTAGCTGCCTTTCCACTCACCTTAACATTGTGTAAACTGTAACGTTTTTTAAATCTATTAAACCGCCTATGACTTGCTGTAAATGTTTGCTCACATTCATCTCCTGCCTGCTCCTTCAGGCTCTGGAACAGGCTTCTTACTTTAGCCTGTAAGGTTAGAAGGCTTAAGGGTACACGCTTCTGTGTTTGGTCTTCTATCCATATCATCAATAATTTTTCCATATCGTGAATAGGACCTTGTCTTTTCTTCGAAATTATAATTCCCTTTATAAGTGTTGTTCTTTTCACTACATCACGAATACGTTCCTTGTCCTTCAGAATAGTGATATGGTTGAGTGCGAGAAACCTAGGACGCGTGAGATTGTTGCTACTGTTTTACCATTCTCATACTGCATATTATCTTCATTTTCATCTCAAAAGTAATGGCCTGTCTCCTTTTCTTCTGAGCACCACCAGCACTCTCACTTGTACGCTTTCCAGTCATTATAAAGTCAATTAAATACGATAATAACATAAGTACACAGCGCGATCAGTATAGGATACGATAGCCAAACACCAACTAAGCGCTGTACTGAGTGAGTGTAACCACGCGGTGACCCAAGCCAGCCACGTTCTCGCTCAGGGCAGAAATGTTTCGGTATAGAAAATGCACGCGTCATTTGAAAAAATTTTTGGTCACGACTGCGGCGGTCGTATGTGCGGATGGTTGTACGGTCAGAGCAGGTCGTAAGTGAGGATTGACGTAAGTTGAGTCAGTCGTAAGTCGGGGACTACCTGTACAGTACAGCCAAAATGTTTGTACAGAAATACTGATTGAAGTGTAAATGTTTACCTTTGCTCCTAGAAGGGCAGTCTGGGACGTGGATATTTTAGCTGCTAATATAGAGCAGATAGCAACTGCCATTCTGTCTGTGGAGGGATCATTGAAGGTGAGGAGGCAGTCCAGCACCAGCCGGGCGCACCAGTACTTGTCAAATGATACTTCGTGTAGTATTCTATCACAGCATAAAGTCAGCAACCCATTCTTCTGCAACTGTAAACAATAAAAAATATTAAGAGAAAATTTATTTCCTTATACAATGTATATCTTATTACTAGTGTGAAGACTAAAGGAATTAATCCTGAAGATCTTACCATCATTAAGGATTTTAGACACTGAGAAAGGTTGATTCATTAGTCTCCTGAACTTCAACACCACCGACCAACCCAAACTTGGTAATCTATTCAAGCCGCGCCCTAACTTTATTCATTTTTTGCCCAGTTCACACTCTATAAAAGTGGGTTGGTGTCCTGCTGTAAAACTTGCTTCAGATTTGCTCATGGCAACTGGGACTCCTGCCAACAGTTCACCATGGCTAATTCAGGCAAGTGTGGAGACTGGACATAAAATGATGGTTATGATTCTACAGTGTGGAATCTTCTCACCTCCAAAATAAACACATACACACACACACACTGCTCAATCAATAAAGTTCTTACCGTTTGTTGTACAGTACTATGACATAATTTTTCTCAACTTGTCATGTCACAAGTCACTACTGTACTATATATCTTAATATCCTGTATATTCAAACAAGAAATCTTGCTCAAGGCTCTACCTGTATCTCCCGTCCTCACCACCTACCCTGTTTAGCCTCAGTTGCTGTAGCTAGTACCAGACACTGTGTTTAAGTCTACTGTTTAAAGGTTAAAACATCCCCACCAGTTATCACAAAGGATCATAATAATGTTGTATCACTTCTCTCTTTAACTCTTTTCTCTATCTTCAGAGCTTCAGTAATGCAACAAGTATTTTTGTCTGTTTGTGTGATCAGTGATATAACTTTTAATTACAACAGTTTGCAGCAACTACCTCATTAAACTTGTCATTTATACCCTTTTCTCATCATGTTCTTCCAATCTTCTACTTTTACATTTCTTACAACCAAAAATACATATACAGTGGTCCCTCGGTTAACGAAATTTCGGTTAACGAATTTCCTTCCATAAGAATATTCAATTCGGTCAACGAAAAAAATTCAGTTAACGAATTCCTGTCAACATGTTTTCGCTTGCTCACCAGCTGGAATATTAGTCCGCCAATACAGTAATCGGTTCTAGGGCTTAAATTCGTTAACATTTGAGTAAATATCAAGAAGGTTGTACTATTCAAAAATTTTCCAAGTTTTATATTAAAATTTTTAGTCATTTTAACAATTATTTAACATAACTGAAGTTCAGGAAACTAGTTTTTAGTAAGCCAAACAGCCACTCAACTCACCAAACAGGCATCAGTTTGTATCTCTGGTCAGTAGAGGTAACATCTTGCTTGAGACTCTCTTGAACATAAACTATTACATATTACATTTTTACAGTACAATTATTGGTCATTCTGAAATTCATTTTACATATTGACAATATATACTGTAGTGCAGTGCAGTGTTGATTTAAAAAAAATAATCTTGAATTACACTGAGTGAACTTAAAATTTTATGGGTGAAATGACGACATGAAGCATGGGGTGATTTATCTTCCACCCCCACTTCCTTCTTTTCTCCCTTCTCCTCCACCCCCACTTCTAATTCCCATCATCATCATCATCAACCAGGAGCCTTCTACATACACACCTCAAAGTAAGTGTACTTTACTGCATTTATTTTTACTTCGTATGTAATTTTCGGTGAGCTGGAACCAATTACCCAAAATCCCATTGAAACAATGGTTTCCGTTAACGAACGACTTTCTGGAACGAATTGTGTTCGTTAACTGAGGGTCCACTGTACTGTACTTGTGCTCATAATTTTCAATACAAATAAAAATAAAAATTGAGGGTTGAAATCTATATACAGTACAGTAAGATCTTGTATTTCGCGAGTAATACAGAATGGAAAAATTGCACCAAATTCATATTGACCAAATGCAAATACATAACCTCCAAATGATACAAATTCTGCCTTTATTGACCCGATTGTGTTTTCCAGAAACTACGTTTTAGGCCTTCCTCAAGTAATTTAATCACACGCTCCGATAACAACGGTTCGACCAACAACTTTTCATATTTAAAACCTTAGTTAATTTAGGACCCAATTCAATTTACGTCATTATTTCATTTGTATTTACGATCAAAATATGATAAAAATAAAATAAAATTACATTTTCATATAAATAATAACTAAATGCGGATAGTATGTATTATGGGGTATATAAAAAAAAAAAAAAAAAAACACTGTAAAAAAATGAAGAGCAACTTGCGCAAAGAAGCTGTCTTGCTAATGAGTGGTAAACAACAGTCGGAGCTTGGCGGGCCTTTTGTTTTCACCCATCTGGAACAGGAACTGGAGAAAACTTTCCCAAGTTTCTTACAGCATTTTTATATCCGTATCCAATATGGGCAAGAGAGTAAGTGATGGTAGTGTTGTTTCGAAAGTAATAGAAACTGTATAAGCTTAACCGAGAAACTAGATGTGTTAAAACGATATGAAAAAGGTGAGAGGTCTGTGGATTTTACATAGAGCAAGCAATGAACATATTTTCTGAAGTGGATCCATTAAAAGAACAAAGCATTAAAATTTAAATCAATGCAAATGACCTCTACATAAAGGTGCATAATGAGAAAAGAAAGCAGCTGTGCAAGGTTCTTTCGAGAGCTATATTATTCAAAGGCCTAAACCATCAACTTCAGCTACACCATCAAATTCAGCATCATAAGCAGCTTCAACATCAACTTCAGGTTCAGTAACAGTTTCAGCAACAGCTTCATGGAAAGCTACAGCTTCAGCCAGAGTTGAACCCAATATCTGAGGAAAAACTCTCACAATATTCATTGGCTGTCCTTATGTTTTAGACTTTACCATCATTGGTGAGAAGAATTTTAGTTTTACATTCATAAATATTATTTAAAACATATATGAACAGTAAATAAGCGTTGGTTTCATATTCATATGTAGAGAAATGACGATATATTTTCACATGTACGCACTTACTGTTCATACGTTGGCATTCCCTAACATCTCTCCTTACTTCTTTACCATTAGTGGTTAGCTACTTATAGTGTTCCATTTATTAACATTAAATACCATTACTTAAAACATATACAGCCGGCCCTTAACATACGCGGGTTTATAATACACGGATTTGCAAATACACGGATTGCCCCACCGGAGGAATATTCTGTACAATAAAGTAATTGAAGTACTGTACATTCAAATCGCGCGCCATTCAACTCGTGCGCGGCACCGAACACGGGACACCGCCCGCTCCCGCAACCTCATACACACACGCATAGCTCTCCCTCACTCAGTCAGTCTCGCTGTAACCACGCATGTGTTGACATCAGCATTGTAGTTGCAAAAATATTACATTTCCGTGAATGTATTATATCAAGCACAGTATGAATAGAATATCACTAATATAACAGTATTTTAACCGAAAACAAGTAAAAAAACGAATAACGTATCTTGAACATCAGAAGGTTAGGTAAAGGCTTTTGTTTTCATGAAGTTTATCCTAATTTACATTGAAATGCATTACGTTTCAGCAAAACTACTACAGTGGGGTATGCTATAACGAATCTAATTGGTTCCAGAACCTTGTTCGTTATAGCATTCGTTCGTTATAGGATTTATCCGTTCCAGGCCCCCAAATACAACCACTTAACACTGAAAAATATAATATAAAATTGTAAAAAAGTGCATAAATATGCATCTAAACCCCTGAAATAAAGAATATCATTAATATTTGTAATAAAAAACAATAAATTAGTAAAAAAAAAAAAAAAAAAAAAAAAAAAAAAAAAAAAAAAAAATTAAATGTTCGTTGTAGGAGTTTCGTTCGTTATAGCATTCTCAATTTTATAGGTAAAACCATTCGTTATAGGAATATTCGTTGTAGGATCCGTTCGTTATAGCATACCCCACTGTATTTATTTCTGAGAATATGGAAATGTAACATTTTGCTGAAATGACGTACGTATTACAGTGGAAAGTGACGAAAGCAATGACTCGCTTTCTTTCGTTCAAAAGATGTTACCGTAATCGCTTTTCGAATGATTTTCAGTTAAAAAACTGTTGTATTACAATAATATTCTATCCTAATTCACTTGTGATGTTACATTTTTTTAACTGAAAACCATTCGAAAAGCGATTACGGTAACATCTTTTGAACGAAAGAAAGCGAAAGTCATTGTTTTCGTCACGATTTTATCCCACTTTCCACTATAATAAGTACGTCATTTCAGCAAAAATATTATATTTCCGTGAATGTAGTATATCAAGCACAGTATGAATATAATATCATTGTAATATACAGTGACCCCTCGGTTAACGAACTCAATCCGTTCCAGAAGGTCGTTCGTTAACCGAAACCATTGTTTCAATGGGTTTTTGGGTAATTGGTTCCAGCTCACCGAAAATTTTCTAAATTCAACAAAAATGGTAGAAAAGTTCACTTACTTTGAGGTGTGTATGTAGAAGGGTCCTGGATGATGATGATGGGAATTATAATGGGGGTGGAGGAGAAGGAGGAGGAGAAGGCATTGGGGTGGAAGAGAAGTCACCCCATGGCACCATTTCACCCATAAAATTTTAGTTCTCTTGGTGTATTTCAAGATTATTTTCTTTAAATCAACACTGCACTGCATTATATATTGTCAATATGTAAAATATATTTCAAAATGACCAATAATTTGCTTGGAAACAATAAAAGCATTTAGTTGAAGAGAGTCTCAAGCAAGATGTTACCTCCACTGAAAACAGAGAGACTAACGCCTGTCTGGTGTGTTAACAGCCTGGATGGCACGCCAGAAACTAGTTTCTTTACCTTCAATTATGTTCAATAATTGTTAAAATGACTAAAAAAGTTAATATTAAACTTTTAAAATTATTGAATAGCATAAACTTCTTGATATTTACCAAAATAGTAAGGAATTTAAGCCCTAAAACCGATTACCGTATTGGCTGACTGATACTAAAGCTGGTTGCCCGGTCAGTGCAAGCGAAAACTTGTTGAGGTCGGTTTGTAAGAAATTCGTTAACCGAATTTTTGTTCGTTAACCGAATTGAAGATCCTTATGGAAGGCAGTTCGTAAACCGAAATTTCGTTAACCAGGGCGTTCGTTAAACGAGGGGTCACTGTAACAGTATTTTAACCGAAAACTATTAAAAAAAACGAGTAACATCTCTTGAACATTGGAAGGTTAGGTAAAGTCTTTTGTTTTTGTCATGTATTTTATCCTATTTTACATTGAAATACATCACATTTCAGCAAAACTACTATTTATTTCTGAGAATATATTCATTCGGACACAGTTTAGGTAAAATACACATGTGCTGTAACATTTTTGTAATTGAAAATGACTCGAAAAACACATACCCTCTAGCCCTGTTCAAGGAGAAGACTGGGAGGAGCTGTTTGGTGTTGAAGACGATGACAAGGAAAATGATTTGGACGGATTTTAATGAAAATATTCAGAAATATGGTATCATAGTATTTATTCAAGTGAATTAGGATAGAATATTATTATAATACAACAGTAATGACGATGTGGAGGAGGTGGAGGGATAGAGCGGGGAGGAGGTGACAGGCGGGAGCAGTGACGAGTGGAGATGCCAGCCAGTACATTACGGGTGTACAGTATTAATTGTTTTTATAGCTCTTTTTGCATTTTAATATTAAATACTGTACATTACGTTTCAACAAAACTACCATTTATTTCTGAGAACATGGAAATGTAATATTTTTGCTGAAATGATGTACGTATTACAGTGGAAAGTGGGATAAAATTGTGACGAAAGCAATGACTTTCTCTTTCTTTCGTTCAAAAGATGTTACCGTAATCGCTTTTCGAATGGTTTTCAGTTGTGGGATTATAAGGCTAATGATAGGATAGAATATTATTGTAATACAGTACGAGTACAACAGTTTTTTAACTGAAAACCATTCGAAAAGAGATTACGGTAAAATCTTTTGAATGAAAGAAAGAGAAAGTCATTGCTTTCGTCACAATTTTATCCCACTTTCCACTGTAATACGTACATCATTTCAGCAAAAATATTACATTTCCATATTTATTTCCGAGAATATATTCATTCAGTCACAGTTAAGGTAAAATATACTTGTGATGTAATATTTTAATGAAAATACGGTATTGAAGTTTTCTTTTGTTTCAAATTTAATTAACAAAGATTGATGTTTCAAATGCAATGAAAAAAATTTATGTACAGTATCAATAAATACACTTTAATAAATGAATACTTTATGTTTTACATCGGCCTGTGCTACCATACCATGGATTTGGCTACTTTGGGCTTGCTATGATGATGTAAGAGATCTGCCCTGGCAACTGTACCGACACTCACAGCTGGTGGTGCATTGGTGCATCGTTTCCATTGTTTACTGGTAGTTACTGGTCAATATTTTTCAAGCTAACGAAACTATTACCCTTTTAGTGGTCGACCCCCAATTTTTTGCCAAATAAGTTGGTCTTAAAAACTCAAACTACACACAGGTATATACAGTAAATAAGGACATGGGGGCAAGGGTTCTTTTTTTGGTGGGGGGGGGGGGCAGCACATATACGTGGATTTTTAACATCCACGGCTATCTCTGTTACGTAACCCCCGCGTATGTTAAGGGCCGACTGTATACAGTCGGCCCTTAACATATGTGGGTTTAACTTACATGGATTTGCAAATACGCGGATTGCCGCTGGAGGAATATACATTCAAAGGAATATACATTATTCAAATCGCACGCAACACCACACACTGCACACACGCGCACACACGCACACATTGCCTGCGCCACCCCATGTTCCCGAGCTCCCTCAGTCAGTCACTCTCGCTGTAACCACGCTTGTGTTGACATCAGCATTGTAGTTGCAAAAATATTACATTTCCGTGAATGTATTATATCAAGCACAGTATGAATAGAATATCAATAATATAACAGTATTTTAACCGAAAACTATTAAAAAAAAACGAGTAACATATCTTGAACATTGGAATGTTAGGTAAAGTCTTTTGTTTTCATGTAGTTTATCCTAATTTACATTGAAATGCATTACGTTTCAGCAAAACTACTATTTATTTCTGAGAATATGGAAATGTAATATTTTTGCTGAAATGACATAGGTATTACAGTGGAAAGTGACGAAAGCAATGACTTTCGCTTTCCTTCGTTCAAAAGATGTTACCGTAATCGCTTTTCGAATGGTTTTCAGCTAAAAAAAGCTGTTGTATTACAATAATATTCTATCCTAATTCACTTGAGATGCAACAGTTTTTTAACTGAAAACCATTCGAAAAGCGATTACGGTAACATCTTTTGAACGAAAGAAAGTGAAAGTCTTTGTTTTCGTCACGATTTTATCCTACTTTCCACTGTAATGCCGTATATACCCGTGTATAGCACGAGTTCTTAGGACCAAATTTTTTGGCAAAAAGGTGGGGGTCGACCTCTATACGGGTAATAGTTTCGTTAGGTTGAAAAATATTTACCAGTAACTACCAGTAAACAATGGAAACGACGCACCAACGCACCACCCACTGTGAGTGTCGGTACAGTTGCCAGGGCAGATCTCTTGCGTCATCATAGCAAGCCCAAAGTAGCCAAATGCATGGTATGGTATGCACAGGAGTATGTAAAACATAAAGTATTCTTTTTTAAAATTTTATTTATAGATACATAAATTTTTGTTAATTAAATTTGAAACAAAAGAAAAATACGATACCGTATTTATAAATATTTTCATTAAAATATTACATCACAAGTATATTTTACCTTAACTGTGCCTGAATGAATATATTCTCAGAAATAAATATGGAAATATAATATTTTTGCTGAAATGACGTACATATTACAGTGAAAAGTGGGATAAAATTGCGACGAAAACAATGACTCTCTTTCATCGTTCAAAAGATTTTACTGTAATCTCTTTTCGAATGGTTTTCAGTTAAAAAAAACTGTTGTATTACAATAATATTCTATCCCAATTGACTTGAATAAATACTACGATACCATATTTCTAAATATTTTCATTAAAATCCATCAAAATCATTTTCCTTATCATCTGCAGCACCAAACAGCTCCTCCCAGTCCTCTCCTTGAACAGCATCGTCATATGGATCAACACCATCATCAGCCATAGGATCATCAATATCTTCATCCTCATTCACGCTCTCATTAGCCTCATAATCCCACAACAAGTCGTCTTCTGTTCCATCAAGACTATTCGAAATCCCACATTTCTTAAAAGATTTCACCACAATTTCTGGTCTGATTGCATCCCAGGCCTCTACAATCCATTCACATAATGTTGCTAGTGATGGAGCTTGGATGTTGCCTCCCTTTGTGTATGTCTTATCGCCTTCTATCATCCAGTTGTTCCACTTCACTCTTACCGCATCTTTAAATGGTTTGTTTATGGAAACATCCAGTGGTTGGACAAGACTTGTTAATCCACCAGGAATCACAGCTGTATCAGTGTTTTCCTTCCTAATCCCAGCAGTAACACTGTCAACAAGATGTGACCGAAACATATCCCACACAAGAAGACTTTTTTCTTTGCGCAGTCCCCCTGATCTAAAGTTCCACACTTTTTTAAGCCATATTTGTATGCTGCCTTCATCCATCCATCCTTTCTCGTGCACATGGATGATTAAAAAAATGCTGTCTGACTTGCAACACTGTTGGTAGGGTCAGGTGGTTCTAACGGCACCTGCCAGGACCCGGTAATCAAATTTATAACAGTGTCTAACCTGAATTACTGTAGTTTATCTGATGTAGGCAATATGAAGTAAAAAATACCAGTTAAAGTGAGAAATTGGAAGAGAATAAACAAGAAAGATGTCGTTGGGCTATTTTTGGTAGGGCTGAGGGAGAGAGTACCAGCTGTTTGGTCTTTTTTGGCAGGAGAGTCACGCAAATAACTGTAGTGCTGGTATTTGTTTGGTGTCTTCTGTATTTTTAAAAATGAATACAGTTGGTCCTCATATTACGCGGTTAATGTAACCCGGAGGGTACCGCGGAAAGTGAGAAACGCGTAAAGTGAATAACATAACATATGGGATTAATTGAAATGGAGTCCGGGCCGATCCCCAAACTCCACTTTTTGACGACACACAACTATGTTGTAGTAAAAATATTATCTTAACTTTATGATGGCATGCACACACAATTAAAAATTAAGAGAAATATCAATAATATTAGGTTTTTTAACACTTACATTCGTAGAAAAGATGGCTGGGCACACGGGGATGGGCGGTTGGTTCCGAGGCAGAGGGCAGATTATTGGCCCTCACCTGTATCACTTGTATCAATTGTATCACTATCCACCACAGAGGCTTGCAGGGCCTCTTTGTCAAACCCCCCAAAGTTCATATAAGTCCATATCCTCACTATAATTATCACTATCACTGACTTGGGCCGGCTGTAGTGGGTGGCGGGTGAAGAACTGGTAATGTTTTGATGACTGGGCGACCTTGTGCGCACCATTTTCGCGCCCCTTACACAACATGGCGGATGGCGGGAGGTTTGGATCCAAAAATGGCGCGGCTTGCCAGCCGCTCTCCGCATAATGGGGTTCACGACCGCGGAATGTGAGAATGTTAGGTTCTGGCAAGGCACCGCGTTAACGGCGGAATGCGGGACCGCGTAATATGAGGACCAACTGTACTTGTAAATTAAAAGTACCGTAACATTGTATTATATACAAACTTGTCATATTTCTGGAAAATAAGAAGCAAGAAAATAAGAAAATACCGGTAAACACAATTTCAACGTACAGTGGGGTATGCTATAACGAACGGATCCTACTACGAATATTCCTATAACGAACGGTTTTACCTATAAAATTGAGAATGCTATAACGAACGCAACTCCTACAACGAACGCGGATGAATACCGGACTACTTCGCCTGGCGCATGAATATTGTTGTACCGCGACCCACAACAAGAGCGTCAGGCGCCATCTTTGTCTCATTGTGTAGCCAGTGCACCACTGTTATTGTTGAAATTTCGTCTTTTGATGTGGAAATTCGCGTTATTTTTATAACTATTTTGTTATACAAGTATACAATTGTAACAATGAATCGTCCAAAGCGAGTGAGAAAGCTAATAACCCTTGAAACTAAGAAAGAAATTATAAAGAAACGTGAGAATGGAAGAAGCATTGCGAAACTTAGTGATGAATATGGGATGGCTAAATCGACTATATGTACGATTTTGAAGAATAAAGAGAAGTTAAAAACTGTGCAAGTGGCTAAGGGAATCTTTAGACTTAACAAAGCAAGGTGTAATGTGATTGAAGAGATGGAAAATTTACTCTTCGTGTGGATAAAGGAGAAAGAAATGGCAGGTGGTAACATTAGTGAAGCTATAATTTGTGAGAAGGCTAAACAATTGTTTGAGGACCTTAAGGCCAAGACTCCCAGTGGAAGTGATAGTGATGTGTCAGTGTTTAGGGGTACCTGCATGCTGAATAACACTAAGGTAAGATAAAGTACCGTATTTTTTACATTTTCCACAGAATTTTTTCAGTGTTAAGCGGTTGTATTTGGGGGCCTGGAACGGATTAATCCTATAACGAACGAATACTATAACGAACGAGGTTCTGGAACCAACTACGTTCGTTATAGCATACCCCACTGTACGCTAAAATTAAAAGCTGCTTAAGAAGGGCCGATGCAAACAAAGCCTCCGCGACCAGGGCTCTGCCGTATCAGCTAGAGGGTACACGTGTTTTTCGAATAGTTTTCAGTTAAAAAACTGTTACATCCCAAGTGAATTAGGATAGAATATTATTGTAATACAAGAGTTTTTAACTGAAAACCATTCAAAAAGCGATTACGGTAACATCTTTTCAACGAAAGAAAGCGAAAGTCATTGTTTTTGTCACGATTTTATCCCACTTTCCACTGAATAAATACGTCATTTCAGCAAAAATATTACATTTCCATATTCTCAGAAATAATTAGTAGTTTTGCTGAAACGTGATGCATTTCAATGTAAATTAGGATAAACTACATGCAGAAAACAAAAGACTTTACCTAACCTTCCGATGTTCAAGATATGCTACTCGTTTTTTTAATAGTTTTCGGTTAAAATACTGTTATATTAGTGATATTTTATTCATACTGTGGTTGATATAATACATTCACGGAAATGTAATATTTTTTGCTGAAATGATGTACCGTATATCGCGGCCTATAAGGCGTCGGGGTGCATAAGACGGCCCCCCCAAATTTCCATTTAAAAAGTAGCTTTTGAGCTCTATTTGCTGTATAAGACCAATACCCCAAATGTGACACTTACCCACTGACTCAGTAGTCCTTTACCAACCATCCTTGGTTTTTTAAAATAAGGCCAATTCACTTCAAGTAATGTCATCAAATATTACCCGCTGGTGTAGTGTAAACACTAGTGACGTCACTGAAGCGTCTGCTATTTACCGGTAACTGGAACTAATGTCGGTGTCGAGTAAAATTTTTCCATTTACTTGAAATGGATTTACCGATTTATTTGTTTATTTATTTGTAATATACTGCAACATATTAAACACACTGCAAGTATTTTCTTTCATTTATACGCTTGCTTCGCACGAGACGATCGGTGGTGGGAGTGTTCCCTTGTCTCGGTGGTGTGACTGTGTTCCGACTATTTATACAACAGGTGGTTCAACAGCAACCACCGTATTCTAATTGTAGTGTTTCATTAGGATTTGAGTGAAAAAGGTTACCGGTATGTTCTTACTACATACGTTTATTACACAAACATATACCGTATATCACGGCCTATAAGGCGACGGGGTGCATAAGACGCCCCCCCCAAATTTCCATTTAAAAAGTAGCTTTTGAGCTCTATTTGCTGTATAAGACCAGTACCCCAAATGTGACACTTACCCACTGACTCAGTAGTCCTTTACCAACCATCCTTGGTTTTTTAAAATAAGGCCAATTCACTTCAAGTAATGTCATCAAATTATACCCGCTGGTGTAGTGTAAACACTAGTGACGTCACTGAAGCGTCTGCTATTTACCGGTAACTGGAACTAATGTCGGTATCGAGGAAAATTTTTCCATTTACTTGAAATGGATTTACCGATTTATTTGTTTATTTATTTATAATATACTGTAACATATTAAACACACTGCAAGTATTTTCTTTCATTTCTACGCTTGCTTCACACGAGACGATCGGTGGTGGGAGTGTTCCCTCGTCTCGGTGGTGTGGCTGTGTTCCGACTATTTATACAACAGGTGGTTCAACAGCAACCACCGTATTCTAATTGTGGTGTTTCATTAGGATTTGAGTGAAAAAGGTTACCGGTATGTACTTACTACATACATTTATTACACAAATATATATATATATATATATATATATATATATATATATATATATATATATATATATATATATATATATATATATATATATATATACTATGTACAAAAAATGAATGTTCAATGAATTATTTATGGTGCATGAGGGTACTGGCCACTTCAGACGGGCTATAAATAGCCTTGTTATCTCCCCTCCATCTCACCCGAGCCAGAAGGAAGCGTCTTGGTAAATAACATGTTTGCTTATTTTCCATTTACTTGAAATAAATTTACCGAATTATTTGTTTATTTATTTGTAATATACTGTAATATATTAAACACACTGTAATTATTTTCTTTAATTTTTGTATTTATTTATAGTTAGTTACTTAAAATAAGGCCAATTCACTTCAAGTAATGGCATCAAATGTTACCAGCTCGTGTAGTGTAAACACTAGTGACGTCACTTAAGCGTCTGTAATTAACCGTCGATAGTTTCAAGAATTAATGCACTCATTTACTGAATATTCTTTGTAAAAAAAATAAAATTTAAATCAATTATTTATAGGAGATAAATATTATTATCAGTAAATATACCGATACCCGGTATGCATTACTGACCACCTCCACGGCTAAAAATAGCCCAATCTCGCGGTCACTTTCCCTTTTTTCTTGTCTCCTCACTGGCAAATGGGGGGGGGGGGGCGTGTGATGATAGCTGTGTTTATTACAGGGGTATAAATCCCTTTTACGGTATGTTAGACAGGTTTATAATACATTTTTATTATTTTAATATACCGGTAATCTTAATTTGAATCCAGCTTGCCAAACGTAAGTTTCAGTATAAAATAATTAGTGGTAAGACCTTGTGAGTGGCTTACGATGTTTTCATCACCACTCTTGACACACTAAACCACAATATTTAAGAGGTAAGAATTTTAAACTTGGGGGTTTAGACGACCCCCTAACTTTGGGCAGATTTTTTTAATGTTCAAATTTCGTCTTATAGGCCGTGATATACGGTATATATATATATATATATATATATATATATATATATATATATGCAAGTAAATCACTGTAGGTGCGCGTGATCTAGGTATATGCTGATAACCACCAGGAAAGAAGAAAACACGAAGTTCCCAAGCGCTTTCGTGTAATTCACATCTCCAGACATGCCTCAGTGAAAAAGTTATGCCAAGATCAATCCTCCCACAACGTGTCCTTAAGATGTCTGACCGCCCCTTTGATGAGTTCCAAGAAATCATCCTTAAGAAACATTTTGAAATAAAGAAAATTGAAGTGGATGAAGCCTTCCGTATTGTAAGACAAAAAAAGCGCGCTTTTATCATGACCATACCGAGTTATTGGAAAAAGTTCATGTTGGACTACTGTTTTGATAACCTGAGACGTGAGCGTTCTGATCTTCAAGCCAAGATAGACCACAAATTGGCACTCCTTATTAGAAATAGTGATTGGACTAAGGATGCCAATAACAACTGTGTAGTGAATCTCTCCTCTAAACAACTAGACAATGATACCTTGTGTGCCCTCGGCTATGGTTTAAGTTTTGATGGTTCCAACAAGGGAGTCGACAGTGTTGATATAGCCAGAGCATTTTGCAATTTGGAGAAATTCAGTAATTTGACAAGTGAAGAAGTGAACATGTGTAAAGGTGTTGTGTATGCATTTATGTCCAAGCCTTGTGTTTCAAACTGTCCAGAAAGATTCACCAAAGCACTCCAAGCCCTTAAGAAAAATAAGGATCTACATGTCACTAAAGCAGATAAAGCCAACACAGTAGTGATTTTAAACAAAGATGACTATATCTCAAAAATGAATGACCTTTTATGTGACACTACAACATATTCTAAACTCATAAATAATCCTCTCAACACTGTCAACACCCAGTTCAACAAAAAACTTAAGTCCCTATTGAGAGGCAAAGCTACTCTCATTAAACATCTTACTTCAACGTCCCCTCCACTGCCTTACATGTACGGTTTAATCAAGACCCACAAGCCCAATAACCCAGCAAGACCCATCATTAGCTCTGTTGGGTCAATCTCTTATAAACTATCTAAATGGTTAGTTTCTTTACTAAACCCCTTAGTTGGCAACATTTCTAACTCCAATATCAAGAATAATATGGATCTGGTTGATAAACTCAATAACTTGCACATTAATCATGATTTTAAACTGGTCAGCTTTGATGTAACGTCACTTTTCACAAAGGTCCCAGTTGATGATTTACTAGAGTTCCTCATAGATTCCCTGGATAACATTTCACTGCCCGTCTCGAAAGATGACTTCATCGAACTCATCAAACTATGTATTAAGGATTGCAAATTCGAATTCAATGGGGAATATTATGCTCAAAAATTTGGTATGGCAATGGGTAATCCACTCTCACCTGTATTAAGCAACCTATATATGGAATTTTTTGAAAAGAAACTATTAAGTAATATTTTACCACCCTCAGCAGTCTGGTTTAGATATGTTGATGATGTATTATGTCTCTGGCCATGTAATAAGGACCTAAAAGTTTTCCTACCACAACTTAACAACTTAGCCCCCTCGATCAAATTCACTGTGGAATTAGAGCAAGACTGTAAATTGCCATTCCTAGACTGTCTGATACACAGAATAGGTAACACTTTTAAGTTCAGTATTTATAGAAAACCAACCAATGTGTGTTCATACATTCATTATTATTCTGCCCACCATAATAAAGTCAAACAGTCAGTATTTACAACAATGTTTTTACGTGCCTTGAGAATTTGCAGTCCGGAATTCATCGATGAGGAATACAAATATATATATAATATTGGCTCAAACCTTAAATACCCTAGATCTTTCATAGATAAATGCTTAAACATTACTAAGAAAACTTTTTATAGAACTGATCCCAAGCCCACCCATGACCATAAGAATATCTTAATATTACCATTTCACAAAAATTTCTCACACATTCCGGCACAGCTAAAATCTTGGAACGTCAATGTGGCATTTAAAAACTCATGCACTGTTAAACAAATGTTAATCAAGAACTCCCCCAACAACACAATTGGTTGCATTTATAAAGTTCCTTGCAAGGAATGTAATATGTTTTACCTAGGCCAGACAGGTAAAGATCTTGTAACTAGAATTAAACAACACAAATACAGTGTCAGGACAGGCCAGGAATCCAATGCTCTGTTTGTTCATTTGAGGGATAACAAGCATTGCATTGACTGGGATAATGCCTCCTCAATATTACCATGTAATTCAATTGATAGTAGGAACATCATAGAATCTAGTCTTATTAAACATACCGAAGCATTCAACATGAATTTGAGTAACGGCATGTACAAGCTGGACAACTTTGTAATTAAGAAGATTTGTGATCAGGTGAGAGGGCGGGTCACTGTCCCATCTGACCCAACCACCAACCGTTGTGTGCCATTTAAAGATTAGTAGGGTCATTACCTGACCATTGTGGACCTGGTCTCACCCTCCTCTGTATATATTCATCTTGTTCTGCATTACTCTATCTAGTCTGTACTCACCCCTGAAGATGTGAATTACACGAAAGCGCTTGGGAACTTCGTGTTTTCTTCTTTCCTGGTGGTTATCAGCATATACCTAGATCACGCGCACCTACAGTGATTTACTTGCATATATATATATATATATATACACATACATACATACATACATACACACACACATACATACATACATACATACTTTCTGCCTCATTTACACACAATTGCAGTTTCAATTGTTCCTCTTACTTTGACAACACAACATACATACAGTATATTATTAATCAGTTTTGATCTTTTCTTTTAATTTTTGTATTTATTTAAAGTTAGTTACTTAAAATAAGGCCAATTCACTTCAAGTAATGGCATCAAATGTTACCCGCTGCTGTAGTGTAAACACTAGTGACGTCACTTAAGCGTCTGTAATTAACCGTCGATAGTTTCAAGAATTAATGCACTCATTTACTGAATATTCTTTGTAAAAAAATAAAATTTAAATCAATTATTTATAGGAGACAAACATTATTATGAGTAAATATACCGATACCGGTATGCATTACTGACCACCTCCACGGCTAAAAATAGCCCAATCTCGCGGTCACTTTCCCTTTCTTGTCTCCTCACTGGCAAATGGGGGGGGGGGGGGGGGGGTGTGATGATAGCTGTGTTTATTACAGGGTATGTTAGACAGGTTTAAAATACATTTTTATTATTTTAATATACCGGTAATCTTAATTTGAATCCAGCTTGCCAAACGTAAGTTTCAGTATAAAATAATTACTGGTAGGACTTTGTGAGTGGCTTATGATGTTTCCATGACCACTCTTGACACAATATTTAAGACGTAAGAATTTTATATTTGTTGCTTAAGACGACCCCCTAATTTTGGGCAGATTTTTTTAATGTTCAAATTTCGTCTTATAAGCCGAGATATACGGTACGTATTACAGTGGAAAGTGGGATAAAATTGTGACGAAAACAATGACTTTTGCATTCTTTCGTTCAAAAGATGTTACCGTAATCGCTTTTCGAATGGTTTTCAGTTAAAAAACTATTGTATTACAATAACATTCCCTCCTAACTGACTTGAATAAATACTTGAATGGAAATATACAATATTTTTGTTGAAATTACCCGCGTTTCAGTGTAAAGTGTCGTAATAATAGATGGTAAACAAGTTTATAGGACGTAGAGTGTTTTTACTGAAGGTTTTGTTGTTCCTTTACCCTCAAAAACTTGGGTCGACCTATAAACGAGGAATATCATAAATTAACGATTTCTTGGTCAAAAAATCGGGGTCGACCTATATACGAAGGGGGGTTATAGACGAGTATATACGGTATGTACGTCATTTCAGCAAAAATATTACATTTCTGTGAAAGTAGTATATGAAGCACAGTAGGAATAGAATATCATTGTAATATAACAGTATTTTAACCGAAAACTATTAAAAAAAAGAGGAGCATCTCTTGAACATCGGAAGGTTAGGTAAAGTCTTTTGTTTTCGTCATGTATTTTATTCTATTTTACATTGAAATACATCACGTTTCAGCAAAACTACTACAGTCTACGCGGAAGGTTAAGGCACACCGTGGGGAAAAAATAAAAAAATCATGGTAAGGCAATAAAAAAATGAAAATAACACTCACCCACTCCTCTTAGTATTTTGTTGTGTTTCCCTTCCTCTTCAGCACCTCTTTTAGTCATTGTGGAACACTGTCTACAAGGTTTTGCAGGTGCTGTGGGGTGAAATTGGCCCACAGTTGCTTAATTGCTGTGGTGACCTTGGGGACGGACGAGGTGTCGAGGTCACGTAGGCGACGTTTCATGAGCCCCCAAAGGTTCTCAATAGGGTTGATGTCAGCGGAATTGCCAGGCCAGTCCTTAAAATATGAAACCTGGCAATCCTCCAACCACTGAGTAACCGACTTGGCTGTGTGGCAGGGAGTACCGTCCTGCATGAACACGACGGCGCGTGTTTTCTCAAACGAGTCAGGCAGAACGTCACAGAGAAGCTCGAGGTACACACCCTGGTTAACTTTAATGTTTTTTTCAAGCACAACCAACTCACCAACACCGTAATAAGTGAAACAACCCCATACCACCACTGAATCAGGATGCTTGACCGTCTTGACGGTGTACCTGGGGTCGAGCGGGTCAGAGTCTGGCCGGCGTACACCCTATCGTGACCACAACCACTCACTGTAAACGTGGCTTCATCACTCCACAGGATGTTCCTCCAATCCTGAAGGGACCAGACACTGTACTTCTTCGCAAAAGTGATCCTCTTCTTCTTCTGGGCAGCAGTCAGCAGGGGCTTACGGCGTGGTCGGTAGGCGCGATGACCGAGATCGTCATGAAGAAGCTGCTGCACCGACCTTAAGGAGACGTGACCAAGGAATCCGGGGTTAGCTTGCTTTAATTCCCGGGCCGTGAGCTTAGGATTAGCATTAACTTGCCTAGCAATCACCTTCCTGGTTCTAGGAGACGTAAGCCGTGGTCGCCCAGACCTGGGTTTAGGGGTAGGCAACTCTTCCTGGCTGTTTGCCTCAAACTCCGAGATGAATCGGTACACTGACCGCCGGCACACACCGGTTAATTCAACTATTTCAGTAACTTTATGATTAGCCTTGTATAAACCAATCACCTGTGCAATATCCTCAAGCTTAGTAACTCTCCTGGACATCTTTAAGACCCAGAAATCACACGATAAAGCACTGTAACTCAGGCGTAAAATCACGGCACGTGGCGCTCACATGGGTACAATAACCTCCACCCACGCAACCTAAACAAAGACTGAGCGGTTGCTGCTATGTGACAGCTGTCGCCTAAGGGTTCCAGATGCCGTTAGAATTGTGACTAAATATTTCTGATCAAAATTTATCCCTATCTTGAGGGTAAAACGATTTGTGCTAAAAGTGAAGTAACACCCCAATTTGTGCCTTAACCTTCCGCGTAGACTGTATTTATTTCTCAGAATATATTCATTCAGGCGTAGTTTAGGTAAAATATACATGTGATTTAACAGTTTTTTAACTGAAAACGATTCGAAAAACAAGTACCCTCTAGCCCTGTTCAAGGAGAAGACTGGGAGGAGCTGTTTGGTGCTGAAGACGATGACAAGGAAAATGATTTTGATGGATTTTAATGACAATATTCAGAAATATGGTATCGCAGTATTTATTCAAGTGAATTAGGATAGAATATTATTATAATACAACAGTTTTTTAACTGAAAACCATTCGAAAAGCGATTACAGTCGACCCTTCACATACACGGGTTTAGCATTCACGGATTCGCAAATACGCGGATTGCCCCGCCAGAGGAATATTCTGTACATTGAAGTAATTGAAGTACATTCAACTCGAGCGCGGCACCGAACACGGGACACCGCCCGCTCTCGCAACTTCACACACACACGCATAGCTCTACCTCACTCAGTCAGTCTCGCTGTAACCACACTTGTGTTGACATCAGCATTGTAGTTGCAAAAATATTACATTTCCGTGAATGTATTATATCAAGCACAGTATGAATAGAATATCACTAATAAAACAGTATTTTAACCGAAAACTACTAAAAAAAACGAGTAACATCTTTTGAACATCGGAAGGTTAGGTAAAGTCTCTTGTTTTCGTTATGTATTTTATCCTAATTTACATTGAAATACATCACGTTTCAACAAAAGTACTATTTATTTCTGAGAATACGGAAATGTAATATTTTGCTAAAATGACGTACGTATTACAGTGGAAAGTGACGAAAGCATTGACTCGCTTTCTTTCGCTCAAAAGATGTTATCGTAATCGCTTTTCGAATGGTGTTCAGTTAAAAAACTGTTGTATTACAATAATATTCTATCCTAATTCACTTGTGATGCAACAGTTTTTTAACTGAAAACCATTCGAAAAGCGACTACGGTAACATCTTTTGAACGAAAGAAAGCGAAAGTTATTGTTTTCGTCACGATTTTGTCCCACATTCCACTGTAATACTTACGTCGTTTCAGCAAAAATATTTCATTTCTGTGAATGTAGTATATCAAGCACAGTATGAATATAATATCATTGTAATATAACAGCATTTTAACCTTAAACTATTAAAAAAAACGAGTAACATCTCTTGAACATTGGAAGGTTAGGTGAAGTCTTTTGTTTTCGTCATGTATTTTATCCTATTTTATATTGAAATACATCACGTTTCAGCAAAATTACTACAGTATTTGTTTCCAAGAATATATTCATTCAGGCGCAGTTTAGGTAAAATATACGTGTGATGTAACATTTTTTTTAATTGAAAACGATTCGAAAAACACGTACCCTCTAGCCCTGTTCAAGGAGAGGACTGGGAAAAGCTGTTTGGTGCTGCAGACGATGGCAAGGAAAATGATTTGGACGGACTTTAATGAAAATATTCAGAAATATGGTATCGTAGTATTTATTCAAGTCAATTAGGATTGAATATTATTGTAATACAACAGTAGTGACGATGTGGAGGAGGCGGAGGGATAGAGCGGGGAGGAGGCGGAGGGATAGATCGGGGAGGAGGTGACTGGCGGGAGCAGGGACGAGTGGAGATGCCAGCCAGTACATTAAAGGTGTATTAATTGTTTTTATAGCTATTTTTGCATTTTAATGTTAAATACTATACATTATGTTTCAAAAAAACTACCATTTATTTCTGAGAACATGGAAATGTAATATTTTTGCTGAAATGATGTACGTATTACAGTGGAAAGTGACGAAAGCAATAACTTTCACTTTCTTTCGTTCAAAAGATGTTACCGTAATCGCTTTTCGAATGGTTTTCAGTTATGGGATTATAAGGCTAATGATAGGATAGAATATTATTGTAATACAGTACCAGTACAACAGTTTTTTAACTGAAAACCATTCGAAAAGCGATTACGGTAAAATATTTTGAACAACAAAAGAAAGCGAAAGTCTTTCATCATGATTTTATCCCACTTCCCACTATAATATATACGTCATTCCAGCAAAAATATTACATTTCCATATGTATTTCCGAGAATATATTCATTCAGTCACAGTTAAGGTAAAATATACTTGTGATGTAATATTTTAATGAAAATCCAGTATCGTAGTTTTCTCTTGTTTCAAATTTAATTAACAAAGATTGATGTTTCAAATGTAATGAACAAAAATTTATGTCCAGTATCTATAAATTAACTTTCGTAAATGAATACTTTGTTTTACATCGTCCTGTGCTACCATACCATGGATTTGGCTACTTTGGGCTCGCAAGAGATCTGCCCTGGTAACTGTATCAACACTCACAGCTGGTGGTGTGTTGGTGCATCATTTCCATTGTTTACTGGTAGTTACTGGTAAATATTTTTCAACCTAACGAAACTATTACCCGTTTAGAGGTCGACCCCCAATTTTTGCCAAATAATTTGGTCTTAAAAACTCGAACTACACACAGGTATATACAGTAAATAAGGACATGGGGGGCCAGGGATTTTTTTGGGGGGGGGGGGGGGCAGCAATAGTACACGGATTTTTAACATTCACGGGTATCTCTGTTACCTAACACCCGCGAATGTTAAGGGCCGACTGTACTGTAAATCTTTTGAACAACAAAAGAAAGCGAAAGTCATTGTTTTCATGATTTTATCCCACTTTCCACTGTAATACGTACGTCATTTCAGCAAAAATATTATATTTCCATATTTATTTCTGAGAATATATTCATTCAGTCACAGTTAAGGTAAAATATACTTGTGATGTAATATTTTAATGAAAATACCCGGTATTTAGAAATACGGTATCGTAGTTTTCTTTTGTTTCAAATTTAATTAACAATGATTGATGTTTCAAATGTAATGAACAAAATTTATGAATCTATAAATAAACTTTAAAAAATGAATACTTTATGTTTTACATCGTCCTGTGCTACCATACCATGCATTTGGCTACTTTGGGCTTGCTATGGTGACGCAAGAGATCTGCCCTGGCAACTGTACCGACACTTACAGCTGGTGGTGCATCGTTTCCATTGTTTACTGGTAGTTACTGGTAAATATTTTTCAACCTAACGAAACTATTACCCGTTTAGAGGTCTTAAAAACTCGAACAACACACAGGTATATACAGTAAATAAGGACATGGGGGGCCAAGGGTGTTTTTAGGGAGGGGGGGGGGGGGCAGCAAAAATACGCGGATTCTTAACATTCACGGGTATCTCTGTTACCTAACCCCCGCGTATGTTAAGGGCCGACTGTATTAATTTTTTTTTACATTAAATTTGCTACAGCCACAACCAGGGTCTTATTTTCTTCATTTTCTCGTGTAGAACTATCGTCCCGGACTCCCGGCTGTAAACACAAACGAAAACAATGGCTTCCCATCTCCTCTTGTGTGACCATATTATTATTCACTTATATTGTACTGTATGAGGTGCATTCAGAAACATTATTTAATGAATATAGTGTGCAATTTTCATTAACTGTATTGTTTTGGGGGAAAAAACGGTAAAAAGCCACACAAAAGATATGAAAAGGTCACATTTGGGAATGCATCTCATTATTATTGCTTTATTTTAATGGTAAGTAATGATTCGCGATAAGACGGTTCACCTTACACTGCAATATTGGAGGACACATTAACGTCGTTATTCGAGACTTTACTGCACAGTGGCCCCTCAGTTAACGAATTACCTTCCATAAGAATCTTCAATTCGGTTAACGAAAAAAAATTCGATTAACAAAATCCTTACGAAAATCACATTTTGTTTTGAACATCAGCTGATAAGCTGTGGAGGTACTCAGCCAATTCAGTGATCTCTTTTATGTTTACATTCGTTTCCATTGCAGTAAATATCAAGAAAATTGTGCTCTTTAATATTTGTGCATTTTAAATTATTGGTCATTCTAAAATTTAGCCATCCAAGCTCTGTCTACATAAAGTCTTCAACTATTATTTTTGGCTCGATATATGTAACTTTATTCATTTATTGAAACTCATTTACATGCACACACTGTCCTAAGGGCAAAGCTGAACTGTATATGTAATCAGAATAATGCACAAAATGATTACTAAAATTTTTGTCTGGTGCAAACTATGGCATGTTTCCATTCAAATTAATCACTATCTTATAAGAATTCCAGCAATGTAAATTATATTCTGTCCGGTCATTTCTATACAATTTTATGAGCAAAAAACAAAAACTCAACTAAATGTAACATAAATAAATAAATTAAATACTTCACCAGACCTTCCCCACTAATTGTCAAAGTACAACTCACCTCCCGCTACCCCCTCTTCCCTACCCCCCACCTTCCCAAGATTGGGGGTTTTCAGAAGGCTTTAAGTTTTAATCATATATAATATCTCAGACTAAAGTTAGGAGAATATAATTTGCATTGCTGGAATCCTTTCAAGACAGCGAATAATTTGAATATAAACGTCATACATCTTGCACGAGATAAAAATTAATCACCTGTATCACATTACAGTAGTGATTTAAGAGTAAGAGAGTATATGTACGTATATATATATATAGTGATTTAAGGGCTATTTAGGGGAATTTTAGGAGTGTTTCTGACTTTATGCATTTTTGGCTTTACTTTGTATATACTTTTCTGTGAGCTGGAACCAATTACCCAATATCCCATTGAAACAATGGTTTCGGTTAATAAACGACCTTTTGGAATGACTTGAGTTCGTTAACCGAGGGACCACTGTACTTGGCAAACTTAACTCCCTTGTGATAGTCCCACTTCTCCTTTCCTTATTTGGCCGCTTAGGTGGGTGTCTCCCAGCATCAGTAGGACCCCCAGTAGAGATAGAGGCCATTATCATGACCCAAAAAAGCACACAATAACAGCCAGGGCGGTCACTAGGATGGTGCGGGCTACAACGCTATAGTTACGTTCTTGTAAACCTCTTTTACGTTCACCACCGGCAATTTGATCACCAGAATGCTTCTTGGAAACATTCTTCTCACCTTGTCTTTTCATATTCATCGCTAACACAACAAAATTGGAGAAAACAGCAAAAATTACGGAGTAATTGACAGAAACCGCGCGATTCAACTGATCACGTGATGTAAACAGAGAGCGCTGGTGTAAACCGTTATTAGTCCTCACTGCAAAACATTCTTTTTACTTATTGTTTTCATACAGTATTTATTGGTAACAGCTAAATTTGCAAAAAAAAAAAGAACAAAATTTACAGAGCATTTCTCAAACAAAAGACACGAATCAATTGAACATGTGATGTCGAATGTGAACTGTAAACATTGCATAACCCCTCGCCACGCTTAAAACGTTGAGGATGGAATCAAAACATTGAGGATGGAATTGCGCTATAGCCAACATTCGTAGGCAAAAGTTCGTGATTTACAAACAGCGTTCCCCTATTTATCATTAACATTGACAAAACACACGTTGTAGCAGAAATGACTGTAACTGGTATGAGGGCTGTGACCTCATTCAAGACGGTAGCCAGCATTCAGGGGGTTGGATCTCATTAAATTCACGAGATTTTACGCCAAAGATAAGACTTGGTTACATTAGGTAGTGCTCGCGAAATGAAATCGCGCGAAATATGAGATTTTACTGTATATTTATTTACCGGCACTGTATACAGTGAACACTCAATATAACAGACTTTCCTCTCTACATAATCTATCTGTCGTTGTTGTAGGTTATGTATCTAAGCTACTGTGCCGAGTAGCAGCCTTGTATATAATTACGTGGCAACACTGCACGTGTTATGTGGCAACATTGCCCCGAGCCTGCCATATGACAAGGCAGTCTCAGTCTGACTCCGTGCCTCGTACAAGGCACACGCTAATCACCACTTGTATTTCTCCTATCCGTTAATAAATGGACTTCAGTGTTACCCGGTGTTTCCCTACCCATCACTGCATTCTTCAGGGAACACCTGGAACCTTCATGACGCAGTGAGTAGGATCTGTGGACTTACAAGTGTGTGAACAATGGACAGTTAGCCGGCGACGTGCAACTGCCGGAGATGTGCATGTCGACCCTTAGTGTGTTGTGTTGCGTTGTGTTTCGCCGCGACGTGCAGTGTTGCGCCGTCACAGTGCTTTTTAGTGACGGTGGCAGTGTTAGTGTATTAGTGTGTGTCTAGAGCTGAGAGTTGAGCATTGGCCTGTTTTTTGTGGTACCCACGGAGCACGCAGGCGTACACCCTTCTCGCGTGACATCTGGGGAGACACTGACGTTCTTGCCACCGCATCTGCTGACACACACACACACACACACACACACACACACACACACACACACACACACACACACACACACACACACACACACATGGACCCTATGCATTATTTCTGCGCTGTTTACGTCATATATATGTGGTTCGAGCTGATGAGGCGCCACTTTATATACTAAATAGTGCAGTTCAAGCATACTAAGATGGGCGGTAAGAAGGGACAACGTCAAGATGGGAGACACGACTCCCCACCACCTTCTCCTCTACCGGGCACAGATGGAGCTTCTGTGCCCACCGCCCCTCATCCTTCACCTACAGCGACGGACATTGCCACAATTCTGAGGTGGATGGATCACAGGGACCAGAGACGCAGAGAGATGGAACTTCAGAGGGAGAAGACACGAAGAGAGAAGGAAAAGGCGCACTTTGATGCAATATTGGCGACCCTGGAGCTAACCCACCCTCCCTCACTCGTGCACCAAGGCGCCAGTACCCTCCCTCCTCCACCACACCAGCGTCCACCAGGTACTCTTGCTACTCCAACAGCTCCCAAGGCATCTGTTCAACCCCCACCCGCCCTCTCACCCGATATCACGTTTCAGTTTTTTCGTGAGTGGAGGCGGCGTTGGACAGATTACTCCACGATGGTGGACCTTAACAGCATGCCTCCAAACAAACAGCTCATCCAACTGCGGATGTGTTTGTCGCTGGAGACCCAGAGAGTTTTGGAGCACACGTTGCAAGTGCCTCCCAATTCTACATCTTCAGTGACGGATGTGCTCGACCTTTTACAGGAGCACGTTAAAGGTCGGAATAACGAGGCCTTGCATCGCCACGCCTTCACCAGCTGCAAGCAGGCGGAGAATGAATCCTTTGACGACTTTTTTGTACGTTTGAAGAGTTTGTCAGAGGAGATCGACGTCTGCAAGGTGCACAGCCCGGAATGTGAGGAAGCCTGGATCAAGCACGGGATCTTGACAGGTGTCAGGCAAGAAGAGTTGGTGCAGCGACTCATCCTCCTGGACGCTTCCTCCACACTCCAGGTGGTAGTGACTGAATGTCAGTCATACGAGGCCACCAAGTCCGCCACCTCTGCCTTATGGGCCCCACCTGCTGTGAGAGCTATCTCACAATACAAGAAGGGTAAGAAGGCGGCCAACGACGTGAAGGCTGCCGCACGTTCTTCCATGCCCCCGCCTAGTGCTTCCTGTGGCAGATGTGGAAAGCAGCATGGCCCCAAGACATGCCCGGCCGCCGACGCACTGTGTCGTGGATGTGACTGTAAGGGCCACTGGTCTAACACAGACAGGTGCCCTGCACGAGGCCGCAAGTGTCAGGCCTGCAGTCCCTATGGACACTACGACAAGTGCTGCCGCCAACCCAAGCCCAAGACGAGGCGGAAAGCAGTGCACTTCCCTCGGGGTGGTTCGCACGCAGCCCCCTTCAAATGGCCCACGCAGCCCCAAGCAGCAGCTGAGTCACATCAGAAGGGTGGACTCGACCACACGCCCCAGGGCTACCCCTTCCCCTACCATCCGCGTCGCCGTCACACACGGTGGTGTGTCGGGTCACATCGAGGTGATACCGGACACCGGCGCTGATACTACAGTGATAGGCCTGAAGCACCTCCAGAAACTGGGCCTCACCAAACGCGGCCTGGGGCCACAGCTGCAGTACTACAATGCGGACGGTTCCCAGATGCCGGATGCTGTGGGCTCCTTTCAAGCGGAGATTACTTACAGCGACAGGTCATGTCACGGATGGATCGACATGCAGCCTACTCTCGCTACACCCTTGTTGTCGTGGGAGCACTGCAAGGAGTTAGGCGTGGTGCCCAGAGACTTTCCCAAGCAGATCCCGGCTGCTCGGTACACCGCCAGCAGGGTGCGGGAATCAACGAGCGACGCGCCTGGCGCTGCCGCACAGAGCTGCCCAGAAACCGCGTCCACTCACCCACACAGGACGCTTCCCTGCCCAGATCCTGTATGGTCACCCTCTCCGCTCTTACGTTCCTGCACACGCCAAGGCCTTTGCGAAGGACTGGCAGACCAGAGCCGAGAGCTGCGACCGCCGCGCCACTACACGTGCCCAGGACGCCAAGGATCGGTATGACTACCGTGCCCACCCTCTTCAGCCGCTGGAGATTGGTGCCCTTGTCCGCGCCCAGGACCCAACGACGACACGTTGGGACAAGGTGGGAATAGTGATGGGCGTCGGCCGGTCGCGGGACTACAAGGTCAGGATGCCGAGCGGCCGCGTCTGGTGGAGGAACCGCCTCTTCCTCCTGCCAGTCTGACCCCCTGCTGCTGGCCCCCTGACTGAGGATGAGTCCCTACACCTCACGAGTCCCTACACCTCACGAGGATCCGCCCCACAGTGCACCTCGACGCTCGGAGCGACTTAGGACTAGGAAGTCCGCTCAAGACAAAGACTATGAGGGGGGAGGGAGATGTAGGTTATGTATCTAAGCTACTGTGCCGAGTAGCAACCTTGTATATAAGCTACTGTGCCGAGTAGCATCTATGTATATAATTACGTGGCAACACTGCACGTGTTATGTGGCAACATTGCCCCGAGGCTGCCATATGGTAAGGCAGTCTCAATCTGACTCCGTGCCTCGTGCAAGGCACACGCTAGTCACCACTTGTATTTCTCCTATCGTTTAATAAATGGACTTCAGTGTTACCCGGTGTTTCCCTACCCATCACTGCATTCTTCAGGGAACACCTGGAACCTTCATGGCGCAGTAGGTTCGTATCCTACTCACTGCGCCATGAAGGTTCCAAGTGTTCCCTGAAGAAAGCAGTGATGGGTAGGGAAACACCGGGTAACATTGAAGTCCATTAATTAACGGATAGGAGAAATACAAGTGGTGACTTGCATGTGCCATGCACGGCCCACAGAGTCAGACTGAGACTGCCTTGCCATATGGCAGCCACGGGGCAATGTTGCCACATAACACGTGCAGTGTTGCCACGTAATTATATACATAGACACTACTCAGCACAGTAGCTTATATACAAGGTTGCTACTCGGCACAGTAGCTTAGATACATAACCTACAGTTGTCACTACTGCACAGCTAGTATGTTCACCACTACTTATTCAAATTATGCTCTGACGTCATCAAAACATGTGTGAAACTAATGAGTTGCCCCTCGAGAGACAAGTTTTCTCTAGCGAGAGGTACCGTCTATTTTCTATTATGTCCTGAAGTCTTCTGTAATGTAAATTTAAAGTGCAATGTAACCTGTATGAGCAGCCATAAGTCAGATATACCTACTGTGAGCTGAAGCAGTCAAGATGTATCGAGTATACAGTGGTAGCGGAAAGTTTGGGCGCAAGACGAATGTAAATAATTGTGACATTTAAATAGACATTTAAAGGGCTCATGACGTACCTTATTTGCCAAGCGATTTTCCTCTAAGCTTGATGACCTTCTCCAAACGTTGTGGGATGCATCTTGCCAGTTTTTCTACGTGTTGGGGAATGATATTATCCCAAATATCCTGTATTTCTATTTTTAGCTTCGCTACTGTCGAAGCGTCACGATCCTGAAGCTCTTTTTTAATGATATGCCACACGTGCTCTATGGGATTTAGGTCTGGTGAATTCCCAGGCCACTTTTTGAAGTAATCTACACCACAGTCCTCTAACCACTGGATAATAGATCGAGCTGTGTGAGCAGGAGCTCCATCTTGCATAAACCAGCTAGCGTTACACTTTTCAAAGCTTTCAGGCAGGTTATCACACAATAACTCGAAATAACTGTGCTGATTTACATTCTCATTTTTTTCAAAAAATACTAAATTGCCAACTCCACCAAATGCAAAGCATCCCCACACCATAACACTTGGAGCATGCTTTACAACTTTAGCTGTGTAGCGGGGGTCATTTGGGTCCGATCCTTTGGGACGCCTGACACGCTTGGACCTGCAGCCAGACGACACCACAAACGTTGACTCATCACTCCACAAGACTTGTTCCCAGTCTTCTAGGGTCCAATCCTTATATTTCTTGCTAAAAGCAATGCGATCCCGTACATTTTTTGCACTTAAGAGGGGAAGAACTTTAGCACAACAACTGCGATATTGTAAATCTTTGAGTAAATGATCAGAAATACATCTTACAGACACGTCCTGGAGCAGTGCAGGGTTATTTTCCTTCAGTTTTCGAGCTGTGAGTGTTGGATTTTTATCCAACTGCCTCTTTATAACCTTGGAAGTACGATTTTGTATTTTCCTTGGCCTACCAGAGCGAGGCTTGGGGGTAGGAATATCCTCACCTCCGCCGTCTCTAAATTTCTTGATCCACTTTTGAACTTGCCGCATTCCTATTCCCACACGAGTGGCTATATCTTTACACTTACAACCCTCCTTATAGAGGGTTATAATAGCAACAATTGTGTCTCTTCCCAGCTCTTTACCACTTCCCATTACAGAGATATTGAGGCACAAGCACAGAAAAAAACGCCAAAAAACGACTAGTCCGCGTGAGAGAAGTTTACACACTGCACCCACGTGCTCACTGAAGCGACTAATCAGAGTTGCCAAGTCGTGCGTATTGTCTCGCCTAAATAGCGGTACAAACCCTGGCATTGAAATATAGCGAAAAGTTAGGGCGGAAATTGGTATTTATCGTATGTTTTGATAATAACGGAAAGTTTGGGCGCCTGTAATTTTGCACCCAAACTTTCCGCTACCACTGTACAGTGGTCCCTTGGTTTACGAACACAATTCATTCCAGAAGGTCGTTCGTTAACCGAAAATTTTGTTAATCGAATCCATTGCTTCAATGGGATATTGGGTAAAAAAAAATACTGTAAAGTACACTTACTTTGAGGTGTGTATGTAGAAGGTTCCTCGTTGATGATGATGGTGATGGGAATTAGAATTGGGGTGGAGGAGAAGGGAGAAGAGAAGAGAAGGAAGTGAGGATGGAAAAGAAATCATCTTTCAGGGGACCCATGCTTGATGCAGTAATTTCACCAATAAAATTTTAAGTTCACTAGGTGTAATTCAAGATTACTTTCTTTAAATCAACACTACACTGCACTATATATTATCAATATGTTAACTAAAGTTCAAAGTGACCAATAATTTCAATGAAAAATGCAAAAATATTCAAGACACCAACAAAATAGATGCTCTCTCCACTGTTTTCAAAGCCCAACTGACGCTTTGTGACTGATTCACGCATCTGATGGGCGCACAAAAAACTAGCTCCCTGTACTGCATATATTATCAATATGTTAAATAAATGTTAAAATTACTAATAATTTTAATATAGAACATGCAAAAATATTAAAGAGCACAACTTTATTGATATTTACTCCATTGGAAACGAATGTAAACATAGAACAGATTACAATACTGAATTGGCGGACTAGCCCATCAGCTGATACTCACAACAAAAAATGATTTTCGTAAGGATTTCGTTAATCGAATTTTTGTTCGTTAACCGAATTGAAGATTTTTATGGGAGGTAATTCATTAACCGAAATTTTGTTAACCGAGGGACCACTGTATTGCCATCCTATGTACTTGGCACCAGTTTAATTCTTGCAGTGCAAAACTGGAACACTGATTAGATTTAAAAGTTAATCTTAGGAAATTAATATAAGCCCATAGCCTAATTTTCACAGCCCAGGGTGTACCGTAACTGAGAACAACAAATATGTATATACGATTGTACATAAAGTATCGGTGATGGTAACATAGGGTGTATAAAAGAGAGTGCAGTTTGAATAGTTCATTCTGAACGCCTTCCCCTCGTCAACCAGGTGCTTTACTCCATGTCTAACCAACACATATAGTGAATTTGACTTAGCGGAATTGTGTTGAATGTGTCAGTGTTTCTGCTAACGTAATTGAAGTCTTGTGTTAAGTAAGTGTGTTCATGTGCCATCTGCTTTCTTGCACGAGACATATTTTGTGATATTTGTATTTTGATTTCATAGCATTATGAATGCCTTTCCCTTGTCAACCAGGCAAAGTGTGTGCTGCTAGAGCTGCCAAGAGGCCAACAGGATGTCTTTCAAACACAGAGATTAAGATCTAAAGTGGATGGTGCCCGACGAGTCGTACGCCTACGGGTGTGGCCGTGTGTGCAAGGCATGGGTCTAACCCGGGACGAGAGGAACCAAGCCGCAGCATCACGGAGAGTAAACACCCGGCATGTGTTTTGAATACAAGTGGCATAAGCCCGTGGTAACATCCTGTCTGTATTTGTAATTGTTGTCTCGGATATCTTATTCCCGAGTTAATGAATACCGATGTATCCTGTGTTGCAAGAAGTGTTAACAGGTTATAATACTGAAAGAGAGATGAGAGGTAAAGTTGTATCACTGAGTTGTGAGTGCCAGAGTAACCTGTATCCCCGCTATTGAAAATAACCGTACACAAACAACAATCTTGTGACGGGTGTTTGAGAAGTGCTATGAAGATTTAATGCTAGTCCAGTCTAGGAAACTTTGTTTCAGAGCCATCATTTTTTTTTGGTGGCAGTCGCCCCCCCCCTCAAGCTCACCAGGGGTGCCTCGACGGCCAAATTTCTTAAAATAAGGTGCCTCACATTTTGTACTTTACTAATATAATAAAATGACTTCCAGTTTTAGAAATTTTTGAATAATTTGAATGAAATAATAATGACAATGAATTATGACAAAAAATTATCGATGGCTAACGTCTGATGTCAGAGTAAATAACAAAAACAAATGAGCTCCGAAGCATCGGTGCTTGTGATGGGCTGCAGTCCTCCTGCCTCCAACTGAGAGGGTAAGGACAAGGACCCGACAAGGGGGTTGGGTTGTTAATCTCCATATTGTACAACAAATTTTTAGTGCTATCAACAGTCTGTCACAGCAGCTTCAGTCACATTATACTCAAATTTCTGATGCAAGTTCTGTTATTAAGTTGACCAGGAATGAATTACTAAATATGATAAATGATAATGCTTTCTCTAGTTTGATACAGCCAAAACTTTTGCCGAGTCATTTAACATTCACCCTGGTGACACACATTCAGTGACTGTTGCTAAAAATGAAGGAAGATCACAAATAATTCAGAAGGTCTCTTCACATCTCAAACATTTTCTCAGATACAACCATTGGGAAAAGTAATATTGAGGTTTTTAGCAGCACATCTTTCACTCTTGCAATGAAAGCCAAAATATATTATTTTTCCATATAAGACAAGTTTATTTCAGAAATTGTTAGGCGCTTCTCAAAAAACATGCCCCCTCTTGACAGCTATTTCGTCCTTTGACTGTAATTCAAGAGACTTTTTTGAATTAAGGAACTTAATTCTATCACACGCTCATATCAGATCATTGGTGTGGATGAAATCCTTTTACATTCCCAAATTTTTTTTTGCCAAAAGACACTTTTCTAACAAAAGCGAAAAGTCAAAGAATCTGATTCAGTTGTATTAAGAGCTAAGGCCTTTACAGTTAACTTATTCTGAAATGTTGAAAATAATCATCAATCTCCCAGTAACCAGCAAACTGTTTTCTGTGTTGGGTTCAGTGAAGCACTATTTACCAACTACGATGAGAGATGATCAAGTGATTGACTTACTTACGATGGCCGCTGAAAAAGAAGTGGTCAAAACCCGTGATTTTGATGTTTTCATGGATGATTTTGCACAAATGAAGTCTAGAAGATATCCTCTACTACATTACAAGGTATCCATTTCAAACCTTATTGCTCAGCTGAACAATTTGATAGTTTACTGCAAATAGGTGAAAAATAAACCTGTCTAGCTGATACCATTTAATCATTTTTGGTAATAATATTTTGATATTAATAAAGTGCATAGTCTACAATATGTTAGTTAGTAGCATTTAATAAATTTTGACTTATGAGTGGCCTCTCACTGCCTTCTTTGCCGCCCACCCCCCTAACCTGAAATGATGCCTCTGCTTTGTTTGCAAATTTTGCTTGCAAACAATTAGCAAACTGTTTACAAACAGTTTACTAACATTTCACAAACAAAATTAGGGTGATTCCTGTTTCCCATCCAGAATGAAAAACAACAAACAAACCATGTATGTGTGGACATGTTTGTAAACATTAGAGTAGCAGTGGTGATTCTCACCAGTTCAGTTCAAAGGTTTCAACCAGTCAACACCGTTCATTTAGTCATGGTTACCATGAGGCCCACTGAGAAAACTTTAGACATCATTGAGACAACAGATTTGTGGTAGAAAAATTAAAATGGATTATTTATAAACTTTACATATTCTTTCAGTGAAGAGATTAGAGCTTCACAGACTTGAAGCACTACTTTGGAGATGGTCTGTCTGTTTTGGTACTTTAAAGGTGTACATGAGACTTGTAAATGAATCTCTGGTCGCCAAATATCTCACTGTGATAGTCAGTCTGATCAAAGCTGGAATTGCTGATCTGTATTTCGTATCCCTTCGCGATATTTTTGGACCAACCATTTGCAAAAGGTTTTCAAAATCAGTGGGAGACATTCAGACAAAATTCCTAAAACCACTTCCATCTTCCAGTTTCAATTCTGTCAGAAGTACATCAGCATAAAATGTTCCTTTTCGTTAAGGCTTCCTCAACCTTAACCCTGTTTTACACTGAATTCATCGCTAAGAAAATTGTACAGGCTGCTGCCACATTGTCCTCACTCACCAACATTCTGAAGAGAACTGAAGTCTGGATGCTAAAAGTTTTTTGCAAACAGTTTACATATGGTTCATTAACTGTTTGCAAACATTTCAGGAACAATTTTTTATAAATGTTTGTTATTGGCAAACAGTTTGCTAAATGTTTGCAAACTAAACTTCCAAACAAAGTTTCCTAGTCTGGACTGACCTTACGTGTAAGTAGTAAAGTAATTGAAAGGACTGATGACCATTCTATGTTGTGTGTCACTGTCACAGAATGTTACCAGTACAGTAATTTTGACTGATCATTGGTCCTGTTAACGTTGAATGCTTGCTTGGCTGACATGGAAGTAAGGCCAAGTGGTCTGTGTAATTTGTATGTGCTAAAATAAATTTGGTCATGTCTTGAGTGAACTCCAAGGAGTGGTTCATGTGTGCATGTTCTGTTCTGGTACTCAATTTCATTTTAATAAATCATCTGTACTGCTTGTTGGGGTATCGTTATCCTGCAGTATTACCTTTGTTTCTTCCCCTATCTTGGTACCATTACATACAACTGAAGCCACGTGCCCTAGACCTCGCCATGCTACCACATGTTTTAGAGGTTAAAGGAGAGCGTCCGGCTCAACCACAAAATTTGTTACGGACACCAGATACATTGTTGCTATAATACCCCTGAATTGGTTCTACCTGATCCCTAATACCAGGATTTTTCCCTTATATTCTTATAAATTTTCAAAATTTACTCCTCTTCACTGTGACATACAGATATTTCTCATATCACTTTCATATTGGGTGCATGAATTTTTTTCGAAACTTACCATTTTTTCTTCCAAATATTTATAAAGATAAATCAGCAAATAATAAACCAAGTCAAATACAGCTCCTCCCCAACTTATGGTGGGGTTAGGGACCCAAATCCAGGTATTATGATCAGTAAATATACCAGCATGCATTACTGGCCACTTCGGACACAAAGACGGGCTAAAAATAGCCTTATCTCCCCCTCTTACAGCAGCCACTTTCCCTTTTTTGTCTCGTCACTGGCAAATGGCAGGCGGTGTATGATGACAGCTGTGTTTATTACCGGAATAAGTTATGGTATGTTAGACAGGTTTATAATACATTTTTATTATTTTAAAACAGCCAACCCTCACTTTACGCGGTCCCACATTCCGCATTTCCACGTTTACGCGGTGCCCTGCCAGAACCCAGGATGCTCACATTCCGCGGTGCGTGTACCCCTTTACACGGGTGAAGTATAATTTTTTTATTTAGCACATAATATTCATACAAATTATCCAGCCAGAATATAATTTACATTGCTGGAATTCTTACAATTTGATGATCATTTTGAATATAAACATCATAGATTTTGCATTAGACATACAAATTTTAGATCTAATGTTTACTCTGAGTAAATATGTTATCTTTTGTGCAAAATATATGACATTTATATTCAAAATATTCCTGGTCTTACAAGGAATCCAGCAATGTCAATTATATTATCCTAACTTTAGTTTGAGGTATTATTTATTACTATACCTTAAAATCTAGTGGTTTTCCCCCAAAAATTTCTCAGAGAGGGAAGAGCCAGCGAGTGTAGTGTGAGAAGAGGGGAAGGGAGTCGAGTCTATTATTTGAATGGACATTAACTTGGCGACTGTATTTCTCTATTTCTCTTAAGTATTAATTGTGTGCATGCACCATCATAAAATTAAGATGTTATTTTTACTAGAACATTGGTATTATGTCGGAAAAAGTGGAGTTTGGGGGTCAGCCGGTCTCTATTTCATTTAATCCCATATGTTATGTTATTCACTTTACGCGTTTCTCACTTTCCGCGGTACCCTGTGGGTTACATTAACCACGTAAAGTGAGACCCAACTGTATACCGGTAATCTTATTTTTAATCCAGCTTCCCAAACGTAAGTTTCAGAATAAAATAATCAGTGGTAGGACCGTGTGAGTGGTTTATGATGTTCTCCATCACCACTCTTGACACGCTAAACCACAATATGTAAGAGGTAAGAATTTTATACCCGGTATTTAAGACGACCCCTAATTTTGGGCTGATTTTTTTAAGGTTCAAATTCCATCTTATAGGCCGAGATATACGGTAGAAAATGCGCTCGTCAATTGAAAAAATTTTTGGTCCCGACTGTGCAGTCGTCATGGACTGAGCAGGTCGCAAGTGCGGGTGGACGTAGGTCGGGTAGGTCGTAAGTCGGGGAGATGTACAGTGGTCCCTCGGTTAACGAACACGATTCGTTCCACAGAGTCCTTCGTTAACCAAATATTTTGTTAACCGAATCCATTGGTTCAATGGGATATTGGGTAATTGGTTCCAGCTCACAGAAAAGTACATACAAAGTAAAAAAAAAATGCAGTAAAGTACACTTATTTTGAGGTGTGTATGTAGAAGGTTCCTGGTTGATGATGATGATGGGAATTAGAAGTGTGTGTGGGGGAGGGGGGGAAGAGAAAAAAGTGGGGATGTAGGAGAAATCACCTTTCAGGGGACCCATGCTTGATGCCGTCATTTCACCAATAAAATTTTAGGTTCACTAGGTGTAATTCAAGTTACAGTATTTTATTTAAATCAACACTGCATTGAGCTATATATTATCAATATGTCAACTAAATTTCAGAATGACCAATAATTTCAATGTAAAAATGCAAAAATATTCAAGACACCAACAAAATAGATATTCACTCCACTGTCAACAAAGCCAAACTGACGCCTGGTGGTTGAGTCAAGCGGCTGATGGGCACACAAAAAACTAGTTCCCTGTATTGCATATATTATCAATATGTTAACTACATTTTAAAATGACTAATAATTTTAATATAAAAAATGCACAAATAATAAAGAGCACAACTTTCTTGATATTTACTACTGGAAATGAATGTAAACATAGAATAGATTACTGAATTGGCAGACTAGCCCATCAGCTGATCAGCTGATGCTCACAACAAAACGTGTTGTTCGTAAGGATTTCGTTAATCGAAGTTTAGTTTGTTAACCGAATTGAAGATCCTTATGGGAGGTAATTCGTTAACCGAAATTTCGTTAATCGAACCATTCGATAACCGATGGACCACTGTATAAAGAAAATCTATATGTTCAGCCATGCACAGTATGTTATTCTACTACAGTAAAACCTCGTTAAGGTGGACCCCAATAAAGACAAAAATTTTCCTCCGATAACATGTCTGCAAAATTTCAAGGGACCAAGGCGTCAGCATGTGGGACACAGGTGCCCGAGAGTTATCAATTGTTGTTTTGGAAAATATTATGTCATTCACTCTTGTAATGATACAATGTTTCTTATTATGTTATCATAGGTAAATGCTTATCACAGTGCCCATCACCGCTTTCATATTAGACTACAAGATATGTAGTTATCTCATACATATTTCAATCATACACCTGGCAACAGGAGCCTGGGAGCGAGTGAATGACCACAAGTTAAAGTGTTGTCTACAGTTGTATCTCTCCTCCTTCCCTGCCATATTTAACTGGATTTACTGTTATTATTAGTATTTACTGATATAATAGTGTTTAATAGTGATTAATCATGGCATGGCCTTGTAGCCAGGTTAAACTTGTCACTGTAACCACCAGGCTACTGGGCCAAGCTGTGAGGTGTTATGGTTGTTTTTTAACTCATATTTTTGGGTGGATATACATAACTTTCTTCATTTATTTTTACTCAAATTGTGAAAATAGTAAAATAAATAATTATTCTAAGGGTAAACACAAAGGGAATATACATTTCCTTGTATACAAGTTAGCTGGCTGAGTGAGGGAGGGGAAGACGGTTGCAGAGTGTAGAGGGGAGGGGTGGGGGGTTGTGCCAGCTGATGTTCATTACTGTGGTGAAACAGGGAGTAATATGCAAATGGCGGCTGTGTTGAACTTTCATTTGGCTTTTATTTACTGATTTAGCAATACAATATATATTTTGTTGGTATTATTTTTATTTATTCCTCACATTTCCTGGTACTGTATACTGTATTGTATATTATTAAAAAAAATATGGCTAGAGGAGGAAAATACACACAAAGATTTTTCCAAAATACTCCCTACCATAAAATACAGTACAGGTTGACAATCCCTTATCCAAAATCCTTGGGGCCAGAGGCATTTCGGATTTTGGAATTTTTCGGTTTTCAGAATGTTTTTTTTTTTTTTTTTTTAATTATTAGCCCACCCAGGCACAAGTCACTGACCTACATTGGGGCCTGAGGGGCGAAAATATAAAAACAATTATAATAATAATAATAATAATAATAATAATAATAATAATAATAATAATAATAATTCATAGGTCTAGGTCGCATTTCTCACATTTTTTATCTTTTTTCATTCTTGTACTGTATTTCTTTATTATTATTATTATTATTATTATTATTATTATTATTTTATTAATACAGTATTATTGTTATTATTATTATTATAAATTTTATTATTATATTTTATTATTATTGTTATCATTATTATTTTATTTTGGTGTATTTTTTAATTAAAATTTTTATTTACTATGAATTATTATAATTATTATTATTATAATTAGTATTGCTATTACATTTTCGCCCCCCAGGCCCCGATGTGGGTCAGTGATCTATGCCTGGGTGGGCTAATCCCTGTATGTATATATATATATAAAAAAAAAAAAAAAAAATTGCTCCACAAAAAAAACTTTCAGTTTTCAGAGCTTTTCGGTTTTTGGAATTTCGGATTAAGGGTTGTCAACCTGTACTGTATTTTTGGTGTTTTTTATGTCATAATTATACATTTAGGCTGAAGTAGCATTCATATTTTGTGCATTATTATTGAAAAAATAAACAACCATCCCTCGGATTGTTTGGTATCCATAAGGGTGATGAGAAGGTTAAGCCTAAGACCTTATCAGTGAACTAAAAGTAAGTGTACAGTACATTATGTACATTACCTTTTAAAATTAATTTTGATTAAAAAACATATATTTCTTTCATAAAACTTGGATACAATGGTGTTGTACTCGTTAAAATGACATTTTTGGGGGAAAAATTTGCTTTAAGGTGGACAACCTCTTATCCCGGACACCCCTTCCCCCCAATTAGTCCGCCTTAATGAGGTTTTACTGCACTATTTAGTTTTTGTTTTATTAGAATTGGCCCATAAATGGCCGAGCCTTAGGGATTTGAAGGTTAGAGAAACTTGGTTTGAGATACGGGTCCATAGACAAGGGTGGCATGAGAGCAACACATGGTGGTAACAACCTCACTCTCACTTCTTTCGTGGGTAACTGAGGACTACAAGCAGCCTCAGACTCTGGTCCTGCTGCTAGCTAACTGAGAGAGGTGCCAGATACTGAATTTTACCAAGTGATTTGTATTACTTTATTCCAAAATATTATTTTAAATACTTTTCTACAACTTTTTTTATGTAAACAGAAGGGCCTCTAAATGAAGCAGGGGGGGGGGGGGGTTATACAATCACGCATAGCTACATAAATATTCCGAATGACGCAACCAAAATTGAGCGTAATTTCGTTAAATTCTGCACCAAACATACAAAACGTCACTTGGCACGTCGGATTTGTTTACATCCGCTCAATTTGTGTCCTGCTGCCACTGTGTGGGTTTTTCACTGCTACCTCTCCATCAACTAACTACACTGCAGCACCTTAAATTTTGTATTTATTCAAAACATCTTCAGAGGCAACTGAATTTAGAGTGACTGAGAGAGGCTTATATACAATGAGTAGCCTTACATAACATAGGTCAGGTCAATAACATGGGATCCACTAATCCACACACCACCTCCACCACAAACAAAAGAAGAGCTGGGTGAAAAATTTCCTTTTTATTCAGCTTGTCATGTAATTTTGATGTCAAATTAAATACCGGCAAACCCCGTTATTCATAGCCTCGGTATTCATAACCCAATTTTTCCGCAATCAATTTATTGTTACCCATTTCCACTATTCGCAATGGTTGCCCCGTTTATTCACAAATTCTTACGAGCAAAAATTTTGAATAGCACGCCTCAACCGTAGGACAGCATGTGTAGGTGCATACGTATTCCTCTGCCATACGCTCCCACTCACCTCAGTCTCACACGTGCTGGCATATGTTTTGTGTGATCTCGCAATGCCAAAGCGACCAGCTACTAAAACTCCCAGCAATGTTGCTAGGAGATCATGTGTGGCAGTTACGTTGGACGTGAAATTGGATATCGTAAAAAGACATGAACACGGAGAAGGAACGTCAGTGACTGGGCACGTGCACGGCTTGGCTCCCTCTACGGTGCATTCTATAGTTAATAGCGCCAACAAGATCAAGGAGATGGCCGGGTCTGCAACACCACTGACGGTTACGAAGGTGACGAGGTTCCGTGATGCTGAGATGAAAAGTATGGAGCGCATGTTGAGCACGTGGATTGACGACCAGACCCAGCGCCTTAAAACACAGTGGGGAGAGTGAGGTGGCTGATGACCCCAGCCTCCTCTCACCTAATGACAACTTCAGCAAGCAAGTTACAGCACATCAGAGGTAAATTAACAGTCTATGTTTAAAACTTACCTCACACACCTACGCACATAAACATTCAAACACTCACACATGTAAAGTACCCCTGTATACTGTACTTGTAAACATATATGCCTAATAAACTCAAAGTGTTTGTTATTGATGTATATTTCATATTATGCCCTTGTTTCTTTATTTATTTTGTTCTATATGTATTGAGTAAAACAAGTGTTAAAATCTGACGGCCGTGACCACCCGTATCACCCCCTATTTACATTATTTCTTATGGGAGAAATTGCTCCGTTATTCACAATTTTGATATCCTCAACAAGTTTCATGTCCGTAACCTTTGCGATAAGTGAGGCAGCCCTGTATAATACAATATTTTTTCTTTAGTGTTTAATATTTTATATTATAAAATTTTTCTTTAGTGTTTAATATTTTATATTATCAAAGATAAAACATACACCAACCAGCCTCCCCTCTCCCTGTCTCCCCCCTCCCTGCCTCCCCACTCCCTGCCACCCCCCTCCCTGCCTCCCCCCTCCCTGCCACCCACCTCCCTCCAACTCATAGTGTCTCACACACACACACAAGACTTCAAACTCTAGATGTGTGTGTGTCATGTGGTGTTAGGGTATTAATTAATGAATAACAACTGTCCCGAGTTTAAAAATGCTTTGAAAGCATTTGAGGTGGATGAAGTATAGATGATTAGTGGGTCTCATGTTTTTTACCTGACCTGTTGTTGTCACCCATTTTTTTTATAAGCTCTTCTTTTGTTTGTGGTGGAGGTGGTGTGTGGATTAGTGGGTCCCATGTTATTGACCTGACCTATGTTATGTAAGGCCACTCATTGTATATAAGCCTCTCTCAGTCACTGCAAATTCAGTTGCCTCTGAAGATGCTTTGAATAAAGCAGTGTTTCCCTTTTCCTGTGTGGTTTTATATGTTAATGGCAACAGTTTCCTAAATACTCCCTGCTAAAATGGGGGGTGAAACTTATATGGTACTTTTTATATCATTATTTATCATTTTATACATTAAGTACACTCACCGTAGGCTGAAGTAGGTTTTACTGTATCATGTGTCTGTGGTGTCTCTGTAGGTGTGAGCGTATTAACGGAATTAATCTTGATTTAGCGAACTAGTCACTAAATTGAGCAAAAAATAAAAAATATAATTCCTTACATTAAATCAAGAGTATACTGTATGAGACCTACACCAGGGCCATGCTACCAAATGTTTAAGAGAGAACTACACCTGGCCATGCTACCAAATGTTTAAGAGTGACCTACACCTGGCCATGCTACCACATGTTTAAGAGTGAACTACACCTGGCCATGCTACCACATGTTTAAGAGTGATCTACACCTGGCCATGCTACCACATGTTTAAGAGTGAACTACACCTGGCCATGCACCACATGTTAAGAGTGAACTACACCTGGCTATGCTACCACATGTTTAAAAGCGACCTACACCTGGCCATGCTACCACATGTTTAAGAGTGAACTACAACCTGGCCATGCTACCACATGTTTAAGAGTGAACTACACCTGGCCATGCTACCACATGTTTAAGAGTGACCTACACCTGGCCATGCTACCACATGTTTAAGAGTGAACTACACCTGGCCATGATACCACATGTTTAAGAGTGAACTACACCTGGCCATGCTACCACATGCTTAAGAGTGAACTACACCTGGCCATGCTACCACATGTTTAAGAGTGAACTACACCTGGCCATGCTACCACATGTTTAAGAGTGAACTACACCTGGCCATGCTACCACATGTTTAAGAGTGAACTACACCTGGCCATGCTACCACATGTTTAAGAGTGACCTACACCTGGCCAGCCTACCACATGTTTAAGAGTGACCTACACCTGGCCAGCCTACCACATGTTTAAGAGTGACCTACACCTGGCCATGCTACCACATGTTTAAGAGTGACCTACACCTGGCCATGCTACCACATGTTTAAGAGTGACCTACACCTGGCCATGCTACCACATGTTTAAGAGTGAACTACACCTGGCCATGCTACCACATGTTTAAGAGTGAACTACACCAGGCCATGCTACCACATGTTTAAGAGTGAACTACACCTGGCCATGCTACCACATGTTTAAGAGTGAACTACACCTGGCCATGCTACCACATGTTTAAGAGTGAACTACACCTGGCCATGCTACCACATGTTTAAGAGTGAACTACACCTGGCCATGCTACCACATGTTTAAGAGTGAACTACACCTGGCCATGCTACCACATGTTTAAGAGTGAACTACACCAGGCCATGCTACCACATGTTTAAGAGTGAACTACACCAGGCCATGCTACCACATGTTTAAGAGTGAACTACACCTGGCCATGCTACCACATGTTTAAGAGTGAACTACACCTGGCCATGCTACCACATGTTTAAGAGTGAACTACACCTGGCCATGCTACCACATGTTTAAGAGTGAACTACACCTGGCCATGCTACCACATGTTTAAGAGTGAACTACACCTGGCCATGCTACCACATGTTTAAGAGTGAACTACACCTGGCCATGCTACCACATGTTTAAGAGTGAACTACACCTGGCCATGCTACCACATGTTTAAGAGTGAACTACACCTGGCCATGCTACCACATGTTTAAGAGTGAACTACACCTGGCCAGCCTACCACATGTTTAAGAGTGAACTATACCTGGCCATGCTACCACATGTTTAAGAGTGAACTACACCTGGCCATGCTACCACATGTTTAAGAGTGAACTACACCTGGCCATGCTACCACATGTTTAAGAGTGAACTACACCTGGCCATGCTACCACATGTTTAAGAGTGAACTACACCTGGCCATGCTACCACATGTTTAAGAGTGAACTACACCTGGCCATGCACCACATGTTTAAGAGTGAACTACACCTGGCCAGCCTAACACATGTTTAAGAGTGAACTACACCTGGCCATGCTACCACATGTTTAAGAGTGACCTACACCTGGCCATGCTACCACATGCTTAAGAGTGAACCACACCTGGCCATGCTACCACATGTTTAAGAGTGAACTACACCTGGCCATGCTACCACATGTTTAAGAGTGAACTACACCTGGCCATGCTACCACATGTTTAAGAGTGAACTACACCTGGCCATGCACCACATGTTTAAGAATTTAAATGATATCTGTATTAAGAAGGAAAATAACTAAGATAACAGAAGGAATAAAGTATGAAATGGAAAGAAAGAAATACTCAATGAAGTTGAAGTAGAAAATTAAACAGAAACAAGTATCAAAACTAAAGAAAAGAAAGATTAAATCAAATTAAGAAATAAAAGAAAAGTAAAACAAATAACTGCCTCCCCTACAATGGTGTACAAACACACATACTGTACATGACAGACCCTCGATATAACGACTTTCCTCTCTATATAATCCATTATATGGAGGTTTAACATCTGACCGACCCTCAATATAACGACTTTCCTTTCTATATAATCCATTATATGGAGGTTTAACATCTGACAGACCCTCGATATAATGACTTTCCTCTCTATATAATCCATTATACAGTTAAAGTCCAAAAATCCGGATGCCAGAAATCCGGACCACCTGAGAATCCGGACTTTTCGAAAACTCAAACTTAACTTTTTTTTTTTTTTTTTTTCTTTTTTTAGCTGGCTTTTGTGTGCATGCATGAGCGCCACAGCTGCACAGCGACCACGCGGTCGCCACTTTAAAACGAGCAATCAAACTGTGACAATGTATGTAATTTTGAATTCTACTCATTCCATTAACGAAGTACTGTACAAGCCCATAATAATGGCTCCTAAAGTAGATAAACTTCGTTGTGTGAAGAGAAAGAAGAACACTTTGAAATTGAGTGACAAACTTGAAATAATTAAGAAACTAGAACGTGGTGTGAGCAATAGGGTTGCTCATTTTTTCACACTTTTTTAAAATTGTGGGTGGGGGTGTTTTTTCCCATTATTTTGTTACTCCTGAGTTCATTGGTGCCAGAATTAATGAAATCCAACATGTTCTAGGGGTAGCAAATCCAAATATAAAAAATGAATTTTTGCGAAAAAACGTCAAAACTCAAGCTTTTTCTCTTATAGATCAGCAATCGTGCTGCTTTTCATTACTTAACCCTAATGACTGGCTAGAGCAGCTATTCAGCTTTCCATTGACACCTAATTCGATTGCATGCACCTCTTATTTGACCTTCTAAGTCAGGTCAAAGGCTGTAGCCTACCTGCGCTAACGGAGTTATAAATTCACTAGGTTCACATTGGCAGCTTTAAAACCCTGCGCTTCTTTGCAGTGTTTTGACATGTGTTGTGTTGTTGTTGGTACTGTGGTGTTATTTTATAATTTACTCAAATCTGCTATATAGTGTGGCAGTAAATTTATGGTTATCTATTGATGTTGTATTTTCTACAGGTGATTAAATTGTTCTTATGTGACCCTATTTTGTTTGCCTATTTTGTTTTATTACAAAACGTTTTTATCTTACAGAGTTCATCTGTTTATATACATACAATCATGGAAGAGAGTGAGTCGCAGTCGGGGGAGAATGCTAAGGGGACTGTCAGGCCAACATCATCCACTACCCGTTCTGCCACTGAAATCTATCTAGTAGGCCAGCCAGCGTCGTCAATTAGAGGCAGTAAACTCCCGACGATGCGTCAAGTCCTGAAGTTCTTCTTTCACACAGTGAATGAATCTGGTGACAGACAGGAGACGTTTAAAGAAACAGTAAGAAACGTACTCACGTTCTGGAATTTAGCTCGCATCAAGACTATCTCAGAGAAGGGGTGCCGGGAGAAGCTGACAAGGTTATGGGAGCACAGGGGAAGTCTCCAAAAAAGTCGGGACAGGGCTGCAAAGGACAAGGTTGAAAACTTCAAGTCTCAACTTGACCTGTTGTGGGACATCGGAGCACCGGACGCCGTAGAGGACATCAAGAAGAACCGGCTGCTTACACCGGCCGACAAACAACAAGACATCGCCTTCTATCAAGACCAACGCGGAGAAAGAAAAGCGTTCATGAGTGGTAACGATAAGATTTTTGCCGCTAAGAAGAGAAAGCAGGAGGAACGAGTCGAGAAGCAAAGGTCGAAACAGGGAAGGTTCGCAGCCTGTGAACCAAGCAGCAGTGATTCGAGACCTCAAACCTCTGTGGTGGCTGACACCCCAACGGAAGTAGAAATGGAGAAAAAGGACACAGCGATACAACCTGGCAGGTACACATCAAAGCACCCTTATGTGACGGTTCAGCTTCCACGTCGAATTCTCCAAGAGCCAGCATTAAAGGAACTCGCTGACCGTCTTCGGATATCCAATAACGAAGTAAGTGTATCCATAAATGTGTTTGGAATGTTTGAAATTTCTGTTAATTATTTGATAAGCACTTAAACAGTCGACATTTTCTACTGACACCCTTGCCTGCTTTTGCTCGCATATAGTTTCGATGGTCGCAGCAGTGCTGCGCTCTGCTAACCCGCCAGGCGATCTGTCTGAGTTCCAGATCTCGAGAGACTGCGAGATGGGAGCGAGCTTCACACCGTCGTCAGGTAGCTGCCGCACAAAGGGAAGCCTTCACGCCTCCACCACATGCAGTGGTGCACTGGGATGGTAAGCTGGTTAAGGTGAGAACACGTTTAGGTACTACATTAATATTTTACCAAAGCCTAGACTATTGTAATATATTGTTAGAAATGCATCAAATCATTAACAAAAAGCTTGGAGAAAAAGGCAGCCTTGATAATTCTTCATTATCTGTCTGAATTTTTATATTTCTCTCATTTCAGAACGTCGTGGGAGAAGAAGAACACCGACAGGCCATCTTCATCTCAGGGCGCGGCCATGAGGAAGGGAAGCTGCTTGCTGTATTGACAGTGAAGGACGGCACTGGCCTGACCCAGGCACGCGCAACAGCTCGTGCTATCAAGGACTGGAGCTGCGCTTCAAACGTCAAGGCACTGTGCTTTGATACAACATCGTCCAACACAGGGCGAGTCCAAGGTGCGGTTGTCCATCTGGAGGCGCTGCTGGAAAAACAGCTGTTGAGGCTTGGGTGCAGACACCACGTCATGGAACTGGTGGTGACAGCCGCTGCCAACAACATCTTCGGCAAAACATCGGCCCCTACGGATCCTCTCTTCCAGACTCTTAAGAAAAGGTGGAGTCAACTAGATCACTCTCAGTATCTCAGGCTGGACATTGCAAATCTACCAGAGTCTGACTGGCTCAGTCACCTCCGACACAGGACCGTTAGCTACCTGCTGACCGTCACAGAATGGACCAGAGAGGATTACCGAGAAGCGGCAGAACTAACGCTCCTCGTCCTCGGTGTGAATCCTCCGCGCGGCACGCACTTTCTGCGTCCTGGCGCATGTCACCACGCTCGCTGGATGGCGAAGATCATATACTACCTCAAGATCTACATGTTTAGCCACCAGCTAGAGCTCAGCAGTGACCTGTGCGTCAAGCTGCCGAGGATGGCAATCTTTGTGTCTCTGCTGTACACACCGGCGTGGCTGAAATCACCAGTAGCCGAAATCACCAGTAGCCGAGGATGCGCCTGTGAATGACCTGCAACTGCATCACGAACTCCTCCGCTACAGGGCCGTGGACTGTGAGGTGGCTGATGCGGCGCTGGCTGTCGCGAGCCGCCACCTGTGGTATCTAAGGCCACAGACCGTCATTCTGTCGCTGTGCAGCGAGAAGTTGAGTGCGGTAGAGAAAAAGGAGATGGCGACCAAATTGAGCTGCCTAGAAGAAACGAACGACTACGCCAACGACAACTTGGTCATCCAACAGACTACACGGCTTTCCGACCTGATAGATGAACGTTCATGGATGATCTTCAAGGAGCATCATGTGTGCGGCACAGCATGGCTGATGTCACCGGTGGAAGACTGGGAGAAAAACGAAGAGTTCATGAAGCTGAAAGATTTCTCCAGAAGCCTGAAGGTAACCAATGACGTGGCCGAAAGGGGAATAAAGTTTATGCAGGACTTCATTGGTTCAGTCACGAAGGATGAGCAGCAGCTGCAGGATGTCATGCAACTTGTGGAAAAGCACAGGAAGCAGATGAGTGGCTTCAGCAAGTCTGCTCTGATGCAACTGTGAGAGTTGAATAGAGGGGGGATTGAACTTTCAAATTGCATCTCCTCCTAGAGTTATTGACCTATTTCAATGATGTTTGTTTTTTTAAGAGGGAAATATATCATGGAAAAGACTGTGACGGCAAAATATTGATATGTGTTTTCGAATAAATGGAAAAGTCAAAACTATGAATATTTTGGAATCTGGTTCCCTTAACGCAGGTAAAGCCTTTGACCTGAACTAGAAGGTCAACTAAGAGGTGCATGCAATCGAATTAGGTGTCAATGGAAAGCTGAATAGTTGCTCTAGCCAGCCATTAGGGTTAAGTAGTGAAAAGCAGCGCGATTACTGATCTATAAGAGAAAAAGCTTGAGTTTTGACGTTTTTTCGCAAAAATTCATTTTTTATATTTGGATTCGTGACCCCTAGAACATGTTGGATTTCATTAATTCTGGCACCAATGAATTTAGGAGTAACGAAATACAGTATTACCCCGCCTAACGCGGTTTCACTTAACACGTTTTATCATATACGCGGTGCCTCGCCAGAGCTGAACTTTCACTTAACACGGATTTTTTCCACATATACGCGGTAAGTGTCCGGCTCGAGACGCTATTTTTAGATTTGCCCCACCCTCCACCCTGCCTGACTGCCTGTTTTAGCTCATAAAATTCATACAAATTACCGGGCTAGAATATAATTTACATTGCTGGAATTCTTATAATTTGGTGATCATTTTGAATATAAACATCATATATTTTGCATTAGACATACAAATTTTAGATAACATTATTTCTCTGGGTAACTATGTTATCTTTTGTGCAAAATATATGACATTTGTATTCAAAATATTCCTGGTCTTACAAGGAATCCAGCAATGTCAATTATATTATCCTAACTTTAGTTTGAGGTATTATTTATTACAAAAAAGTTAAGTATTCTGGTTTTCCCACACATCTCCTTGGGACGGTTGGTGGGGGGTGGGGGGGAGGGAGGGACCGACCGACCATCTGTTACCCTGTGACGAATATTTTTTTTTTTTTATTAACTGAAGACATTTGTTTTAGCTCATAAAATTCATACAAATTACCCGGTCAGAATATAATTTACATTGCTGGAATTCTTATAATTTGATGATCATTTTGAATATAAACATCATATATTTTGCATTAGACATAAAATTTTTAGATAAAATGTTTAATCTGAGTAAGCATGTTATCTTTTGTGCAAAATATATGACATTTATATTCAAAATATTCCTGGTCTTACAAGGAATCCAGCAATGTCAATTATATTATCCTAACTTTAATCTGAGGTATTATTTAATACAAAATGTTAAAATTTATTTTTTTCACCCACTCTTTCTCTTGGTGGGGGGGGGGAGGGTTGGGACTGACCGGGTGGTTGGAAGAGGGGGGAGGCAAGGTGGGGTACTTTGATTGACAGATAGTGTCGTGAAGATTATTTTTTTTTTTATTAACTGAAGATATTTGTTTTAGCTCATAAAATTCATACAAATTACCCGGCCAGAATATAATTTACATTGCTGGAATTCTTATAATTTGGTGATCATTTTGAATATAAACATCATATATTTTGCATTAGACATACAAATTTTAGATAAAAAATTTTTCTGAGTAACTATGTTATCTTTTGTGCAAAATATATGACATTTATATTCAAAATATTCCTGGTCTTACAAGGAATCCAGCAATGTCAATTGTATTATCCTAACTTTAGTTTGAGGTATTATTTATTAAAATTTAGTGGTTTTCCCCAAAAAATTTCTCAGAGAGGGAACAGCTGGCAGTGTAGTGTGAGAAGAGGGGGAGGGAGTTGAGTCCATTATTTGAATGGACATTAACTTGGCGACTGTATTTCTCTATTTCTCTTAAGTATTAATTGTGTGCATGTACCATCATAAAATTAAGATGTTATTTTTACTACAACATAGTTATGTGTCTTCAAAAAGTGGAGTTTGGGGGTCGGGCTGGTTTCTATTGGAATTAATCCCATATGTTCTGTTGTTCACTTAACGCGGATTTCACTTAACACGGGACCCTCTGGGTTCTATTGACCGCGTTAAGTGGGGTACAACTGTAATGGGAAAAAACACCCCCACCCACAATTTTCTAAAATTGGGAAAAATGAGCAGCCCTAGTGAGCAATACTGTTCTAATGGAAACATATAACATTGGAAAGTCTACAATTTATGATATAAAAAAGGCAAAGAATAAAATTTTAGAATTCAGAGCTTTATCTTTAAAACTGCTCTTTTAGATAAATGAAGCATGCTATACAGTATTTGCAAATGAATAAACTATCAAAATGTACCTGTTCATCTCTTCTTTATTTCTCCTGAAATTTGAATTTTAAAAGTACTGCCTGAGAATCCGGAAAATCCGGACCGACCCAATCCCCAAGCAGTCCGGATTTTTGGACTTATACTGTATGGAGGTTTAACATCTGACAGACCCTCAATATAATGACTTTCCTCTCTATATAATCCATTATATGGAGGTTTAACATCTGACAGACCCTCAATATAATGGACTTTCCTCTATATAATCCATTATATGGAGGTTTAACATCTGACAGACCCTCAATATAATGGACTTTCCTCTATATAATCCATTATATGGAGGTTTAACATTTGACAGACCCTCAATATTGCGGACTTTCCTCTCTATATAGTCCGCTAAATAGAGGTTTCACTACACACCTGAGCGTGTGTAGGGAAGTTGTTCATGGCAGTCAGTGTAGTGTGGACAACATCTCTGAGAATGTGTGGATGGATCTGTTCTCCCACTTGCCCCTTGGTCAAGTTATACAAGCAGGCTGTGCCAGCCAGCTGGATGGAGCTCTGACTGCTGTGAGTATTCATCACTGGCAATATCAGCTGTAAGATATAACAACATATTATATTTTTCCTAAACTGAACAACACACAAATGTTTACACATGCACCTATAATACAAAAAAAAATCATTATACATTTCCTAAACTAATACACATACAGTATAGTATATGGTACTAGACATCATTACAAATGCATCTACCTGTCTTAAGTTCAGCCAATCAGTGCACAAAATAAATAAATAAAATACCTGTACAGCGCTAAAGATACAATATACCACATGACTTCCATCTCATAGACAATATGGAGAGAAAAGTCCACTATAGTCAGCTCTATTATATGAAGACTTCAGTGTACAGTAACCACAAAATAATTAGAAGCTACAAAGTAGTCCAGATCTATGATAATTCACATTAACGACGCTGATATATTAACACCACTTCCCTATTCACAATGTAAACAGACTCACACTTAGGACATTGGTCATCCCGCCAAGTCGACATATGGATTTCATGACTCACTTCATTTGTCATCTGAGGCGTCATCTACCAAAACACTGCCTCATGGCCATCTGGTGAACTACAGTCCAGTACAGAAGTACAGTACAGTACAATAGTACAGTATAGTAGTACAGCATAATATATACTAGTACAGTACAGTACACTAGTACAGTACAGTAAAGTTCAGTAGTACAGTACAGGATAGTAATACAGTGCAGTAGTACAGTACAGCACAGTAGTACAGTACAGTAGTACAGTACAGTACAGTACAGTAGTACAGCACAGTACAGTACAGTAGTACAGTAGAGTAGTACAGCACAGTAGTACAGTACAGTAGTACAGTATAGTAGTACAGTACAGTACTGTATAGTAGTACAGTACAGTAGTACAGTAAAGTATAGTAGTACAGTATAGTAGAGTAGTACAGTACAGTATAGTAGTACAGTATAGTAATACAGTACAGTAGTATAGTACAGTAGTACAGTACAGTTGTACAGTACAGTAGTACAGTATAGTATAGTAGTACAGTACAGTAGTACAGTACAGTAGTACAGTACTGTATAGTAGTACAGTACAGTAGTACAGTAAATTAATACAGTACAGTAGTACAGTACAGTATAGTAGTACAGTACAGTAGTACAGTATAGTAGTACAGTACAGTAGTACAGTATAGTAGTACAGTACAGTAGTACAGTACAGTACAGTAGTACAGTACAGTATATTAGTACAGTACAGTAGTACAGTATAGTATAGTAGTACAGTACAGTAGTACAATATAGCATAGTAGTACAGTACAGTAGTAAAGTACAGTACAGTATAGTAGAGTAGTACAGAACAGTAGTACAGTATAGTATAGAACAGTATAGTATTACAGTACAGTATAGTAGAGTAGTACAGTACAGTAGTACAGTATAGTAGAAAAGTACAGTACAGTAGTACAGTACAGTATAATAGTACAGTACAGTAGTACAGTACTGTATAGTAGTACAGTACAGTAGTACAGTACTGTATAGTAGTACAGTAGTACCGTAGCACAGTACTGTATAGTAGTACAGTACAGAACAGCATAGTAGTACAGTACTGTATAGTAGTACAGTAGTACCGTAGCACAGTACTGTATAGTAGTACAGAACAGCATAGTAGTACAGTAGTACATTACAGTAGTACAGTACTGTATAGTAGTACAGTAGTACCGTAGCACAGTACAGAACAGCATAGTAGTACAGTAGTACAGTACAGTATAGTAGTACAGTACAGTAGTACAGTACAGTACAGTATAGTAGTACAGTACAGTAGTACAGTACAGTACTGTATAGTAGTACAGTACTGTATAGTAGTACAGTACAGTACTGTATAGTAGTACAGTACAGTAGTACAGTACTGTATAGTAGTACAGTACAGTAGTAAAGTATAGTAGTACAGTACAGTAGTACAGTACAGTATAGTAGTACAGCACAGTAGTACAATACAATACCTTAGCGTAGTACAGTACAGTAGTACAGTATAGTATAGTAGCACAGTACAGTACAGTACAGTATAGAAGTACAGTCCAGTAGTATAGTACAGTAGTGGAGTACAGTATAGTAGAACAGTATAGTAGTACAGAACAGTATGGTATAGTAGTACAGTAGTTCAGTACAGTACAGTAGTACAGTATAGTATAGTAGTACAGTACAGTATAGTAGTACAGTATAGTAGTACAGTACAGAAGTACAGTACAGTATAGTAGTACAGTACAGTAGTACAGTACAGTAGTATAGTACAGTGTAGTAGAGTAGCACAGTACAGTAGTACAGTACAGTATAGTAGAGTAGTACAGTACAGTATAGTAGCACAGTATAGTAGTACAGTACAGTAGTACAGTACAGTATAGTAGTACAGTACAGTAGTACAGTACAGTAGTATAGTAGTACAGTATGGTATAGTAGTACAGTACAGTATAGTAGTACAGTACAGTAGTACAGTACAGTATTGTATAGTAGTACAGTACAGTATAGTAGCACAGTATAGTAGTACAGTACAGTAGTACAGTACAGTATTGTATAGTAATACAGTATAGTAGTACAGTACAGTATAGTAGTACAGTACAGTAGTACAGTACAGTATAGTAGTACAGTAGTACAGTACAGTATAGTAGTACAGTACAGTAGTACAGTACAGTAGAGTAGTACAGTACAGTAGTACAGTACAGTATAGTAGTACAGTACAGTATAGTAGTACAGTAGTACAGTACAGCAGTACAGTACAGTATAGTAGTACAGTACAGTAGTACAGTACAGTACAGTAGTACAGTACAGTATAGTAGTACAGTACAGTAGTACAGTACAGTATAGTAGTACAGTACAGTAGTACAGTACAGTGCTGGGTTATTAAGGCACCATTGACCTACTCACCATCTGTGGGTCTCCGTGTAAACACTCACGATGTAAGAAAAATACCTGACTATTAATACTGTACTGACGCTTAAGGCTATGTGGCCACAGTTAAACCTTGATGCGATGCTAGAATCATTAGAAGGTCAGGCAGTAATAAATAGAAAGTGATACCCCAGTTAGCCAGAACAAATGGTGTAGGGGCCCTTTCGGGGAAGAGAGATTTCCGGCAAACCAGACGACTTTCTCAAACCCCGGAAAAATTCCCCATCCCGGGAAATATTTTCGGTTACTGGAAAAACTTTCCGAGTGTCTAAACTATGCATCTTGCACAGACAAACACTAGCTCACATCCTCAGAATGTTTGTGTGTGCTGGGGAGTTTTCCAAGAGTCTAAACTACCGGACTCTGTAAAAGCAGATCTAATTAAGTTAGAAAGTCCGTTTGTTAACTAAAATAATCCAGAATAGTTTATATAAAAGTTTGGTTAAATAAATATATTGAAAAAATAAAAATCTATATGATATGATCGTGAATGAAGCTGTGTGTTACAGCAAAGACTGGTATTTTCCACTCCCATGGAGCTGTGGGGGATTAGTGGGTCTCATGTAACTGACCGGACGCAATGTCAGGTGGAGGTAGGGTGGGGTATTAGTGGTTTCATATCATATCATATTATATATATATATATATAAATGATTTTAAACTGGTCAGTTTTGATGTAACATCACTCTTTACAAAGGTCCCAGTTGATGATTTACTGGAGTTCCTCATAGATTCCCTGGATGATATTTCACTGCCCGTCTCGAAAGACGACTTCATCGAACTCATCAAACTATGTATTAAGGATTGCAAATTCGAATTCAATGGAGAATTATGCTCAAAAATTTGGTATGGCAATGGGTAATCCACTCTCACCTGTATTAAGCAACCTACAGTAAAAGTCCAAAAATCCAGATGCCAGAAATCCGGACCACCTGAGAATCCGGACTTTTCGAAAACTTTTTTTTTTTTTTTTTTTAGCTGACTTATATGTGTATGTGCGCATGCATGAGCGCCACAGCTGCACAGCGACAACAAGCAACCATGCGGTTGCCACTTTAAAACAAGCAATCAAACTGTGACAATGTATGTAATTTTGAATCTTACTCTTTCCATTTACAGAGTACTGTACAAGCCCATAATAATGGCTCCTAAAGTAGATAATCTTCGTTGTGTGAAGAGAAAGAAGAACACGTTGAAATTGGGTGACAAACTTGAAATAATTAAGAAACTAGAACATGGTGTGAGCAATACTATTCTAATGGAAACATACGACATTGGAAAAGTCTACAATTTATGATATAAAAAAGGCAAAGATTTAAATTCTAGATTTCACAGATTTTTCTTTAAAACTGCTCGTTTTGATTAATAAACCATGCTATATTTGCGAATGAATAAGCTATCAAAATGTACCTGTTCATCTCTTCTTTATTCCTCCTTAAATTTTAATTTTAAAAGTACTGCCTGAGAATCCGGAAAATCCGAAAATCCGGACCGACCCAATCCCCAAGCAGTCCGGATTTTTGGACTTCTACTTATATGGAATTCTTTGAAAAGAAACTATTAAGTAATATTTTACCACCCTCAGCAGTCTGGTTTAGATATATTGATGATGTATTATGTCTCTGGCCATGTAATGAGGACCTAAAAGCTTTCCTGCCACAACTTAACAACTTAGCCCCCTCGATCAAATTCACTGTGGAATTAGAGCAAGACTGTAAATTGCCATTCCTAGACTGTCTGATACACAGAATAGGTAACACTTATAAGTTCAGTATTTATAGAAAACCAACTACCGTATATCATGGCCTATAAGGCGGCGGGGTGCATAAGACGCCCCCCCCAAATTTCCATTTAAAAAGTAGCTTTTGAGCTCTATTTGCTGTATAAGACCAGTACCCCAAATGTGACACTTACCCACTGACTCAGTAGTCCTTTACCAACCATCCTTGATTTTTTAAAATAAGGCCAATTCACTTCAAGTAATGTCATCAAATTATACCCGCTGGTGTAGTGTAAACACTAGTGACGTCACTGAAGCGTCTGCTATTTACCGGTAACTGGAACTAATGTCGGTATCGAGTAAAATTTTTCCATTTACTTGAAATGGATTTACCGATTTATTTGTTTATTTATTTATTTATCTATAATATACTGTAACATATTAAACACACTGCAAGTATTTTCTTTCATTTATACGCTTGCTTCACACGAGACGATCGGTGGTGGGAGTGTTCCCTCGTCTCGGTGGTGTGGCTGTGTTCCGACTATTTATACAACAGGTGGTTCAACAGCAACCACCGTATTCTAATTGTGGTGTTTCATTAGGATTTGAGTGAAAAAGGTTACCGGTATGTACTTACTACATACATTTATTACACAAATATATATATATATATATATATATATATATATATATATATATATATATATATATATATATATATATATATATATATATATATATATATATATATATATATACTGAATATACTATGTACAAAAAATTAATGTTCAATGAATTATTTATGGTGCATTAGGGTACTGGCCACTTCAGACGGGCTATAAATAGCCTTGTTATCTCCCCTCCATCTCACCCTGAGCCAGAGGGACGCGTCTTGGTAAATAACATGTTTGCTTATTTTCCATTTACTTGAAATAGATTTACCGAATTATTTGTTTATTTATAATATACTGTAATATATTAAACACACTGTAATTATTTTCTTTAATTTATAAAAATAGCCCATCTCCCCCTCTTACAGCTGCCAATGGGAAGCGTGTTGGTAATTAAATTTGCTGTTTATTTTCAGTTTGTCTAATTTATCATGTATCAAATTAATATTACTAGAAATTGTGTAGGTAGTAGGCAGCTACCAAACAGGGAGGTACTACTGCCTGGGAAGATATTGGAAGCATAATGTGTTGTCTAATGGTAGACCCTGCTGTCATATGGCATCACGAAAATTGTGACCAAGTCCCAGGTTGCTGACCTGACTTTCTGCCTCATTTACACAATTGCAGTTTCAATTGTTCCTCTTACTTTGACAACACAACATACATACAGTATATTATTTCTCAGTTTTGATCTCTTTTTTTAATTTTTGTATTTATTTATAGTTAGTTACTTAAAATAAGGCCAATTCACTTCAAGTAATGGCATCAAATGTTACCAGCTGGTGTAGTGTAAACACTAGTGACGTCACTTGAGCGTCTGTAATTAACCGTCGATAGTTTCAAGAATTAATGCACTCATTTACTGAATATTCTTTGTAAAAAAATAAAATTTAAATCAATTATTTATAGGAGATAAATATTATTATGAGTAAATATACCGATACCGGTATGCATTACCGACCACCTCCACGGCTAAAAATAGCCCAATCTCGCGGTCACTTTCCCTTTCTTGTCTCCTCACTGGCAAATGGGGGGGGCGTGGGGAGGGGTGTGTGATGATAGCTGTGTTTATTACAGGGGTATAAATCTCTTTTACGGTATGTTAGACAGGTTTATAATACATTTTTATTATTTTAATATACCGGTAATCTTAATTTGAATCCGGCTTGCCAAACGTAAGTTTCAGTATAAAATAATTAGTGGTAAGACCTTGTGAGTGGCTTACGATGTTTTCATCACCACTCTTGACACACTAAACCACAATATTTAAGAGGTAAGAATTTTAAACTTGGTGGTTTAGACGACCCCCTAACTTTGGGCAGATTTTTTTAATGTTCAAATTTCGTCTTATAGGCAGTGATATACGGTAATGTGTGTTCATACATTCATTATTATTCTGCCCACCATAATAAAGTCAAACAGTCAGTATTTTCAACAATGTTTTTACGTGCCTTGAGAATTTGCAGTCCGGAATTCATCGATGAGGAATACAAATATATATATATATAATATTGGCTCAAACCTTAAATACCCTAGATCTTTCATAGACAAATGCCTAAACATCACTAAGAAAACTTTTTATAGAACTGATCCCAAGCCCACCCATGACCATAAGAATATCTTAATATTACCATTTCACAAAAATTTCTCGCACATTCCTTCACAACTAAAAACCTGGAACGTCAATGTGGCATTTAAAAACTCATGCACTGTTAAACAAATGTTAATCAAGAACTCCCCCAACAACACAATTGGTTGCAATTATAAAGTTCCTTGCAAGGAATATAATATGTTTTACTTAGGCCAGACAGGAAAAGATCTTGCAACTAGAATTAAACAACACAAATACAGTGTTAGGGCAGGCCAGGAATCCAATGCTCTGTTTGTTCATTTGAGGGATAACAAGCATTGCATTGACTGGGATAATGCCTCCTCAATATTACCATGTAATTCAATTGATAGTAGAAACATCAAAGAATCTAGTCTTATTAAACATACAGAAGCATTCAACATGAATTTGAGTAACGGCATGTACAAGCTGGACAATTTTGTAATTAAGAAGATTTGTAACCAGGTGAGAAGGCCGGGTCACCTGACCATCTGACCTGACCACCAACCATTGTGTGCTATTTAAAGATAAGTAGGGTCATTACCTAATACCTGACCATTGTGGACCTGGTCTCACCCTCCTCTGTATATATACACCTTGGTTTGTATTTCTCTCTCTAGTCTGTGCTCACCCCTGAAGATGTGAATTACACGAAAGCGCTTGGGAACTTCGTGTTTTCTTCTTTCCTTGTGGTTATCAGCATATATATATATATATATATTATATATATATATATATATATATATAATATATATAATATAATATATATGTATATATATATATATACACACAGTTGGTCCTCCTATTACGCGGTCCCACAATCCGCGTTTCACCGTTAACGCGGTGCCTTGCCAGAACCTAACATTTTCACATTCCGCGGTCGTGAACCCCATTACGCGGAGAGCGGTTGGCAAGCCGCGCCATTTTTGGATCCAAACCTCCCGCCATCCGCCATGTTGTGTAAGAGGCACGAAAATGGTGCGCAAAAGGTCGCCCAGTCATCAAAACATGACCAGTTCTTCACCCGCCACCCACTACAGCCGGCCCAAGTCAGTGATAGTGATAATTTATAGTGAGGATATGGACTTATATGAACTTTGGGGGTTTGACAAAGAGGCCCTGCAAGCCTCTGTGGTGGATAGTGATACAATTGATACAAGTGATACAGGTGAGGGCCAATAATCTGCCCTCTGCCTCGGAACCAACCGCCCATCCCCGTGTGCCCAGCCATCTTTTCTACTTATGCAAGTGTTAAAAAACCTAATATTATTGATATTTCTCTTAATTATTAATTGTGTGTGCATGCCATCATAAAGTTAAGATAATATTTTTGCTACAACATAGTTGTGTGTCGTCAAAAAGTGGAGTTTGGGGATCGGCCCGGACTCCATTTCAATTAATCCCATATGTCATGTTATTCACTTTACGCGTTTCTCACTTTCCGCGGTACCCTCCGGGTTACATTAACCGCGTAATATGAGGACCAACTGTATATATAAAACAACGACCTCACCAGCCAGGAATCGAACCCTCGACCTACTGGGTGGGACTAAGGAACGCTACCGACCAACCCACAAGGTTGGTCGGTAGTGTTCCTTAATCCCACCCAGTTTGATAAAATCACACGGAAAAAGGGAAACAACGGAGCACCTTAGCTTTCGTCTTTATTCAAGACATCTTCAGATTAATCTACACCACGAAGATGCCGGAAAAACAACTTTTGGAAATAAGACAGATTGTAACAGAATGGAAACACAGAAGGAGGCAGAGCATTCCACAGTTTGGCTGTGTGAGGAAAGAAGGATGTTCTATAACAGGTTATTCTAGTGTGACCGACACCCACAGAGAAACTGTGAGAGGATTTTGCCATTATTATTTATTTGTATGTATTCTGCACACACACACACACACACACACACACAGAATACATGTAAGGCAATTACTGTCTCTAGAACGAATGGCTCCCTGTCCCGGCTGTGAAAATGCCAGCAACCTTAAAACTACCCGGGCATACTGTATTATACATAAATAACTATACTATTTAACCCAATACAATACTATGATAACTGACCTTGATCACATCTGGTCTTGGAACTTCAAAATGTGTAGTTAACATAAAAATTTTATACAATATTTTGGGAACATATTCCATTCTTGATGGATATCTTCTGAGTGCTTCCACCAGTTGATTTGCACGGGCAACACCTGTCACCTGTAAGTAGAGCCAACAGTAATATTTTTTATCAGTATTTACAAAAATAAAGTTTCACAGTAAACCCTCGATAACTCACAATATATGGAGCTCTGGGTCCTCAAGGGTTTACTGAATATTTATTACCACAACTGTATGGTTGTTCCAAGAAACACAAACACTCTATGTGGCCACTGGTAACACACTTTACTATAACACTATCAGTGGCCACAGGTAACACACTTTACTGTAACACTATCAGTGGCCACAGGTAACACACTTTACTGTAACACCACCAGTGGCCACAGGCACTTTACTGTAACACTATCAGTGGCCACAGGTATTTTACTGTAACACTCAGTGGCCACTGGTAACACACTTTACTGTAACACTATAAGTGGCCACTGGTAACACACTTTACTGTAACACTATAAGTGGCCACTGGTAACTCACTTTACTGTAACACTATCAGTGGCCACAGGTAACACACTTTACTATAACACTATCAGTGGCCACAGGTAACACACTTTACTATAACACTATCAGTGGCCACTGGTAACACACTTTACTGTAACACTATCAGTGGCCTAAAGTAACACACTTTATTGTTACACAATCAGTGGCCACTGGTAACTCAATTTACTGTAACACTATCAGTGGCCACAGGTAACACACTTTACTATAACTCTATCAGTGGCCACAGGTAACACACTTTACTATAACACTATCAGTGGCCACAGGTAACACACTTTACTGTAACACTATCATTAGTGGCCACTGGTAACACACTCTACTATAACACTATCAGTGGCCACGGGTAACACACTTTATTTATAACACTATCAGTGGCCACAGGTAACACACTTTACTATTACACTATCAGTGGCCACTGGTAACACACTTTACTATAACACTATCAGTGGCCACTGGTAACACACTTTACTATTACACTATCAGTGGCCACAGGTAACACACTTTACTATAACACTATCAGTGGCCACTGGTAACATACTTTACTGTAACACTATCAATGGTGTTACGACCGTGTCGAATTTTTCAATTTCTTTTATATAACATGCTTCCATGCTCCATATTATTCCTATAATGATGTATTGTATTTACTATTATATAATCTAGTCACCTTAACCCTGTGCTGTTAAGGTTTTAACTGTTATTATTTGTTCAAACCCATTTCGTATTGTAACCAGTATTCTTTGTTCTCTAACGACCATCTGCATCATTAAACTACCCACCGGCGGGTCGCGTGGCGGGAGCCGACCTTATATATAGGACCCACCAACTGACGGAGTTAGTTCAAATTCTCCTGTCATACGCGGTCAATAAAACCCACAGGGTACCGTGTTTAGTGAAAACCACGCTAAGTGAACAACAGAACATATGGGATTAATTCCAATAGAAACTGGCCCGACCCCCAAACTCCACTTTTTGACGACACACAACTATGTTGCAGTAAAAATTTTATCTTAACTTTATGATGGTATGAAAACACAAGTAATATAGAAGAGGTTAGGTTAGGAAAAATAAAGATTAAGTCAGGAAAACTAAAAGTTATGTTGAACACTTACGTTAGTAGAAGAGATGGGTCGGCGTACGGGGATGGAGGCTGGTTCCGAGGCAGAGGGCAGGCTACTGGCCCTCAGGTGAGTCACCATCACTGTCACCCACACTTGTTATGGCCTCCCTGACAAATCCCGCAAAGTCATCTTCACTGTCTCTACCTCTGTCACTATCACTGGCTTGGGCTGGCTGTGATGGGTTGCGGGCAAAGAACTCGGTCATGCTTTTTTGACGGCTGGTGTTTATGTTGTCTTGATACACCTTGATGTACGGCTCCATAGCCTGCACCAGCCAGGTATGGAAGACTTCATAGCGGTCATCGTTATTTTCGCGGGAAAGGAAGGACTTCATTTTCTCTGCACACTCCATGGCACCCTTAATATCACTATGACTTAAACTGTGTTCTTCGCAGAATGACGCACCTTCTTCCTCCTCTTCACTGACGTGATCTTCTTCCAACATCTCGTCGGCAGTCACTTCAGGATCTCTGACCACCTCCAGGATGTCTTCGTTGGTGGTCTCGGAGAAGCCTTCAGCTGTAATATTGAGAGCAGCTTCTCTGGCAAGGTCCACTGCTACTGCAACAGTCTGAACCTCACCAGTCACAGGTTCACTCCTCCTCTCAGCTGGCATGCCATGCAACACATGTCTCCATGCATGACAAATCGTAGCAATAGACAGCTGATCCCATGCCTCCACCAAGAAGTCTACAGCTTGTTTGACGTTAAACTTCTTCCAAAATTGTTTGACGAGAACTTCTTGAGCCGCCACCTCTTGTTCCTTGTCCTCATCGCTTTTACTCTCGCTGTCGGTGTCATCCAGCTTACGCAACTCATCCTTGGTGTTGGTAGAGTCGTTCAGGAGCTTGAACTTCTTTGCAGAGTACGCAGCTTTCACATTGCAGATCAACTCCTGGTCCATGGGCTGGATTAATGACGTAGTGTTGGGAGGAAGGAAGACCACTTTTACGTTGGGGTGACGATCCATAAGTAGGGGCGAGTGTCCAGGTGCGTTGTCAAGGAGCAACAAAATGTTGAATGGAACATTCTGTTGCTCGCAGAATTTCTTCACGTCGGGAACAAAACAGTTGTCAAACCAGAAGAGGGACAGAGAAGAGGACATCCACGCCTTACGTGCGGTTAGCCAGTGGACATTAAGCTTGTTCATGTCCATATTCTTGTAGGCGTGCGGCTTGCGGGCTGTGTGAATCACCGATAACTTTGGTTTACAGGTACCGGAGGCATTGGTGGTAAACAGGACGGTGATGCGTTCCTTCTGCATCTTCCGGCCCCGAATCTTGCTGGCATTCTTTACAACGAAGGTCTTGGAAGGTAGGTTTTTCCAGAAAAGACCAGATTCGTCCATGTTAAACACCTGGTCGTCGGTGTACTGTCCTTCCTCCATAATCTCACGTACGAACGGAGGAAAATCTCTAGCCGCCACACGGTCAGCACTCGCTTCCTCACCACCAATGTTGATGTTGGTGATTTTGTTCCTCTTCTTAAACCTATGCAGCCAACCAGAGGAAGCATTGAAGGGTTTGGGCTCTGCAACTCCCAGCTTACGTGACACTGCTGCGTATAGTTCACGTGCGTACTCCTGCACTGAGCGCGTGTCCACCGCCATATTGCGTCGCGCCTCACGAATCAAATAACTCACCAGCAAATTTTCCACTTTTGCCAGCACCCTGTTCTGGCAATACTTGATCGTTGAAGCACCTGCAGACTTTGTGATTTTCATGTGCTCTTTGATCTTGGCTGCATCTTTCTTGATAGTGCGAATCATAGATTCGTTGGCGCCATGCTGGCGCGCGAGATCAACTTGCCGTGTTCCTTTCTTCAAATCTTGAATGATCTGGTATTTCACTTCGTAGCTTAGACCACGGCGTGTCTTCTTGGGCTTAGGGCGGCTTGGTCCAGGTAAGGAAAGGTCTCTCTCTGGTGGTGGTGGTGGTCCGGCGGAAGCCATTTCACGGAACAATAGATTCAAGTATACACGGAGTGGCCTGGAGGGATGAAACTGCCGCGGCTAGGTGAAGTGTTGTCTTTCCTCCCTCCCTCCCTCCCCTGGGTGGACACGTCATAATACTTTAAGCCAATTACAGCTAGCAGCAGAAGGGGGTAGGGATGCATGGCCAATCACAGTCCGATACGGCATATGACATCAGTGATAACGCAACAGAGACATGCACTGCGCAACCTTACAACGCGGCTTGCCCAGGCGGAGGGAGGAGGGAGGAGGCGGGAGCAGGCGGGTGGGGCCAATCTAAAAATAGCGTCTCGAGCCGGACACCCGCCGCGTATACGTGGAAAAAACCCGCGTTAAGTGAAAGTTCGGCTCTGGCGAGGCACCACGTATACGGTAAATCGCGCTAAGTGAAACCACGTTAAGCGGGGTATTACTGTACTTAATTTATTTGGGTTGTTCCTGTCTCCACCAATGTGGTATATCTATGCGAGTACCTATTTATGTCTCTGTTTGTGTCCATCAGTATTTGCTTAGTTGTATTCAAGTAATTCAGTGTTGTTTCACGTTAGTTAATTTCAGCGTTAGTTGTTATATGTTTATGCAGTGTTAACGTAATCCAATGCTTTATTTTTATTCTTTTGATATTTCGATGTTTAGTATTACTTGTGTCTTAAAAGTTTCGATGGTGAATCAATTTTTTGTGACAGCCTGCGAGGCTCTTTATTGTGTTAATATTTAATTAATTAAATTCTTAAAGGTTTACTTTATTTATTTTTATTCTCTTTTAATTTACTTCACTTTTTTGTTTGGTTACGCCTAGAACCTGGATATTTAAGTAAATTAAGAGACGGCGTAACAGTGGCCACAGATATCACACTTTACTGTAACACTATCAGTGGCCACAGGTATTTTACTGTAACACTCAGTGACCACAGACACTTTACTGTAACCCTATCATCTGTGGCCACTGGTAACACATTTTACTGTAACACTATCAGTGGCCACAGGTAACACACTTTACTATAACACTATCAGTGGCCACAGGTAACACACTTTACTGTAACACTATCAGTGGCCACTGGTAACACATTTTACTGTAACACTATCAGTGGCCACTGGTAACACACTTTACTGTAACACTATCAGTGGCCACAGGTAACACACTTAACTATGACACTATCACTGGCCACTGGTAACACACTTTACTGTAACACTATCAGTGGCCTAAGGTAACACACTTTATTGTAACACTATCAGTGGCCACAGGTAACACACTTTACTATAACACTATCAGTGGCCACAGGTAACACACTTTACTGTAACACTATTAGTGGCCACAGGAAACACACTTTACTGTAACATTATCAGTGGCCATGGGTAATGTGGTGGGATGTATATCCTAGACAAGGTTTTTCAAACTCCAGATGCACGAGCAGTAGATATATTCAATAAGCAGTACAAGACTTGGCAGGATAGCCGACAGGTACAGAAAAACAGGGACAAGCAAAAAGGACTCCATGTCGTAGCCAGGCCGAAGCCGATCTGAGGGAAGTTAGCTAGCTAGGTAAGGAGAGTTGCTAGACATTACTAGGACAATAAATGAGGTCTTCTAGTTACTCGACTAGCGCGGTACAGACACAGTACATCGGGACAAAGTAAGTGAACATAGGCATTAGACATAAGCATAGATATCAGACATGCTATAATAATATGTAGTAATACAGACATGTGAATAAATGGTACAATGAATGGTAACAGAGTCTTGGCAACAGGCGTTTTCACATATCTTGGTATTTACATATCTATACACCTCCCTCCCCCTTTACGCTCGTAGTGCAATCTCGAGCGGCTACGGACTCTTTTTCCATGAGTCGGAGGGAGCGGCGAGGTACAATGGGAGGATCAACTGACGACCTTCGTTCCTGGTCTGGGCAAGGGGGCACAGGGGACGGGGAGGAAGGTTCGTCACTAGAGGATGGCACTGGGCGGAGATGGCGTCTGTTTCGCCACCATACACGACCACTGGGGAGGCGGACTTGGTACAAACGGGACTCGCCACGGCCCATGACGACCCCGACCTTGTCCCAGCAGTGTGACGTCGGGTCTTGGATTCGTACTTGCTGGCCGACAGTCAACCTGGGAAGGAGGCAGGCGTGGGCGTCATAGTGGCTTGTCACTTGGGCCATCCGGGCAGCCTCACGGCGGTCACACTCGTCCGCCTTGATCTGCCATTCATCTAAGAAGGACTGGGGGTGGGCAGGCACACAAGTACGAAGGGGGCGGCCATACAACACCTGGGCAGGAGAGCGTCCAGCAGGGGTAGGGGTGTTACGGAGTTCCAGTAGGCCCCTGTCGAACTCCTCGCAGTCCAGGTTCCCCGTCGGTGCTGTCTTGAGGATGAGATATTTTACGGACTTTACCGCTGCCTCGGCGTGGCCATTCGCTTGTGGGTAGTGAGGACAGGTGACGATGTGGTGGACGCCCCAGCGTTCGGCGAAGCTCTTGAACTCGTGGCTATTCAACGGGGGCCCACCGTCGGTTCAGAGGAGGAGAGGCACTCCGACTTCCCGGAAGAAGCAACAGAACATCCGGATGACCCTGCAAGAGGTGGTGTCCCGACCACAGGGAACCACCACGGGCCATCCAGAGAGCCTGTCGGCGATCACCAGGAAAGACTTTCCGGCCACATTAAAGAAGTCGGCGGATATGGACTCAAAGGGGCGCCTTGGGAGGTCATTGCACAGGTACGGCTCTTGTTGCTGGCTGGGCTGGAGTTGCTGGCAAGGCTCACAGGCCTCCACCGTGCTCTAAATATCGGCGTCAATACCAGGCAAGAAGACGGTCTGACGGGCTCTGCTCCTGGTGGCTTCAACGCCGCGGTGGCTGTCATGGAGGCGGGATAAGGTGCGCCGGCGGAGGGCAGCGGGAACGACGATACTGGGGCCGTACAACACCAGCTCTCGGTCCGCATAAAGGCTATCCCATAGCTTCCAGAAGGGGAGGGCGGAGGCGTGAATGTCATAGCGGTTGGTGGGGAATCCAGTGGAGACGTAGTCGAGGAGTTGGGCGTATGCCGGGTCTTGAGCGGCGGCGATGCAAAGCTCCTGGAGAGTCCTATCGTCTTCGATGGAGGGCGTCGTCGTCGTCTTGTCAGCAAGAGAAGTGGCTGTGTGTGTCACTAAAGACTGAACATGAGCAGCGGCCGTGGTACAGTCGACGTCATCTTCAGGTGTGGGGCGACTAACAGGGGCTCGGGAGAGGGCGTCTGGTATGCACAGAAGCTTACTGGCGCGCCACACAGCTGTAAAGAAGTAGAGGGCGGTCTTCTCTTTGAGACGTTGGAGGCGAGGATTTTCGATGGCGTCCAACGTGTAGTGATTGAGGATGGGTATGAACGGGCGTTGGTCCGTCATGAGGGTGAAATGCCCAAGGCCGAACAGGTAAAGGCAGCACTTGGCCATAGCCCAGGCAACTGCCAGCATCTCTAGTTCGATGGTGGCGTATCTGGTCTCCGTGTCGGTCAAAAACCTGGAGCCACACTGAACTAAGCGCAGTCTACCCTGGCCGTGATCTTGAAGGAGGGCATATCCGACGCCGTATAGACGGGAGGCGTCGGTCTGGAGGACCACTGGTAAGGACGGGTCTAAGGGTGCCAAGACTGGTGGTGACAGCAACGCCTTCTTAACATTCCTGAACGCTAGGTCGTGGTCAGGAGTCCAGAGGAAAGAGCGCTTGGGGCTCATGAGGGGGCGTAGAGGTTGGGCTGATGTGGTGATTTTAGGGGGGAAGTTGGCCAGCTGATTTACCAGGCCCATAAACGAGCGAAGGTCGGTCAGGTTCGCTGGAGTAGGGAAGCCCCTAATGGCCTTGACCTTCTCACCAGCTGAGATCCCTTCTGGCGAGATGTTGTAGCCGCAGTAGTTAACTTGGGAGGCGGCGACCACAAATTTATCTTTGTTCAGGGTGATACCATGGGCACGACATCTTGTGAGCATCAGATGAACTCGGTTCAAGTGGGCCGGGAGATCATCGTCGAAGAGCAGGATGTCATCTACGACCTTCACGCAGTTGGTGACACCCTGCAGAGCCATATCCCCACGGAGGCAGTACGCATCCCCCGTTGCTGCGAAGCCCATGGGTCCGCGGCAGTGTTGGAAGCGGCCGTGGGGCGTGATGAATGTAGTGAGGTGGTGATCTTCTTCCGCCAGGTCGACTTGCCAGTACCCATGTAGTGCATCCGCCGTGGTAAAGAACTTTGCAGACGGGGTGACGCTGCGGACTGCTTGAATGGCCGTAGGTGATGGATGGGTGGGACGGGAGACCTGCGAGTTGAGATGGGTGAGGTCCACTGTGATGCAAACACCTACAGGCTTGGGTGCCAAGACCATAGGGTGACACCACTCGAAGGGCTCCTCACCGGCGTGTCTGATGATCCCCTGCTGCACCAGAGAATCGAGCTCCGCCTTCACCTTGTCCCATAGGGCGAAGGGGATAGGCCTGGGTGTGTGGATGGCAAAAGGCGTCGTGCCAGGCTTGAGGTGGATTCTCATCGGGGGGCCTGTCATCTTCTTGAGCGGCGTCTTCTGGAGGTCGGACTTGGAGACAAGGACGTCGCTGAACTGATGAAGAAAAAACTCCCGGGCGGCAGCAGGTGTGGTCATGGCTGAAACAGGCATCTCTGCACACCTGTTGAGGTGTGTCACGGCGAGGATGGGCTTTGGGAACTCGGATGAGACGATGGCCAAGTCCTGACAATGGCCACATCACGAGAGAGGGGTTTGGATGCCCTCATGGACGTGGACTGTGGCAAGGTAAGACTTGGGATCAAGCTGTAATGTTGCCTTGAAGCAACCCAAAGCTGGAGACATCGGGGACCCGTCCGCTGTAAGCACGTCGTTCATGGCTGTGGGTGACAGGCTACTCCTGGGAATGTTGAGGGCGTCCAGGTGTGTTGGTCCAATCACCGTGATGTCAGCGCCCGTGTCAGGTATCATCAGGAGGTTGGAAGAGTTGGCACTGTAGGACAGACGAACATTGACGGGCTTGGGGGACCTGTCACTCGAGGCATCATCCACGCGTCGGCATCCTTTGTTGTTTTTGGGAGATGGTGGTGTGGATGTTCTGTCGGGCTGTGAAGAGACGTTTTGACCTGGAGATGGAGGCTTCTTGGTGGACCTGCAACACCTGGCGAAGTGTCCTTGCTTGTTGCAAGCGTTGCATGAGACCTTGTTAGCAGGACATCGAGTTGTGCGGGGCCAATGGCCTTGAAACCCGCAGTTTAGACATTTACTATCAGCCGCAGGGCACTTTCCTGGACCGTGCTGGCGCCGACAGTTTCTGCAGGATTCGGGAGAAGAAACTGGTGACTGTGACGGGGGCTGTGGAGAGGACGCCATCTGCATCTGGCGTTGATTCCTCTTGCAGGTGGAGACGGAGTGAACTTGAGACGGCGATGAGTGTATGGCTGAGGCAGCCTCTCTTGTGGCCTCATACGACCTGCAACAGGTGACGAAGTCGGTGAGGGAAGAGGCGGCGTCGAGGGTGAGGAGTTTCTGAAGCAGGTCCTCGTCACGTAGACCCATCAGCAAGATCATCTTGAGCTGGATCTCAGCACAGGTTACAGGATCGCCTGTACATAGGTCCACCTCGGCTGCTAGGTCCTTAAGTCGTGCGTAGAAGTCTGAGAATGATTCCCCAGAAGCTTGTTTGCAGGATAGCAGTTCCCTTCGATGCAAAGCTTCATTGCGGAGGCCTCGGAAATGACTCTGCAAGGCGTTTAAAACCTCTGTCACTGACATGGGGGAGTCAGGGGGAATGGCTAGCATGTGCTCTCGGAGGCGTTGAACATCGAGGGAAATGCACGATCTTAATTGGATGAGCTGTTTATGAGGGAACATTCGGTTGAGGTCAGACATAGCAGCAAAATCTTCGAAACGACGTCGCCATTGACGGTATACTTGATATGTTGCATCAGATTGGAGAGGTGGGGGGCTGGGAACTGAAGACTTGCTGTGCAGGGGTGTACTTGAGACGGCAGGTAATGGAGGAGGCACGGAGAGGTCGACGAGAGTTGAGACTGGAGCAGGTGGTTGAGAAGGCACTGTGGTATACCCAAGAGGGATAGGTGACATGTGAGGAGACGTTGTCTGAAGGGTAGATGAAAAGGCTGAAGCTGGCGAATTGGTTGTGACAGCTGGTGAAGTCATCCTCGTTGCCAGCAATTCCAATATTTCCAGGAATTTGCGGTTATCAGCTTGGTGTTGTTGTTGGAGTTGAAGACGGTAAGCTGATTCCTCTGACTGTCTTGACAATTCCTCTTGACGTCGTTTTTCCTCCTCTAATTGACGTCTTTGGGCTTCCTTCTCTTGGGAAACTTGCAGGAAGGGAATTAACTGACGTATATCCTGGCTCCCATCCTTTGAATTTGGCGCGCCCGGCGTGTGAGGAGTGAGGGGCGGTGGGAGGGTTTGTGAGGCTTCGTCTTCCTCATAATCCTCATTTGAATTCCCCAGCATATCGTCGTAGTCGGACATCTCATGTTTGGTATGGTTGCGATGGGAAAGAAAAGGAGAATAAGGTGAAGTGCTATGTTTTCGTCAATGTACTTGCCTAAGTGCAGGAACTGGCGGGCAAGTAAAAGAGTATTGATTGTAATATTTGTGAAGTTGAGTGAGGCGGCTGGCGGCGGTGATACTGGTATTCCTCCGCGCGCCCGGGCAAGATGTCGGTGATGACTCAGTCGAGGGGGGGGGTGGGGCGGGCAGTGGCTTGCGGGCCGGCGCAGACGGAGGATGTATGCGTGAAGTGCTGTCTTGGAAACTGGGCTGAGAGGGTTTCTGCTACCTGTAGGGTCCCAGAAACATAGCAAAACAGACATCAAAGGCACTGCACTTCACTTAGGGCACTTCACAAGGTCACAAAGCATTTTAAATCCAGGGGCACTGTAGAGTATATCTTCTGGGCGGGAAACAGACGAGGGCGGCTCTTGAGACTTGTCAACTGTCGTTTTGGAGTTACTCAACTGCGCCATGTGGTGGGATGTATATCCTAGACAAGGCTCTTCAAACTCCAGATGCACGAGCAGTAGATATATTCAATAAGTAGTACAAGACTTGGCAGGATAGCCGACAGGTACAGAAAAACAGGGACAAGCAAAAAGGACTCCGTGTCGTAGCCAGGCCGAAGCCGATCTGAGGGAAGTTAGCTAGCTAGGCAAGGAGAGTTGCTAGACATTACTAGGACAATAAATGAGGTCTTCTAGTTACTCGACTAGTGCGGTACAGACATAGTACATCGGGACAAGAGTAAGTGAACATAGGCATTAGACATAAGCATAGATATCAGACATGCTATAATAATATGTAGTAATACAGACATGTGAATAAATGGTACAATGAATGGTAACAGAGTCTTGCCGTCAGGTGTGTTCACATATCTTGGTATTTACATATCTATACAGGTAACACACTTTACTGTAACACTATCAGTGGCCACAGGTAACACACTTTACTATAACACTATCAGTGGCCACTGGTAACAAACACACTTTACTATAACACTATGAGTGGCCACAGGTAACACACTTTACTATAACACTATCAATGGCCACAGGTAACACACTTTACTGTAACACTATCAGTGGCCACAGGTAACACACTTTACTGTAACACTATCAGTGGCCACAGGTAACACACTTTACTGTAACACTATCAGTGGCCACAGGTAACACACTTTGCTGTACTCAACATAAGGGATGAATCAGACAGAGGTCACACTACAGGTAGTTATGGACACAAATTGATTAATTGTATTGTATGTGGTAATTACATCCCTGATAACCCAACAGCTTAGGTCATATATCACCGAATTAATATAAAAAACTAAAATCCAATAATGTAAGGTAAATAAAAATAAATAAATGACATAAAACTTTCATAAAAACATTTGAATGATAATAGACAGAACTCAAAGTTTGTGTAGAAAGCTGGCTTCCTCCACAAAGGAGAATACATACCCTCCCACAGTACCCCCCCCCCCCGCCCCCCAAGCCCCAAATGGATATGGTGAGACCCTTTTCCCCCCAGCACTGGGAGAGGTGCATACAATGAAGATCTCTGAGACTGGGGTACTCCACCAGGAGTTGTCAAACAGTCACAAGGACCAGGCAGTCATCACAATGGGGAGGAGGCATTCACTCCATTAAAAAAACATGAGTGAGCCATGTGTGGCCAATACAGAGGTGGGCCAAGGCAGTCTCTCAGCGGTGTGACAGTCCTTGATATTCCCAGGCACCCAATGAAGGGTGGATGTCGCAGAGCTTGTTTGCTCCGACAGCATCCAACCTGCATTGCAAACTCGAGCAGATGGCAGCTCTTATTAATGGTTTCCCATCAAGCAGGGAGAGGGGAATAATGTGCCACAGAGCGAGAAGAAGCTGTTTTCTCCACAGCATCAACACGCTCATTCCCCTTTTCCCCCACATGGACCATAACCCAGCATAAACTGACTTTCTGGCCCCAACATTGGATGAGAAACAACCACTGTAAAATATCTATAACTAGGGCAATGAGACACAAGCTAAGGCCTGGAGAGCACTATGAGAATTGCTAAAGTTATAAAATTGTTATGAGTTTGGGTAAAAATACTCTTGAGGGCAAGTAAAAATACCTGAAAGCTCTGCAGAAAAAATAAATGCCATAGTGGGGAGACTACCGTTCAAACTGAATTTGGGAAAGACCATCCCAAAACCCACTCTTGCATCTGACTTAGAACCGTCGGTGTACACAGGAATAGTCCTCCTGTGGGAGGAGGCATAAACTAAACAAAGAGAATGGACAACACAGGGAGGGAGTAAGTCCTTCCTTTCATTAAAATATTGACAAACTTGAACTTCATGGAGAGTCCACAGAGCAGCACTAAGAAACCACATGGGGCATACCTGAACAGGATGAATACAGAAAATAATTCCCTTATCCTGAAGCCAAAAAGTCAATGGAGGCTTCGATTCCGAGTGTAGTGTGGGGACATAGTCTCATCAACTACACAAGTGTTGATTACAGACTGTGGAAAGTGGTAGAGGCGAAACAAACACTGGACCTGGGATACTGTGGCTGAAGATCAAGGGGCGGCTCATCAGCATTAACTTGCAGACTCGGGATTGGTGAAGACCGGAAGACACTGGTCGCCAGGTGCACCCCAGCATGATGAACAGAGTTCAGTGTATTGAGTCTAGTCTCAGTGGCAACCTGTGGTGTAATGGTCAGCGAGCGAGCGGACCCGGGTTCGAAACCCAGGCAGGGTGAAACTATGGGCATGTTTCTTTACGCCATTTGTCTCTTTCTACCCAAATTGGGAACCTGGATGTTAATCGAATTGCGCATCATGTTCCGGGGTAATGGTTAGCCAGTGCAGTTGGCGAGTTGTCCGGAATTCTCGGACATACAAGAATATAATACTGAATCAATAAAAATAGTATTAAACCTGACGAATGTGGCAACACCAGGTAAGCCCCCCCCCACCACTTTTTTTTTTTTTTTTAACAGGGAATACCCCACCTGGGCACACTTCATCGACCCACAACAGGGCCTGGGGGGGAGGGAGGGGGAAATAAGAATACAATAGAAAGAAATTAAAAATAGAAAAGGAAAAGGTTATATTAATCTACACCACGAAGAAGCAAGCCGGAAAACCAGCTTTTTAAAGTGAGACGGATTGTATGAGTGTGGAAACACAGAAGAAGGCAGAGCATTCCACAGTTTGGCTGTGTGAGGAAAGAAGGATGCACTATAACGGATTATTCTAGTGTGACCGACATCCACAGAGAAGTGGTGGGCACCGAGGGAAAGACGTGTGTTACGAGCCCACAGCCTTGTTGGCGGTACACAGGATGCCAAATCCACCGAACGTTGCCCGTTAAAGTACCAGTAAAAGAGAGAGAATGAAGCAACATTGAAGAGAAGGGGAAGAAAGATTGTCAACTAAAGAAGGAGAGATAATAAGATGAAATGCTTTGATTCCACTCTATCTAACAGTTGGACAGAAGAAGAGCCACCCCAGATATAAGAGCAGTACTCCAAGTCAGGACGAATGAATCCCTTATATACTTGAATGGAGTGAAGTAGCTACTGCATCTGTACAGCATTCCCAGCTTTCTGGAGGCAGCTTTAGCAATGTTGAGAATGTGTAGCTTCCATGACATATTAAGAGGAAATGGTGAGGCCTAGCATATCTATTTTAGAATTTAGCAAAATGATTGTGTCCTGAAATGTGATTGGTGGGAGATCATCTAATTTGGAAAGTGTAATTGGTAAATACTGAGTTTTATTACTATTGAATTTAACCAAATTTCTACCTCCGCATTCAGAGAGGCTGCACAGATCTGCTTTTATCGCTTCGCTAGGCAGCGGCCAGTATGGGGGTGGTGAGAGGAGTGTTGTTTGTTGTACCAAGCAAACAGGTGCTGACACAGTCCTACTATAAAGAAGCCAGGGGGTAGAGTATGATGAATCAGCTTGAAGTTTCTACCCGGGTCTTGAGGTGCTAACATATAACCACCAGTACCTCTCAACTGATCGCCCTAAACACACCGAGACCTTCTGCTCTGAGCCAGACCTGCAATACATAAGTGTGCTCGTAAACCTACCTGTATCATGTTTTATTGTGGACGTGATGATATGCAACTGATACTGTATTACTATAAAGATAATGTACTCATTTGTGTGCTAATACAGTGGTCCCTCGGTTAACGAACTCAATTCGTTCAAGAGGGTGTTCGTTAACCGAAATCATTGTTTCAATGGGATATTGGGTAATTGGTTCCAGCTCACAGAAAAGTACATACAAAGTAAAGCCAAAAATGCATAAAGCCAGAAACACTCCTAAAATTCCCCTAAATCGCCCATAAATCAATATACAGTTCTACCCCACTTAACGCGGTCAATAAAACCCAGAGGGTACCGTGTTAAGTGAAAACCGTGTTAAGTGAACAACAGAACATATGGGATTAATTCCAATAGAAACTGGCCCATCCCCAAACTCCACTTTTTCCGACACAATACCTATGTTCTGGTAAAAATAACATCTTAATTTTATGATGGTACATGCACACAATTATTACTTAAGAGAAATAGAGAAATACAGTCGCCAAGTTAATGTCCATTAAAATAATGGACTCGACTCCCTCCCCCTCTTCTCACAGTACACTCGCTGGCTCTACCCTCTGAGAAATTTTTGGGGGAAAACCAGGTATAGTAAAAAATAATTCCTCAAACAAAAGTTAGGATAATATAATTGACATTGCTGGATTCCTTGTAAGACCAGGAATATTTTGAATATAAATGTCATATATTTTGCACAAAAGATAACATTTTACTCTGAGTAAACATTACATCTAAAATTTGTATATCTAATGCAAAATCTATGATGTTTATATTCAAAATGATCATCAAATTATAAGAATTCCAGCAATGTAAATTATATTCTGACCGGGTAATTTGTATGAATTTTATGAGCTAAAACAAATATCTTCAGTTAATACAAAAAAAACAATATTCTTCACACTGTAACAGATGGTCGGTCGGTCCCTCCCTCCCCCCCACCCCCCACCAACCGTCTCACCAGATGTGTGGGAAAACCAGAATATTTACCTTTTTAGTAATAAATAATACCTCAAACTAAAGTTAGGATAACATAATTGACATTGCTGGATTCCTTGTAAGACCAGAAATATTTTGAATACAAATGTCATATATTTTGCACAAAAAATAACATATTTACTCAGAATAAACTATATATATAAAATTTGTACGTCTAATGCAAAATCTATGATGTTTATATTCAAAATGATCATCATATTGTAAGAATTCCAGCAATGTAAATTATATTCTAGCAGACGACGTGCATAATCGTGTAAACAGCGTCATTTCTTTTATGTACAAAAGATTCATTATTGTTTATTACTGAATGTCTTATTTATTGAATTAATGTTTATATGTGCAAAATGAGCAATACAATTCATTAATAATACGTAGAAAATTAAAACACATGAGGAAATGAGACAGCATTGTTTTCGTTGATTACAAAACCAGTGACTGACTGGTTCTACATATAAAACTGAAGAAAATAAGACCTTGGTTGTAGCTGTAGTAAAATTAATATGGTTGTTTTAAGTAATGTTATTTAATGTTAATAAATGGAACAGTAGAAGTAGCTAACGATAATGGAAAAGAAAAAAGAGAGATCGCATATGTAAGTGCGCATGCGCACACGTGAAAACATATCATCATTACTTTACATAAGAATATGAAAGCAACACTTATTTACTGTCATATATATTTTAATTAATGTTTCTGAATTTGTTTTTAATGAATTAATGTACGTGTGTGCAAAATAAACAATACAATTATTAATAGTACGTGGAATATTAGAGGAGACGAGACGGCTACCAGCATTGTTTATGTTAAAGCTTACGAAACCAGTGACTGATTGGTTCTACATATAAAACTGAAGAAAATAAGACCCTGAGTTTAGCTGTAGTAAAATTAATGTAAAAAATGAATATGGTTGCTTGAAGTACCTGTAATGTTATTTAATGTTAATAAATGAAACAATATAAGTAGCTAACCATTAATGGTACAAAAAAAGTGAGACTGCTCGTATGTAAGTGCGCACATGTGAAAATATATCGTCATTACTCTACACAAGAATATGAAAGCAACACTTATTTACTGCTCATATATATTGAAGGGTTAAATGTTGTACTCTGTATAGACAAGCAGAGAGAGAGAGAGAGAGAGAGAGAGAGAGAGAGAGAGAGAGAGAGAGAGAGAGAGAGAGAGAGAGAGAGAGAGAGAGAGAGAGCAGCTGAACTGCCGGATGTAAACAAACCTTAATTTACAGCGGCTTTTTTTTTTTAAGGGGATTAGCCCACCCGGGCAAAGGTCACTGACCCACATTGGGGCCTGAGGGGCAAAAATTTATTACTCCTGTAATAATAATAATAATTCAGATGGAAAAAAAAAAAAAAAAAAAAAAAAAAAAAAAAAAAAAAAGCTGCCTATCTACCTATTGGACAAACTAGAATCGTTCCGGACCACGGGAGTTTCCGGACCACAGAATGCCGGACTAGAGAGGTACAACCTGTACCTTGTTTTCCCCCCAAAATTTCTCAGAGTGAAGAGGCAGTGAGTGTACTGTGAGAACAGGGGGAGGGAGTGGAGTCCATAATTTGAATGGACATTAACTTGACGACTGTATTTCTCTATTTCTCTTAAGTATTAATTGTGTGCATGTACCATCATAAAATTAAGATGTTATTTTTACTAGAACATAGGTATTGTGTTGAAAAAAGTGGAGTTTCGGGGTCAGCTGGTCTCTATTTCATTTAGTCCCATATGTTATGTTATTCACTTTACGCGGTACCCTGTGGGTTACATTAACCGTGTAAAGTGAGGATTGACTGTGTATATATATGTATATGTATATATATATATATATATATATATATATATATATATATATATATATATATATATATATACATATATATATATACATATATATATACATATACAGGTAGTCGTCGACTTACGACCTATGCGACTTACGTCTGTTCGACTTTACGACCGGCGGTACGACAGTTTTGGCCCCAGCCCCAGTGTAAATAATAAACCAATTGTACTGTAGTATGCAGTGATTTACTTAAACCTGACGACCGTAACAATAATGAACAAAGAAAATGTTGATAAAATATGACTTAAAGATGATTATATTATCATTACACATTACAGTATAATATACGTAAGGTAATTATAACATAGGCCGACTTACGACCAGATCAACTTACGACCGGTCGGCCGTAACCAATCTAGGTCGTAAGTCGACGACTACCTGTATATATATATATATATCTTGATAAAATCACACGGGAAAATGGAAACAACGGAGTACCTTAGCTTTCGTCTTTATTCAAGACATCTTCAGAGGCAACTGGATTACGTGGACAGAGAGAGGCTTAAATATACAGGGTGACCTTAAAAAATAGAGGTCAGGTCATAATGATGACATCCACTAATCCACACACCAACACACACGTAGAGGAGCTTAAGAGAAGGGTGGTGACGTGACTAGCCAGGTCAGGTCAGAAAAAAGGGACCCACAAAATAACTATCATACATCTAGATCAAAGGTTTTCAAAGCATTTTTAACCTTGGGCCACTGACAAATAAATTTATGTAACATATTATCAGTTTTGAACTGACCATCACTAAGGTTTATTGATTTTAATTCCTTAATCAAACTAGCTTCAACCAGAAGTCTTTCTGTGACACAAGATGATTTGAATACTTCTAAGCTTTTTTCCCAAGCAATGGGGTGATTATTATTCCAAACATGAACGAACAAGGCACTGCTTTCAGATGCAGTTCTGATATTATACTTATTGTGTTTGATTCTGAGCTGCAGTGTTTTTTCTGTCTGTCCTACATAATTACAATTACATTTGCTACATGGAATACAATAAACACTTCCATTTACATTCAAACTTGGGCTATTCCTTATTAACATATTGGTACTGGTTGAGTCATACTTGAAAACAACATTAATATTTAGAAGCTTGAGGGACCGTACTAACGGGACAAATTCATTACGATAGGGCAGAGTCAAAATATTCTTAAGTGTAGGAACTTGTCTGGCTTGAGAGGAATGAAAGGATTTTTTTGCCAGAACCTCACGTGCTCACATTACGCGGTACGTGAACCCTATTACGCGGAGAGTGTCCGGCGCGACGCTATTTTTAGATTCACCCCACCCGCCACCTGCCCGCCTGCCTGCCTGTGCTCCTCGCCTCTCCCTCCTCCTCCCTCCGCTGGGGCAAGCGGCGCAGTAAGGTTGCGCAGTGTGTGTCTTTGTTGCGTTATCACTGACGTCATATGATGTATCAGACCTGTGATTGGCCATGCATCCCTACCCCCCTCTGCTGCTAGCTGTAATTGGCTTAAAGTATTATGACGTGTCCACCCGGGGGGGGGAGGGAGGGAGGAAAGACGACGCTTGACCTAGCCGCGGCAGTTTCATCCCTCAAGGCCACACCGTGTAAACGCACATCCATTGTTCAGTAAAATGGATTCCGCCGGACCACCACCCCCAGAGAGAAACCTTTCCTTACCTGGACCCAGCGCCACTAAGCCAAAGAAGACACGACGTTCCTTAAGCTATGAGGTGAAGTATACCATCATCCAAGAGTTTGGAGAAAGGAACAAGACAGGTTGATTTGGCGCGCCAGCATGGTGTGAATGAATCTACGATTCGAACAATAAAGAAGGATGCACCAAGATAAAGGAGCACATGAAGATCACAAAGTCTACAGGTGCTTCTATGATCAAGTATTTTGACAACCAGGTGCTTCTCAAGACAGAAAAATTACTTGTGAGCTACTTGGTGCGTCAGGCGCGACGGAACATGGAGGTCGACACGCGCTCTGTTAAGGACTACGCACGTGAACTGTACATCGCAGTGGCACGAAAGATGTGAATTACAGAGCCCAAACCCTTTAATGCTTCCTCTGGGTGGTTACAGAGGTTTAAGATCCGGAACAAGATCACCAATATAAACATTGGTGGTGAAGAAGCGAGTGCTGACTGTGCTGCGGCTCGGGAATTTCCTCGGTTTTTACGTGAGATTATGGAGGAAGGACAGAACAGTAACGACCAGGTGTTTAACATGGACGAATCTGGTCTTTTCTGGAAAAAGCTACCTTCCAAGTCCTTCGTTGTGAAGAATGCCAGCAGGATTCGGGGCCGGAAGATGCAGAAGGAACGCATCACCGTCCTGTTTACCACCAATGCCTCCGGTACCTGTAAGCTCAAGTTATCGGTGATACACACAGCACGCAAGCCGCACGCCTACAAAACCATGGACATGACCAAGCTAAATGTCCACTGGCTGACCGCACGTAAGGCGTGGATGTTCTCTACACTGTCCCTCTCCTGGTTTGATGACTGTTTTGTTCCCGATGTAAAGAAATTCTGTGAGCGACAGAATGTGCCATTCAATATTTTGTTGCTGCTGGACAATGCACCAGGACACTCGCCCCTACTGTTAGATCGTCACCCCAACGTAAAAGTGGTCTTCCTTCCTCCCAACACTACGTCTATATTACAGCCCATGGACCAAGAGTTAATGTGTATTGTAAAAGCTGCATTCTCAACAAAAAAATTCCAGCTCCTGAACGACTACACCAACACCAGGGAAGAGTTGCGTAACCTGAGTGACACCACCACCGATAGCAAGAGCGAAGAAGACGAGGATCAACAGTTGGAACAGCAAAAAATACTGTTCAAACAATTCTGGAGAGTATTTAACATCAAGAAAGCTGTGAACTTCTTGGTGGAGTCATGGGATCAGCTGTCTATTGCTACAATTCGTCACGCACAGAGACATGTGTTGCATGGAATACCAGGTGAGAGGAGGAGTCAATCTGTGACTGGTGAGGTTCAGAATGTTGCAGTAGCAGTGGACCTTGCCAGAGAAGCTGCGCAGACTGTTACAGTTCCAGGCTTCTCCGAGACCACCAATGACGACATCCTGGAGGTGATCAGAGATCCTGAAGTGACTGCCGACGAGATGTTGGAAGAAGAACACGTCAGTGAAGAGGAGGAAGAAGGTGCGTCATTCTCCGAAGAACACAGTTTAAGTCATAGTGATATTAAGGGTGCCATGGAGTGTGCAGAGAAAATGAAGTCCTTCCTTTCCTGCGACAATGACGATGACCGCCATGAAGTCTTCCATACCCGGCTGGTGCAGGCTATGGAGCCGTACATCAAGGTGTATCACGACAACATCAACACCAGCCGTCAGCAAAGCATAACAGATTTCTTCACCCGCAACCCACCACAGCCAGCCCAAGCCAGTGATAGTGACAGTGAAGATGACTTTGAGGGATTTGTCAGGGAAGCCCTGACAACTGTAAGTGACAGTGATGGTGCTTCACCTAGTAATGGTGATTCACCTGAGGGCCAGTAATCTGCCCTCTGCCTCGGAACCAGCCTCCATCCCCGTATGCCGACCCATCTCTTCTACTACCGTAAGTGTTCCACCTAAGTTTTAGTTTTCTAACCTAACCTTTATTTTATCTATGTTAACCTTTATTTTTCCTAACCTAACCTCTTCTATATTACTTGTTTTTTCATACCATCATAAAGTTAAGATAAAATTTTTACTACAACATAGTTGTGTGTCGTCAAAAAGTGGAGTTTGGGGGTTGGCCCGGACTCCATTTCAATTAATCCGATATGTTATGTCATTTACTTTACGTGTTTCTCACTTTACGCGGGACCCTCCGGGTTACACTAACCGAGTAAAGTGAGGGTTAACTGTATATATATATATATATATATATATATATATATATATATATATATATATATATAATATATATATATATATATATATATATATATATATATATATATATAATATATATATATATATATGTAATATTCAGAAATTTCAGAGTAATTTCAAATGCCCCGCCATTAGCGATACTGAGCGTTCAAGGTCGTCTGAGGGAAGAGAGCGCTACCTGCACATAGTGGGAGGTTGTGGAACTAGGCCTATATGATATTAAATGTAATTTGCCGAATTAATAATGATGCGATTCATGAAGTTAAGGGACTATTATTAAATTTGAAATTATTATAGATCGTAGAGAGGACGAGCCACAGACTGGAGGCTCGATTCTCCCGAGGTGCTATGCGTGTGGACAAGAGGGCCACTTCAGTTTCAATTGCACGAACAGGTCCAGACCAGGAGAGAGTGTCCCAAGGGGATACGTGGCCAATGACCAGTATCGAGTTGGAAATAACAATCGGAACTGGCGGTCGGGAAACGGTCAAGGCCAGGCAGTCCCCGCCAACCGTTCCTGGCCTCACCAATAGATTCCACCGGCGATGTTATGAATCAAGAGAGAGTGGACCCATGGTCAAGCGTGGTCCGCATGACAAATTTAATCACGACAGAAGGTACCTTAAGACTAAAAGCAGAGTGTCCTAAGGTTTCAGTGCTGGTAGCGGGTCGTGAAATGTGGGGTTTAGCAGATACTGGGGCAGAAGTGTCGTTAATTGATGAACTTTTCTACAGTCGGGAGCTGGAGCCTGCAGGCGTGGTGTTGCAGCCCACTCGAATAAGGGTAAAAGGGGCGTCAGGGTTTCCAGTGCCGTGTGTGGGGTGTATTCGGGTCACTATGGTCGTATGTGGGGTGGAAGTCACTGATGTGGGGATGTTGGTTTGTCCAGGGATTGAGACCCAGGGTAAGGGGCAATCGCATGTCGGGTTGTTGGGGATGAATGTGCTGGGGGAGGCTGCGGAGATCTGGCCGCACATGTATGACTTGTGCAGGGAAGCCAGGAGCACCGCTCAGTGGGAAAATTGCTTGCATGAGGTTAGGCAGTTATGTGCAATAGAGGCCATCAGCCTGGGGTATTGTATGACAGAGAGGAAGAAAAGCCCAACCATTCCTCCCCGGAGTACTCGGTTGCTGTCAGTATGTGTTCCCTCATTAAGCCAGGTAGCATACAAAGAAGTAGTGATTGAACCTCTAACAATGGAGCATGAAGGTTGGATGCCTGAGGGTGTGATAGTGTTGCCGAGAGCTGTAAGAGTGGTGAGAGGCATGACCCAGGTGTTGGTTGCAAATCTGTCTGATAGTCGTAAGAACTTGAGGGGCAATTGGCGGATTGGGAAAGTGGCTTCTGGGATGGAAGTTGAGGCAGACATCAGTGAAGAGGTGTATGTGAGGACAGTTCAATCGGATGCCCGTACGGAGGTCAAAGTGCACATGGAGGAAATGAATGAGGAACAAGAGCGTGCAGTTCGGTGTTTAATAGAAGAGTTTAGTGATATTTTTGAAGGAGAGGGCCAGCCCATAGGAAAGGCTATTGGGGTTCAGCATGAGATCCCAGTGACCACAGACAGGCCAGTTAGGGTGCCATATCGGAGGATCCCTCCATACCAGGTACCAGAGGTGAAGCAGCACATTAGCCAGCTGCTAGATCAGGGAGTAATTCAGTATTGTGAGAGTCCGTACTCTGCCGCCATTGTAGTAGTGAGGAAAAAGGACGGGACGCTGAGGTTGTGCATTGACTATCGTGACTTAAATAAGGTCACGGTACGCGATGCGTTTCCTCTGCCTAGGATAAATGAAACTCTAGAATCTCTGACGGGGGCCCAGTTTTTCTCAACGTTTGATCTGGCGGCGGGATATCACCAGATAGAAGTAAAACCTTCAGACCGTCCAAAGACTGCCTTCAGCACAAGCTTCGGACACTTTGAGTACAGGCGACTGCCTATGGGATTGTCAAATAGTCCGGGAACCTTTCAGAGATACATGGAGCGGATTTTAGGGGATAAGATTTTCTCCTCGTTGCTTGTATACCTTGATGATGTGATGGTGTTTTCAAGTACAATAGATCAGCATATAGTCAGATTGAGGGAATTATTTTGCAGGATGAGGGAGAATAACTTAAGATTTAAACCTAAAAAGTGTGAAATAATGGCTTCAAAAGTAAGTTATTTAGGATATCAGGTGTCAGCTGAAGGCATCACAGCTGATCCTGAGAAGATTAGGGTAGTAAGAGATTGGCCAGTCCCTCAGACGGTGAAAGATGTGCGGTCTTTTGTAGGGTTCACATCATTTTATAGAAAATTTGTTAAAGGGTTTGCCCAAATAGCTGCTCCACTGCATGCGTTGATGCATGGGAAATCTAAGGATCGGGTAGATAGTGAATGGAGAGAGGAACAGCAACAGGCTTTTGAGAAACTGAAAGACAAGGTGACGCAGACACCAGTGTTGGCTTGCCCAGATTTCACTCATGAGTTTATATTAGAAACAGATGCAAGTTTTAGTGGGCTAGGTGCGGTGCTGTCCCAGCGGAAGGATGGCAGGTTGCATCCGGTGTGCTATGCGAGTCGGGGCCTGAGGAAATCAGAACGTAACATGAACAACTATAGTTCTCGTAAGTTAGAGATGTTAGCACTCAAATGGGCAGTAGTGGATAAATTCAGGGATTATTTGGCAGGGAAACATTTCACAGTCTATACAGATAACAACCCACTCAGTCACCGCGAGAAGGCTAAGCTAGGTGCCGTGGAAAGAAGGTGGAATGCGGATCTCGAGCAGTTTAACTTTACTATAGAGTACAAGCCGGGTAAGAACAACATTGTGGCGGATACTCTATCTAGAATCCCGGCGGAACAGGAGGAAGATAGCGAAGAAGAGTATACAGCGATGCATGTACTAGAGGAGAACGGGGCAGGAAGGAAGGAACTGTGGACGATGGATGGGCTGCGTAAGGAGCAAGAAGGCATGGACTATATGACAAAACTGCGAAGATGGTTGGCGGGAGAACTGCCGGAGGATGAGGTACAGGTAGAGCTCCAAAATGATGACTTCCGCAAGATGTACCGAGCTAGGAAATCCCTGATCGTAAGAGAAGATGTTGTCTGGCATAGAAGACCCGAAGGGAAGAATCTATGGAGGGAGATGCCAGTGTTATCTCCAAACTTGCAGGAGGCTTTGACTAGAGCCTGCCACGACGAGTTTGGGCATCAGGGGCGAGATCGCACCCTGTCGCTGGTGCAGGAGCGAGGTTTCTGGTCAGGCATGGGAGAAACAGTGCGAGACTACATAGCCAGCTGTGAGAGGTGTGGAGTAGCAAAAGATGAAGTGCCGAAACCCCAACTACATTTAGGGACGATTGAAGCTGCCAAACCAGTAGAGACACTGGCCGCAGATTTCACCTTGCTGGACAAGCGGCAAGGATTGGAGAGTGTCCTGATAATGGTTGACATATACAGTCGTTACACTTGGGCCTTTCCCACCAAAGACCAGAAAGCCTCGACGATTGCAAAGATCCTGGTGAATCGGATCTTCCTGGCAGTGGGTGCACCTGAGCGACTGTTGACCGATCAGGGAAGGAATTTTGGCAGTGCATTGGTCCGACAAACTTGTGCCACCTTTGGGGTGAAGAAAATAAGGACGTCAGCATATCACCCACAGGGAAATGGTATGGTGGAACGGTTCAATCAAACCCTGCACGGTCTGCTGGCCACCCTCGAGGAAGAGGAAAAGAATAGGTGGCCAGAGCATCTGCAGGTAGTGGTGTCACAATATAACGCGACTCCGCATGCCACGACAGGGTTTTCCCCATTCCTGTTGTTTTACGGGAGAAAACCAAACCTGCCGTTTGACCTTAGGCCGGAAGTAGACCCAGAGCCGGTAGATGAGTGGGTGATGGTGATTAGAGACCGGCAACGAAGATTGCAGGAAGCAGTGGAGATCAATGTTCGGAGACGTAAGGAAATAAACAGAAGGAAAAGAGAAGAGAAAGCCCACGAGAGTAGCTGGGAAGTGGGCCAGGAGGTTTTGCTGAGGAACAATGTAAAAATAGGCCGGTGTAAGCTGCAAAACCATTGGTTTGATACGAGATGGCACATTGTTGAGGTCCTAAATCCAAGGCCTGGTTTATATCGCATTGAGCCCAGTGGGGGAGAAGACCTGGAAGCGAGAGTGGAAAACCGGAGCAACTTGAAGGCTGCTCCAACCCTAAGGCATCTGGGAGACCCAGCGATGGATGAATCTGAAGATGAAGACGAGGAGCCCCCAAGAAAGATGAGCAAGATGAAGAGAAGTAATTCAGAGAGGTCGATCGAGCCTCCAACTGAAAGACGAAGCCGACAAATTACAGTTTAGGTGTGCATGGTAATGAGAAAAGGCAGGTTGTAGAGGGTGAGTTGGAGGAGTTGTGAGTAGGGCAGAGGGGATTGGAGAGATGGTTAGGCCAGAGATGTGCGTTGAGTAGTGGTTGCTGTCATGTGCGGGATTGAGAGTACGGTTGTAATGTCCAGGGCCTCACTAATATGGACTGGGACATTGTCAGAGGGTTGGTCTGCCGGCGTGAGGTTCGGAGACGTGGACTGAGTATTGTTTTGACACTGGTTCCTCTTAGTTCAAGGGCCAGGCAAAGGAGAGCATGTTTGTTTGGGCTGGTATTAATTTTGACATTGGTTTTCTAGTTAAGGGCCAGGAAAAAGGGGAGCGTGATGTTCTGGTTGGTTTTGAGTTGGGCTAGGAAGTAATGGAGTTGCTGGCTGCGAGTTGGAATACGGCAGAGTTGAAGGTGGCTTCTAAGTTGTTCTCTCAGCACATGAGGACAGTGCTGTTTTTTTAGGGGGGTCGAATGCTAGCAGGAGAGAGAAGTGGAGAAGACAGGAATGCTGCATTTAGCACGTTAAAAGGGTGAGATGCAGTCCTTAGAACAAATTTTTAGGGGGGTCGTATGAATGTTTTTCTCAGCACATGAGGACAGTGCTGTCTTTTTTTAGGGGGGTCGATTGTAATATTCAGAAATTTCAGAGTAATTTCAAATGCCCCGCCATTAGCGATACTGAGCGTTCAAGGCCGTCTGAGGGAAGAGAGTTCTCCCTGCACATAGTGGGAGGTTGTGGAACTAGGCCTATATGATATTAAATGTAATTTGCCGAATTAATAATGATGCGATTCATGAAGTTAAGGGACTATTATTGAATTTGAAATTATTATAGATCGTTTATCAGTCTGAATAATGTTACGGGTGTCCCAAGGAGTTATTAGTTAGGCGGAAAATATGTCACGTAGGCCTAAGCTAGCGCCTTGGAGAGACGAGACGCTGGCTCTTTCTCAGTCACGGGGAAGCATTCAGACAAACAAGACGTCCCTGCGCGTCCGTCACAGAAATAGTCACGTGGTCTAGTCACCTGTGTTGCACTATTGCAGTATAACAATTAAGTCTCATTCGATCTCAGACAGGGTTAGATAGGGCAGTGGTAAAGTAAACTAGAGCTAACAGTGAGTTCATTTCAGGGTTTCCGTCAGAACCCACTTGACCGGAGTTTGACTGCGAGAGTAATGACTGCGAGAGATTGACTGCCGTTGATGATTGAGGGTGGCGATTGTCGCCATTGGACCGATCAGTGTAGGCCTGTCACTGTTTAGCGGGGTACCAAAGGATCTCTGGAGGGAATCTAGCCGTCTGGGTGCCCAGCTGACGACGGGACGATCGTTGGAGTCATCAGCTCTCCTCTACCTCGGCTCACAACACCACATGTCTCGAGCAGCTCAGTGAAACCCTCTTGCTAACGGGAAGCTAAAGCTTCTCTCAACTGTACAAGGCCTGATTGGCTCACTCCCTTCCGCTTTATGGATGCACTGGGAGTACACTGAGGCTTTCTGAGTAAATTAATGGTCACACACTGAGACCATGAGTCTAGGACTCTAGGAGATACCTAGAGGAACATTTTATCTCCCTTATTACGGGTGTATGTTGAGTTGGGTGGAGCATGGTTCACTAGTATGGGTGGACCCAGTAACATATCAATAATAGTGAATATATTTGGGTGTAGTTTAATATTTCTTAAATAATTTTGATAGTATTGTTTTTTGAATGTTTGTGTCATTAAGTGGAACCAGAGTGATACTGTGATTTGATTCTTTTAATGCATCTAATTTTTCTTCATAATTCCGATCTCAGGTATAACCTTTGTTCCCCAGAGTAGTGGTTAAGTTAGGTTAGGAAGTGTGCATCTGTTGGGGTGATATAATTTTGTTGAGTGCCCTTAAGGCCTATTCATTGTAGAGTTATTAATTTCTTATTTTTGAATACCATTTTCTCAGTGCTGGATATTATTTTGTTGAAAGCCCTTAAGGCCTGTTTCATGTGTGCAAGAAAACATTTCTTAATACTTCAAATTTATTGTTGCCTGAGTTTCTAATAATTTCTATATCATGTATAACTTTCATTCCCCAGAGTAGTGTTTTAAGTTCAAGTTAAGAGGTGCGCATATTGGTGTACCATTATTGATTGTGTTTGTAGTGTTGGAGGGAATATAAGTGTAAATTTTACAGTGTGTCTCATTCATCCCAGTCACAGACGCTATCCTTCCACGGGTCACGGACAATTCATTTTGTTTAGTAGATTTAAGTGTTCTTGTGCTGGTTCGGGATTTTTCTCAAAGGGGCGCTTCCACTGCCATTACCATCTATTAATAAACCCCAAGTCAAGTGAGAAAATAAAGTCCAGTAAATTGCGACCGGTTACATGTATATATACAGTATATATATACTGTATATATATATATATATATATATATATATATATACTTCATTTTTAGTCCATTTAACACGCGGACTTTGAACATATAATCAACGACCTCACCAGCAAGGTCGAGGGTTCGATTCCTTGCTGGTGAGGTCGTTGATTATATATATATATATATATATATATATATATATATATATATATATATATATATATATATATATATATATATATATATATATATATATATATATATATATATATATATATATATATATATATATATATCTTGATAAAATCAAACGGGAGAATGGAAACAACGGAGTACCTTAGCTTTCGTCTTTATTCAAGACATCTTCAGAGGCAACTGGATTACATAGACAGAGAGAGGCTTAAATATACAGGGTGACCTTAAAAACATGAGGTCATCATTATGACCTGACCTCATGTTTTTAAGGTCACCCTGTATATTTAAGCCTCTCTCTGTCTATGTAATCCAGTTGCCTCTGAAGATGTCTTGAATAAAGACGAAAGCTAAGGTACTCCGTTGTTTCCATTCTCCCGTGTGATTTTATCAAGATTTATCTTATCCACGTTTTCATTGTGGATTTACATGATAAATATATATATATATATATATATATATATATATATATATATATATATATATATATACACACACCTAGACCCCGACTTACGACGGGGTTAGGGACCCAAATCCAGGTCGTAAGTCCTATATGGTCGTAAGTCCGTCATAAAAAAAAAAAAAAAAAAAAAAAAAAAAAAAAAAAATAAATAATCTACAATGAAATACAGTACAGTAAAAGTAATGAATAATGAGGAATGGATACAGTACAGTGAAAGTAATAAATAATAAGGAATGGTTACAGTGTGACTGAGCACTTACCTTTAATGTAGTCAGCTGAATGCACAAGGGGCCCCCATAATTTTCTAATTATACATGGAGACTACATTAACTGGAAACGTTTCGGTATAGAAAATGCGTGTGTCATTTGAAGAAATTTTTTTTTTTTTTTTTTTTTTTTTTTTTTTTTAATAAAAAAATCTGCGGCGGTCGTAAGTTGAAGCAGTCGTAAGTCGGGGTCTAGGTGTATGTATGTATGTATATATATATATATATATATATATATATATATATATATATATATATATATATATATATACACACCTAGACCCCGACTTACGACTACGTGGACTTACGACCGCCTCAGATATAGATTTTAAATGACACACGCATTTTCTATACCGAAACGTTTCCAGTTAATGTAGTCTCCATGTATAATTAGAAAATTATGGGGGCCCCATGTGCATTCAGCTGACTACATTAAAGGTTAAGTGCTCAGTCACACTGTATCCATTCCTTATTATTTATTACTTTCACTGTACTGTATCCATTCATCATTATTCATTACTTTTACTGTACTGTATTTCATTGTAGATTTTTTATTAAAGAAAAAAAAAAAAAAAAATTTTTTTTTTTTTTTTTTATCTATATCGGACTTACGACCATGTCGGACTTACGACCTGGATTTGGGTCCCTAACCCCGTCGTAAGTCGGGGTCTAGGTGTGTATATATATATATACAGGTAGTCGTCGACTTACGACCTATGCGACTTACGTCTGTTCGACTTTACGACCGGCGGTACGACAGTTTTGGCCCCAGCCTCCTGGCGCTGCCGGGAGCTGGAGCCGCGCGCATCCCCGCGCTCAATTACAAACACGCTCGCTGGTACAGCACACTTCCCTCCGTGTCTGTTTGCCTTGTGCCTTTCTTTTGTCTTGGAAATTTTTCTTGAACCACCACCCCCCCAAGATGTCTACCAAGAGGAAACTGTCTTCATCTACTCCTCAACCTGCCACTAAGGGATTATCAGAAGGTTTATCTCTACTGAATAAACTTCTTGCCCATTTTGAAGGAATGGACCCAAACATCGAACGATTTGCAAGGATTGAGCGGATGGCACGCAATTCGTTTCGTCCGTATCAAGAAATTTACGAGGAGAAGAAGAAACGAACAATTCAAACAAAGCTCACCATGTTCATGAAAAAAACAACTCCTCCGGCTACCCCAAAGGCTGCCCCAGCTGACGACATCGACGATCCACAGCCAAGCACCAGCGACCAATAAGATGTTTTTTGTGTGTTTGTATGTTTTGCAACTAAAATGTTTTACAGTACAGTATATGTTTTGCACCTGTATTTTTTTTTTTGTATGTTGTGTAAATAATAAATCAATTGTACTGTAGTATGCAGTGATTTACTTAAACCTGACGACCGTAACAATAATGAACAAAGAAAATGTTGATAAAATATGACTTAAAGATAATTATATTATCATTACACATTATAATATACGTAAGGTAATTATAACATATGCCGACTTACGACCAGATCAACTTACGACCAGGCGGCCGTAACCAATCTAGGTCGTAAGTCGACGACTACCTGTATATATATATATCTCGGCTTATAAGACGAAATTTGAACATTAAAAAAATATGCCCAAAGTTAGGGGGTCGTCTTAAGCAACACATATAAAATTCTTACATCTTAAATATTGTGTCAAGAGTGGTGATGGAAACATCGTAAGCCACTCACAAAGTCCTACCAGTAATTATTTTATAATGAAACTTATGTTTGGCAAGCTGGATTCAAATTAAGATTACCGGTATATTAAAATAATAAAAATGTATTATATACCTGTCTAACATACCCTGTAATAAACACAGCTATCATCACACACCCCTCCCCACGCTCCCCCCCCCCCCCCCATTTGCCAGTGAGGAGACAAGAAAGGGAAAGTGACCGCGAGATTGGGCTATTTTTAGCCGTTGTGGTGATCAGTGATGCATACTGGGTATCGGTATATTTACTGATAATAATATTTTCTCCTATAAATAATTGATTTAAAATTTATTTTTTTACAAAGAATATTCACTAAATGAGTGCGTTAATTTTGAAACTATTGACAGTTAATTACAGACGCTTAAGTGACGTCACTAGTGTTTACACTACACCAGCCGGTAACATTTGATGCCATTACTTGAAATGAAGTGGCCTTATTTTAAGTAACTAACTATAAATAAATACAAAAATTAAAAAAAAAGATCAAAAGTGAGAAATAATATACTGTATGTATGTTGTGTTGTCAAAGTAAGAGGAACAATTGAAACTGCAATTGTGTAAATGAGGCAGAAAGTCAGGTCAGCAACCTGGGACTTAGTCACAATTTTCGTGATGTCATATGGCAGCAGGGTCTACCATTAGACAACACATTATGCTTCCAATATCTTCCCAGGCAGTAGTACCTCCCTGTTTGGTAGCTGCCTACTACCTACACAATTTCTAGTAATATTAATTTGATACATGATAAATTAGACAAACTGAAAATAAACATCAAATTTAATTACCAACACGCTTCCCATTGGCAGCTGTAAGAGGGGGAGATGGGCTATTTTTATCCCGTCTTTGTGTCTGAAGTGGCCAGTAATACCATATATTTATTGATCATAATACTTTTCTCCTATAAATAATTAATTTAACATTTATTTTTTTACATAGAATATTCAATAAATGACTTTTAATTCTTTTAACTACCGACAGTGGTAAATTTAGGATGACAATGATGAAGAAGAAGTCAGGTCATCTGATTCGGAGTTTGACTCTTAATGATTGCCATATATGTGTAAGGTGACCACGTCAGGTCATGTAACGGTATCTATCCCCAAACGTGATGCCCCTTCTCTCATTTGCCTTGTCCAGTTGTTGAGTTATCACTCCATAAGCAATAGCACTCTCTCCGTGTGAACACTACGGTATATTAATACTGTATCCAGCTACCACAAAACCTCACCATGGCTCCAATTGTTAAACGCATGAGATATGAAGCTTGTTTTAAGCTGAAAGTGACAGCATATGCCCAGTCACACAACAATTGTGCTGCTTCAAGAGAATACGGTGTAACTGAGAAGATGGTGCGGGATTGGAGATCAAAGGAACACTTACTACGAAGTATGCCCAGGAATAAATGTGCAATGAGAAGAGGCACTGCACACTGGCCGATTCTAGAGAAGCACGCAGTAGACATGGTCCATGAGCAGCGTCAAAATGGGTATATTGTATCAAGAAACATGATACGTATGTGGGCACTTAAGTGGGCTAAACAAAATCAAGAGCACAGCAAAGACTTCAAAGCCACGGCTTCATGGTGTAGCCATTTTATGGAAAGAAGCAATCTGGTACTGAGGCAGAAGACAAAAATAGCACAAAAATTACCAGCAGATCTTAACTGTAAAATTGTTAATTTCCATCGCTACATAATACAACAACGTAAGAAACATTGTTATCCATTAAGCAACATCGGAAACATGGATGAAACACCTATGAACTTCGACATGGTCGGTAATCATACTGTCGATACAAAGGGTGCAAAAACAGTGTTAGTGAAAACAACAGGACACGAAAAGACACGGTTTACAGTAGCACTTTCATGCATGGCAGACGGAACCAAGTTGAACCCAATGCTAATTCTCAAGAGGAAAACAATGCCCAAAATCAAGTTCCCGGCTGGAGTTTTTGTTCACGTCAACGAGAAAGGGTGGATGGACGAACAAGGAATAAAGTTATGGATTAATCATATATGGTGTAGGCGACCTGGTGGCTTTCGAAAACAGCGTAGCCTCTTAGTATGGGATATGTTCGCGAGTCATTTAACAGAGGGAACAAAAACCAGCATGGCGAGGAACAACAGTGACATTGCAGTTATTCCTGGTGGATTAACTTCAGTTGTACAACCACTTGATGTTTGTCTAAACAAACCATTCAAGGATCGCGTTCGTGAACAATGGAACAAGTGGATGATCAGCGGCAAAAAGTCTTACACGAAAGGTGGGAATATGTGTGCTCCCGAACTGGATGTACTGTGTGATTTTGTTATCAAGGCATGGAATGATATTAATGTGGAAACAGTTATCAAGTCTTTTAAAAAGTGCGGAATATCTAATTCAATGGATGGTATGGAGGATGATATGTTGTGGGAGGACGAGGATGAAACAGAAGCCGAAGCCACGTCATCTGATTTGGAATTTGATCCTTATGATGAAGCAGCCATAAATGCATCTCAGGATGTACTTGAAGAACTTATGATGTCAGATGTTGATGATGTGGATTTTGAAGGTTTTTAATACATGATGACGTCAGTAATAATCATGTGCTAATAACATTTTTAACTTGTCGGGTAATTTGCTTTTAAAATATTGTGAATTAGTAAATTAAGTGTGTGCATGTGTATGTATGTATACATAGAGTATATATAAATATGTTTGTGTAATAAATGTATGTAGTAAGTATGTAATATTTTTTCACTCAAATCCTAATGAAACACTACTGGAGAACATTCCTTTGTCGCAAAACAGTTTATAAATTAAAGAAAATAATTACAGTGTGTTTAATATATTACAGTATATTATAAACAAATAAATAAACAAATAATTCGGTAAATCTATTTCAAGTAAATGGAAAATAAGCAAACATGTTATTTACCAAGACGCGTCCCTCTGGCTCAGGGTGAGATGTAGGGGTAGATAACAAGGCTATTTATAGCCCGTCTGTGTGTCTGAAGTGGCCAGTACCGTAATGCACCATAAATAATTCATTGAACATTCATTTTTTGTACATAATATATTCAGTATATATATATATACAGTATTACCCCGCCTAACGCGGTTTCACTTAACGCGTTTTTTCATATACGCGGTGCCTCGCCAGAGCTGAACTTTCACTTAACACGGATTTTTTCCACATATACGCGGTGAGTGTCCGGCTCAAGACGCTATTTTTAGATTTGCCCCACCCGCCACCCTGCCTGACTGCCTGTTTTAGCTCATAAAATTCATACAAATTACCCAGCCAGAATATAATTTACATTGCTGGAATTCTTATAATTTGGTGATCATTTTGAATATAAACATCATATATTTTGCATTAGACATACAAATTTTAGATAAAATGTTTTCTCTGAGTAAATATGTTATCTTTTGTGCAAAATATATGACATTTATATTCAAAATATTCCTGGTCTTACAAGGAATCCAGCAATGTCAATTATATTATCCTAACTTTAATCTGGGGTATTATTTCATACTAAATGTTAAAATTTAGTTTTTTCACCCAACATCTCTTGAAGGGAGGATTGGTGGGGGGTGGGGGGGAGGGTTGGGACTGACCGCGCGGTTGGAAGAGGGGGGGAGGCAAGGTGGGGTACTTTGATTGACAGATAGTGGTGAAGAATATTTTCTTTTTTTATTAACTGAAGATATTTGTCTTAGCTCATAAAATTCATACAAATTACCCGGCTAGAATTTAATTTACATTGCTGGAATTCTTACAATTTGGTGATCATTTTGAATATAAACATCATAGATTTTGCATTAGACATACAAATTTTAGATATAATGTTTACTCTGAGTAAATATGTTATCTTTTGTGCAAAATATATGACATTTATATTCAAAATATTCCTGGTCTTACAAGGAATCCAGCAATGTCAATTGTATTATCCTAACTTTAGTTTGAGGTATTATTTATTAAAATTTAGTGGTTTCCCCCAAAAATTTCTCAGAGAGGGAAGAGCCAGCAGTGTAGTGTGTAGTGTGAGAAGAGGGGGAGGGAGTTGAGTCCATTATTTGAGTGGACATTAACTTGACGACTGTATTTCTCTTAAGTATTAATTGTGTGCATGTACCATCATGAAATTAAGATGTTACTTTTACTAGAACATAGGTATTGTGTCGGAAAAAGTGGAGTTTGGGGATCAGGCCAGTTTCTATTGGAATTAATCCCATATGTTCTGTTGTTCACTTAGCGCGGTTTTCACTTAACACGGTACCCTGTGGGTTTTATTGACCGCGTTAAGCGGGGTACTACTGTGTGTATATATATATATATATATATATATATATATATATATATATATATATATATATATATATATATATATATATATATATATATATATATACCTCAAAAATTGTCAGTGCAACACTGACTATAGGAGAGGGCCACCACAAGCGTATTTGCCTCAGGGTCTCCACCTACCTTGGGCTGGAGTATGAACTATATCTCATGGATGAGTAGCATTTTAAGTGTACAGTATACTCTCGATTTAACAGAAAGGGGTGGCTCAAATTAGTTCAATAAATTGAGAAATTACTGTAAGTAAAGGTCATTCCACAAGTCTGTTCAGGAATGGGAAAGCCTCACTAAACCTGAGTCCACCACTGGTTTACATTGTATGTTTTCTATCTAACAACCATTTGGATGAGAAGAGTAATTTTGAAGGAAAACATTATCTGTGTGACTTGACAGCTTAGACTGTGTAACTACTGTACTGTAAAGACCTTCTGTGAACAGCACAGAGACGACTATTGGTGGCTGAAGTCTTGTAGACAATGTTGACCACAGGGAGGAAATATTAATCAATTACAGCACAGAACAGTAAAACACTTATAATTACCGTAATATTGTAGTCATCAAGGAACAGCGTGTCTAGGCAGAGAGATGTCAGCATAAGCCCCAGGAATTCAATTTTTGAATGATTCTTAAGGAAGAAGTGAAGGTCTTCCAGTTTAGTTTGGTCCTGGCCAGAGATGTCCAGAGAGCGTAGATTTGGACCAAACTGTCGATCCCTGAGCAAGCTCGGAACTATGGGAAACATCGGCATCAGTCGGCCTATTGGATCCTGATTACTCTTATTCTCGCTGATGTCAAGGTGGACAAGTTCTTTGAGTTCGAGCAACACTTGTCTTGTCTCTTGCATCCGTAGTACTTTAAGGTTATACATGTTCAGTGATTTCAGAGTGTTTTTCCGTAATATTAAGCACTCCACCGACTCTAATTTAGTACAATTGGAAATGTCTAGTGATGATAACATATGAAGGTTATAACACAAATTTAAAAGTGCATGAGAAGCTAGTTCAGTTCCACTTAGGTTTAGAACATGCAAATTTTTTAACTTGCAAAGTCCAACATACAATTTCGTAGAGAACAAAGGATCCTTACAATTTGCATGTGGCATATGAGATGTAAACGATGAACCACTAATACTCAACGCCTGTATATTATTCAGCGTCCACTCGCCAAAGCAACTAATGAGCTCATTCACCGACACTGTGGACAGGTTCTTCACCTCCACTGACTGTATCTGATGACGTCTGAGAATTTTCAGTCCTTTATAAGTCACATTATTTGCATGGTGCAGAGTCACCTGACTTAACCGTAGTACCACAGGATCAAATAAAGTCATATTTAAATCATTTAGCAAACCTTTTCTGTCCAGCGTCATAAGGAGATGGTTTGCCACTTTTTGATGACAAAATGCATTGGAATCCCTGCAATAAAAAAAAAACATTAGTCTTAATTGTCATCAAAATATTCAGTGCAAATTCATCCATCCAGGATATAGTATAGGAGTGGAACCAACAGTACAGTACAGTACAGTGCAGTATAGTACATTTAATAATAAATAGTTTAAGATAAATAAACAACATGGTAAGATATAAAACATCTTTCACACATAATCATCATCCATTCTAAAGTTCTTGGACCCCTTCACCATAATTTGTGTGTCTCCTGATGTACACACAGTAAAATAACTAGAGTAAATATAAAAGCTTAATTTATAACTACAGGTACTCCTCCACATACGACATACTCGACTTACGACAACCCGGACACGACCGCCGTGGTCGTATAAAACATTTTTCAAATTACGTATTTTCAAGTCCCGACATTAGTGATCGCGCTGTGTACTGACAAATTTTTCGTTTGTAATTCCCTTTAAAATGGCTGGCAAGTGTAAAAGTGAGATTTCTCGTGGTGCTGAGAAGAAAAAGAGACACCCATTTTAGAAATTCTATATTATTTTCGCCTTTTCGACCAATTCGATTTATGACCTTGTTTATCGGTACGGAACCCCGTCGTAAGTCAAGGAGAGACTGTACAGTCAGTTCTGCTACAAAGAGATAGTTGTGTTCTTGTAAAACCTCGCGTTGTAGAAATTCACGCAATAGAAATAAAAGGGCTTATGGAGAAAATAGGGTTAGGTGCAGATTACTCGAAATCGAAAAAAATTTAGTAGTTAGCCTAACACAAAGGATAGCACAGTCTAAATAAATGTTACAGTCATATCTAATAATGAAATCATACAGTAAATGTAACACTTTACCTTGAAAAAATATGAATATAACTTGATGAGGGAGAAGGGTAATTTTGAGGTTGATAACATCAAGCTTCTCTTCAAGTGTTATAACCTTTTACGATCACCACCGGGAATGCGATCACCAGAACGCTTCTTGGAGATATTCTTCTTTTCCATATTCACAGTTAATACCATAAAATTGGAGAAATAGTAAGCAAAAATCACTGAGGACTCTTCAAAACAACTCATGCGTTTCAACTGATCGTGTGATGGAAACAGAGAGTGCGGGTGTAAAACGCTATTAGTCCGCACTGCGAAACATTATCTATATTTATTTATTTTTTTCATACAGTATTTATGGGAACAGCTAAATTTGCAAAACAAAGGATGAAATTTATAGAGTCCCTATCAAATAATACTTCACAAACAAAACACATGAATCAACTGAACATGTGATGTCGAACATGAACTGTAAACACTGCATAACCCCGCGCCAAGCGACAGTACACTTAAAACATTCGAGTAGAATCGTGTTACAGCTAACACACGTTGGCGGTTTACAAATATCGTTCTTTTATTCATCAATCATATAAGAGCCAATTCATGTTGACAAAAAAAAGTGTTGAAGCAGAAATGACTGTACAGTGGTCCCTCGGTTAATGAGATTTCGGTTAACGAGCGTCTCGGTTAACGAGATTTCGGTTAACGAGTTACCTCCCATAAGATTCTTAAATTCAGTTAACGAGCAACCCCTCGGTTAACGAGTTTCTTGCGAGCCGACCTCAACAACTTTTGGCTTGCACTGGGCGGTCAACCAGCTGTAGTATTAGTCCTCCAATACATTTATTGGTTCTAGGGCTTAAATTCCTTACTATTTTAGTATATATCAAGAAGTTTATACTATTCAATAATTATAAAAGTTTAATATAAATTTTTTAGTCATTTTAACAATTATTGAACATAATTGAAGGTAAAGTGACTAGTTTAATGCGCGGCATCCAGCCGCTAAACACAGCAAACAGGCGTTACTCTCTCTGTTTCCAGTGGAGGTAACATCTTGCTTGAGACTCTCTTCAACTAAACGCTTTTTTTTCTGTGTTTCCAAGCAAATTATTGGTCATTTTGAAATTTGTTTTACATATTGACAATATATAGTGCAGTGCAGTGTTATTTTAAAGAAAATATTCTTTATTTACAACAAGTTTAACTTTGAAAAGCACGTGTTGACATTGTTTGAATCCAGCATGGGGCCTAAGAGATCAAGAAAAGCGATTTCAATCCAAACCAAGCAGGAAATTATAAAAAAAACATGAACAAGGCATTAGAACAAATGCCCTATGCAAAGAATATGGCATGTCGACATCAACTGTGTCGACAATTCTTGCACAGAAAGACAAATTTAAAGAAGTGAAAGTGAGAGACAAATCTACAAGAGTGTTTAAAAGTAGATCCCTAATTGCAGAAATTGAGAGGTAACTTATCATCTGGATTAGGGAAAAACAGATGAAAGGTGATTCAGTTTCTACTGAATTCATTTGTGAAAGAGCCAGGGAGATTTACGAACATTTAAGGACAGATCAGCCTGGTTCTTCAGGCACAGAATTTGAAGATTTTCGTGCCAGCAAAGACTGGTTCGAAAAATTTAAGAAAAGAAGTGACATATTCAGTGTTGTTAGGCATGGTGAAGCTGCTAGTGCTGATAAGGAAGGGGCAGCAAAGTTTTTAGATGAATTTAAAAAACTGATAGAAGAAGAAAATTATCTTCCACAGAAACTGTTCAATGTGGACAAAACTGGGCTGTTCTGGAAAAAGATACCCAAAAGAACATTCATCACCAGAGATGAAGCCTCTTTACCTGGGCATAAACTCATGAAAGACCGTCTCACTCTATTGCTAAGTGCCAATGCTTCAGGGGATTTCCGAATGAAGCCTATGCTTGTCTACCACTCTGAAAACCCCAGGGTGTTCAAGCAACAGAAAGTGGTAAGAACAAAGCTTGGAGTTTATTGTAAGTCCAACCGTAAGGCATGGGTGACAAGACAGCTCTTTAATGAATGGGCTGTTGATGTGTTTTGCCCTTCTGTCAAGAGCTACCTAACCATCAATAAACTCCCTTTAAAGGCTCTTCTCCTGATGGATAATGCTCCTGGTCATGACCCTGACCGTGCCAGAAATTTGGGGTATCAACTTGACTTTGTGAAACTGTTGTTTTTGCCTCCAAACACTACATCAATCATACAGCCAATGGACCAGAATGTGATCAGAAACTTCAAGAAGTTGTACATGAAGAAAATGTTTAGGAGGTGTCAACAGGCAACTTCCAATGATCCTGAACTAACACTGAAACATTTCTGGAAGACACAATTCAACATCCTGGAGGCTGTAAAATTGATTGTGTCATCATGGCAAGAAGTCTCCACTAGAGCCCTCAATTCTTCATGGAAAGCACTGTGGCCATCAGTAGTCCATGATTTTGAGGGATTTGAGGAAGAAACAGAGTTGGACCAGGAGATTGTGTCCATTGGTCAGTCATTGGGCCTTGAAGTGGAGGAGGAGGATGTGGAAGAGCTTGTGATGTCTCATGAGGAGGAACTTACTCCTGATGACTTGAAGCAACTGGATGAGATGTTACAGGTAGAGGCTGTATGTATATTCTGTATGCTGTATTTATATTATGCTATGTATATCATGTATGTGCTCCATTTATGTATTATTTATTCAGCCTAGCTGGCAGCGTGTGGCAATGTTATTACCATGTCCCACATGCTTAATTAATGTGCCTGGCGACGTATGGAAGCTGTTAATGTATCACTTGCCATACGTCGTCTATAGAGCAGTTGACCAGTGGACAGGTTGAAGAGCGCTACTCCCTGTACATATCTCTTATCCAGTAAATCGAACCTACAAATTATACAGGTGTTTGTGTTCGCTCCTGTATATTGAACTTATTACCCAGAACACGAACAGAGGCTGACAGTGGTGAGGAGGAAATTGAAAGTGATGACCATATGTCAGCTAAACAGATGAAAGATGTGATTTACTACTGGGAGAAGATCAGGGAACTGGCTTCAAAGCACCCAAATGTGGAAAAAACTGAACTAGCTTTGTGTCATGTTGAGGACTCAGTGGTCACCTTCTTTAAACATAAGTTAATGGTGAGGAGGACAGATGCCCCACAGACCACAATTGACACTTTCTTCAGTAAAAGGCAGAGGGAACAAGATGCTATCCCTCAGCCTTCCACTTCAAGAAGGAGAGAGGATGTTCATGGTGGAGAATCTGTCAGTCCAGAGGTTCCTGACATTTTCATGGAAGGTGACTCACCTTCCAAGAAGCAGTAAAATGCTTCTCCTCCACCTCCACTTCCTTCTCTTCTCCCTTCTCCTCCTCCACCTCCCAATTCAAATTCACATCATCATCATCATCCAGGAGCCTTCTACATACACACCTCAAAGTAAGTGAAATTTTCTACCATTTTTGTTGAATTTAGGCAATTTTCGGTGAGCTGGAACCAATTACCCCAAAACCCATTGAAACAATGGTTTCGGTTAACGAGCAACCTGCTGGAACGGATTGTGCTCATTAACCGAGGGACCACTGTACTGTACTGATGATAACCTGAAATGATTAACATCCGTACGGCAGACACCCAACTCTTCAGAGCTAAACAATAACCATTTCTGAACTTGTACAAGCATTACAAACTATTACAGTAGGGTTGGGATATACAGTGGTCCCTCGGTTAATGAATTCAATTCATTCCAGAGGGTCGTTCATTAACCGAAACCATTGTTTCAATGGGATATTGGGTAATTGGTTCCACCTCACAGAAAAGTACTGTACAGTATATACAAAGTAAAGCGAAAAACGCATTAAGTCAGAAACACACCTAAAACTCCCTTAAATAGCCCTTAAATCAATAATATATATACAGATAGACCCCAACTTACGACGGGGTTAGGGACCCAAATCCAGGTCGTAAGTCCGACATGGTCGTAAGTCCGACATGGTCATAAATCCGACATGGATAAAATTTTTTTTTTTTTTTAAATAAATTATCTACAATGAAATACAGTACAGTAAAAGTAATGAATAATGAGGAATGGATACAGTACAGTGAAAGTAATAAGGAATGGTTACAGAGTGACAGCACTTACCTTTAATGTAGTCAGCAGAATGCACATGGGGCCCCCATAATTTTCTAATTATACATGGAGATTACATTAACTGGAAACGTTTTGGTATAGAAAATGCGTGTGTCATTTGGGGAAAAAAAAAAAAAAAAAAATTAATAAAAAAATTAATAAATATATTAATAAAAAATCTGCGGCAGTCGCAAGTCCCGACGGTCGTAAGTCGTAGCAGTCGTAAGTCGGGGTCTGTCTATATATATTTCATGCAAATCCACAATGAAAACGTGGATAAGATAAATCTTGATAAAATCACACGGGAAAATGGAAACAACGGAGTACCTTAGCTTTCGTCTTTATTCAAGACATCTTCAGAGGCAACTGGATTACATGGACAGAGAGAGAGGCTTAAATATACAGGGTGACCTTAAAAACATGAGGTCAGGTCATAATGATGTCATCCACTAATCCCCACACCAACACACACGTAGAGGAGCTTAAGAGAAGGGGGGTGACGTGACTAGTCAGGTCAGGTCAAAAATAAGGGACCCACAAAATAATTATCATACATCTAGAACAAAGGTTTTCAAAGCATTTTTAACCTTGGGCCACTGACAAATAAATTTATGTAACATATTATCAGTTTTGAACTGACCATCACTAAGGTTTATTGATTTTAATTCCTCAATCAAACTAGCTTCAACCAGAAGTCTTTCTGTGACACAAGATGACTTAAATACTTCTAAGCTTTTTTCCCAAGCAATGGGGTGATTATTATTCCTAACATGAACGAACAAGGCACTGCTTTCAGATGCTGTTCTGATATTATACTTATGTTGTTTGATTCTGAGCTGCAGTGTTTTTCCTGTCTGTCCTACATAATTACAATTACATTTGCTACATGGAATACAATAAACACTTCCATTTACATTCAAACTTGGGCTATTCCTTATTAACATATAGGTAATGGTTGAGTCATACTTGAAAACAACATTAATATTCAGAAGCTTGAGGGACCGAACTAACGGGACAAATTCATTACGATAGGGCAGAGTCAAAATATTCTTAAGTGTAGGAACTTGTCTGGTTTGAGAGGAATGAAAGGATTTTTTAGCCCTTTTAAAACAACTATCAACAAACACAGAAGGGTACCCGAGTTTCTGTGCAATGGAACGAATGTGTTTCAATTCATCGTCAATAAATTCAGAGTCACAAATACGCAGACATCTTAAGAACATAGCAGAAAAAACTAACATTTTGGTAGACTCAAGGTGATTCGATAAAAAGTGAATGAAACTGTCCACCTGTGTGGGCTTTCTATATACAGTCAACCCTCACTTTACGCGGTTAATGTAACCCACAGGGTACCGCGGAAAGTGAGAAACGCGTAAAGTGAATAACATAACATATGGGATTAAATGAAATAGAGACCAGCTGACCCCCAAACTCCACTTTTTCCAACACAATACCTATGTTCTAGTAAAAATAACATCTTAATTTTATGATGGTACATGCACACAATTAATACTTAAGAGAAATAGAGAAATACAGTCGCCAAGTTAATGTCCATTCAAATAATGGACACGACTCCCACCCCCTCTTCTCACACTACACTGCTGGCTCTTCTCTCTGAGAAATTTTGGGGGGAAAACTAGGTATAGCAATAAATAATACCTCAAACTAAAGTTAGGATAATATAATTGACATTGCTGGATTCCTTGTAAGACCAGGAATATTTTGAATATAAATGTCATATATTTGTCACAAAAGATAACATATTTACTCAGATTAAACATTACATCTAAAATTTGTATGTCTAATGCAAAATCTATGATGTTTATATTCAAAATGATCATCAAATTGTAAGAATTCCAGCAATGTAAATTATATTCTGGCTGGGTAATTTGTATGAATTTTATGAGCTAAAACAAATATCTTCAGTTAATAAAAGAAAAAAATATTCTTCACGACACTATGTCAATCAAAGTACCCCACCTTGCCTCCCCCCCTCGTCCAACCAGCCAGATGGTCAGTCCGTCCCAACCCTCCCTTCAAGAGATGTTGGGTGAAAAACTAAATTTTAACATTTAGTATTAAATAATACCTCAGATTAAAGTTAGGATAATATAATTGACATTGCTGGATTCCTTGTAAGACCAGGAATATTTTGAATATAAATTTCATATATTTTGCACAAAAGATAAAATACTTACTCAGAGTGAACATTATATCTAAAAATTTCATGTCTAATGCAAAATATATGATGTTTATATTCAAAATGATCATCAAATTGTAAGAATTCCAGCAATGTAAATTATATTCAGGCCGGGTAATTTGTATGAATTTTATGAGCTACA